>OX377622.1:77716181-78066994 GCA_947397865.1 Polietes domitor
AATTTGTCAATTATGTGTCAAACGGAATATTAACCAAAGTTTTCTAAAGGAGACCACAGAAATGGCTTTTGAAACAAATCCTTTCCAAAGGAAACCACGGGAAATGCACAAAAAAGCGGAAAATTTGTTTCTGGGCTCTTTAAGTTTTTGCGAATTGTGGCATGTATGCTTATTTTTTTATTGTTCGTACGAAATGCTATTTTTTTTGTACACACTGTGCAAATTTCATATTGGTAGCCTGAGATATCAGCAAACATTTAGAAATACTCATGTGTATTGGGTACAGGACATCGAAATTATAAATGTTATCGTGCCATTAAAAAAACATAAATTAAAAAAATATCAGAGCACATATCAAATTGTTTAGACTATGCAACAGAAAAATAATAATTTTGAAACCGAAATATTTTTAAAATTAAACCCGTTTTTAAATGTCGATTAAAGTTAAAAATTAAAAATCGAAAATACTTTCAATATATCGAGGGCTTACATTTTTTTGCTAATTTTTCTGCCACTCACACGTTAGTTTGTGCCTGCAAAAGTGGCTATGAATATTAAAATAAATTAAATAAAATAGTTCAAAAAAGTAGCAGCATACAACTGAAGTTTGTAATTCATTAAAACGATTTTTTTAA
This sequence comes from Polietes domitor, assembly GCA_947397865.1. Taxonomy (NCBI): domain Eukaryota; kingdom Metazoa; phylum Arthropoda; class Insecta; order Diptera; family Muscidae; genus Polietes; species Polietes domitor. The sequence continues at coordinate 77,716,817 of OX377622.1, forward strand.
AACATATTTATAGATTGCTTGCTTCCCAAGTTATCAGACTAAAATAGGATAAATAGTGGCTTTAAAGTCAAAAATTGTGAAAAGTATCTTAAGAAAAACCCGCGTATCTTTTTATCGAATTGAAAATACTAAAATGTTTTTTTTGTATATGTTGCCGCCGTATTCATGGGAAATATTTGTTTTCTAGATCGCGAGAAAATAACAAAAAAAAAAAACAAAAATGTGAAAATCATTTTAGCCATATTTGCCGCGAAAATGAAAACTTTCCAAAAAATATACAATTTATATTTTTGTTTACCGTGCCCTTTTGTAAAAATTTTGGAAAGGGATACCAATCTGTCGGATGAAAAAAGGTTATCGAGTTTACAATAAATCATATGGGCCCCGTAATTCCAAAAATGTACTAATTCTAAAAAATATTTTATGTAGCGCGTCTTCATAGTCAAAGAACTGCAGCCGTTTGATTGGTAACATTTTATGTCTTTAAATGGATTTGGAAGAAATCATGCCTACGCAGTTAGAGCTATGTAAACTAATGGGTGATTTTTTAGCTATTATCTTTTTGGCAACACTGGTTTAAACAGCTGATGCACGTTTCGTGTTTTGTTTCACCCTCAAGCATCTTCAGTTTGGTCTATAATTTAACCATGAATCGTCTTACAAACGAACAACGCTTGCAAATTATTGAATTTTATTATCAAAATGCGTGCTCTGTTAAGAAAGTTCATCGCGCGCTTCCATTTTATGGTCAGTTTAATCGACCCACTGAAGCGGCTATTCGGGCTATTGAGACTAAATTTCGCACCAAATTTACATTGTTGGACATTAAACCACCAACACGCTTACGTAGAGTGCGAACTGAAGAAAATATCGCAACTGTATCGGCCAGTGTTAATGATGACCATCAATTATCGATTCGTCGCCGTTCGCAGCAATTTGGCCTCTGTTACTCAAAAACGTGGAAATGCCAAAATTGGACTAAGCGGATGGACCATTTGAGGCGCAGTCAAGGTCAACATTTGCATGAAATAATCTTCAAACTTTAAATTATATGGGCCGTACTATCGATTCAAATAAAGATTTCATGCATTTTTCTGAATTTTATGTGTTTTTTTTTTGAAAAACTATCCTATAGCTTTTAAAAAATCACCCTTTACATGCAATTTTTACCCCAATTTGAAAAAATTAGAATACAGAAGGTCCACTGATGAGTATTCCCACACATGATATGAAATGCGACATTTGAATTTATTATTTTAAGTAATACCTAAAATATAAATTAAAATCAATCATTAACTAAACAACACAGAAACTAAAAATACCTTTTTTAGATTTTTCTCATGGAATTTTCGTGCCAGCAAAAAATCTTTTGTTTCTTTTCAATTTTGCTACGATGAAAATTGGAATTTAAATGAAAACTTTAAAAAAGTATATCCATAAAGAACTTTTGATATCGGTTTAGATTTTATGATACCAAAAATAGGGATGTCAAAAACGGAACATTTTCAAAAATCCGGGTTTCGGTTTTATATTATAGACAACAATTTAACCTTTTATTTTATTTGTAATCATTTTATAGCTTATTAATGCAATATTAAAATCAAGACAATGAAAGTGTTCGTAAAACTGCAACTGAATAATGATGGTGGCAAGAAGGGCTATTGTCAAAATAGTTTGAATTAAATTTTGTTCCATTAATATTCTGCAATTCAGATTGTAACAATGCTGGATCATCAATAGACACACTAATATTTATTATATCAGAATCACCATCATGCTGTCAGAGTCGAATATGTGATAAAGGTTTTTATAAAAGTACTTTGATTCCGTTTTTGAAGAATACAATTCAAATTCTTTAACATTCTTTACATTTATGTGTGAATACTTTCTGTACACAAAAGAGGTTTAAAAAACTCATAAAAACTAAACCATCGGCGTTTCACTTCAAGCGCCGAACGAAGCTGTTTGTCGTCTTACTTCTCTATTCAATATTGTAGTTTCGATTGTTCAGTTCTCTAATTACATATCCCAAATCAATTTTTTGGTTTAATCTAATCACTCCACTCCAGTTCCTGCACACACAGCTAGTAAACTAATCTTCATTGTATATCCAACAAAACGGACAACCGACATGAAAACACCGGTTTCCACGGTTTGTCGAAATGAGCATTTTTTCAAGAACCGGTGGACGGTGGCGGTCCGTACCGCCGGTTACCAGGTTTTGACATCCCTAGTTGTAAACTAATCATATTGATCATCATCACATGTTGATTATTTCTCTCTATGAAATTTCGAATGAAACTCGAATATCCCAGCCACGTTTAGTTGACTCAGTTCCGTTGTGCTTCCTCAATTTTCGTTTTGGCAGCTCTTTTCACATATTCACACACTTACCGACCATTATGTGTAATTGTGTTAAATTAAACAAAAAAAACGAACATTAAAATCTAACCAAACCAAAACAAACCGTAAAACACTGGCACAGACAACTGGCAAAGCCCACATAGAACACAAACACGCTACACATACACACACACACGAGCACACAAACGAACAAATTCATTTTTAACAAGCGTACAAACACTTGAAGCCATTTCGTTTCCGTTTCCGCTTTTTAATGTTGGCTTGTGTGAATGCAGCGAGCGTTACTTTTTCGCCTTTCTTTCATTCATTCTTTCCTTCTTTATTTGGCGGCGGTTGGTTGGAGGGGTTTTTCCACTTCCACTCATTTATATGATTTTGTGTGAAATGTGAACTTTCTGACACCAGAATATGAGCGCTTTGTGAGGAGCAGTAGACACTGAGTGTAGCTGACTTTTGAATGTTTTGCCGGGTGAGTGAGTGTGTGTGTGGGAGTGGGTGCGGCGACACGTGTTGAAAGTCCTCTGAGGTTCATGAGGATTTGGCTGTTGCTCAGATTTACTTTACTTTGGCATTTTAATGATGCCAATTATTATGTTACGGGGGTATGCCGAGGAATGGCATGTTTAATTTAGCAAAAATAATCTTGAATCGTTTTAAATTATATTAGACAACTTGACATGATATTTGAAGCGTCTTAATTTAGATTTGGAATTTTTTAGGCGGGGTACTCATGGAGTCAATTCAATTGTCATTTCGGGTAATAAAGTGGCCCAGCCATAGGGGGGAGATAAGTTGTTAATAATTTTGAATTCTCTTAACAACTGAACGGTTGGGAATATAAAGAATGAGTTTGAGAAAATTGAATTCAGCCTAACAAAACGTTTTCTAGCCGTACTCGGGTAGAGACTGTGAAGGAATTTTAACTTCTTGGGCGAATTTGAGGGCCATTGATTAATTTAATTGATATTCTTGTATACGAACATTGAGCTAATGTAAATTTGTACTGCATGATATTTACTCCAAGTTATACTGTACAATTAGTCTGCAAAATTAAACTTGAAGATAAAGAAAATTTTATCAAGTTTTTAGCTGCATGCCTACTTTTCAAAAGTTAATGAGAAATAATGAAATGAAATATGTGAAAAAAATTGCATCTTCCACAGGGACGAAATATACCCTTCAGAACGGGGAACCATGGCCAACATCTCCCACACTTCGAGTGTGAAACTAATTTTTGTATTTGAAATTTTTTATACTAAGTTTGTCATTCCGTTTGTAACACATTGAAATGTCGACCTGAGGCCCTATATATTGTTGATCGTCATAAAATTCTAAGACGATCCAGTCATGTGAAGCCATGTCCATCTCTGTTCACACTTCAAGTTTGAAAATAATTTTTGTATTTTCATTTTTATACCCTTCGTCACATGATGGGGTATATTAAGTTTGTCATTCCGTTTGTAACACATTGATTACCGACCTGAGACCCTATAAAGTTGATCGTCATAAAATTCTAAGACGATCTAACCATGCCCGTCTATCCGTCTGCTGAAAGCACGCCAACACAACCGGGCGAAATCGGTCCAAAGGTAAAAATTTTCCCCTGACGAGGACTAAAAATACCCCAATAAATCCTAATATTTAGAATATTTAAGCATGCTTTTTCAATATTTCTGCTTATATTATATTGGGTAAGTGCATTCCCTTAAAACAGAAACGTGCGCCATAAAGTGATTCTTATTCGTGGAGGGTGAAATGGGACAAAAAAGGGATAGAAATGGTACCTAGCAAACGACCACCGCTAGAAACGGGAAATTCGGTATGTACATTCCTCTAATTGAGTAGATACATAATATAAAAGTGTTTTTTTCCAAATTCGTACTCTTATGGGGTAAAATGGGAATAGAGGGATACAAATGGTACCAACCAAACTGCTGCACCTAAAATAATAAAATTGGGCGTATACATTGCTCTGAATGCGTAGACACGTAACAAAAAGGGACTTTTCGAAATTCGTACTTTCGAGGGATACAATGGGAACAGAGGGATGGTACCAACTAAACGGCTACAGCTAGAATGATGAAATTTGGCGTGTATATCCCTCTACTTGCTTAGACACATAAAATAAAGAGATTTTTCGAAATTCGTACGTTTAGGAGGTAAACTGGAAAAAGGGGATAAAAATGGTACCAACCAAATGGCCACAGTTAGAGTCATGAAATTCGGTATATACATTCCTCCGACTGCAGACACATAAAATAAAAAGTTTTTTTTTGCAAATGAGTTTCTTCAAGGGATAAATGGGAACCGAGGGATAAAAATGGTACCCATTGAACTGCAACAGCTAGAATGCTGAAATTCGGTGTGTACATCACTCTAATTACGAAGACTCATAAAATAAGTAGATTTTCGAAAGTCGTACTTTTAAGGCGTTACAATGGGAAAACAAAATAAAAATTGTACCACTCAAATGACCGCAGCTAGAAACGTGGAATTCGGTGTATATATTCTTCTGACTGCAAATTAAAAAGATTTTTCCAAATTCGTACTTTATTATTTTTTCGTCAAAAATTGGTTGAACCATGAAGTTAGGCTATTTTGCACTATGTACGTGAGAATTTGGAATTAAAATAGAATGAAAATTCATCCAACTGTAGCACCCACTATCTACCAATATTTTTGGTATTTAACCTTTTTTGAAAATATAAATATAAGAATAGTTAGTTTTTGAATTGACTTGAAGTATTATTTCGATATGTAAATGTATTGGTAGCCTCGCCTTATAATCGTGGTTTGAAATAATAAAAATATTATGTTTATTTATAAAATAATTTTTTCAATATTTGTATATGTATTTGTTTTGGTTTGGCTATATTAAAAAAATATGTTTTCCTGTAATATTACTGCACCTCTACGAAAATCGACAGCCTCTGTGGAGGGTATAAAAAGTTCGGCCTGGCCGCCGTTTTTACTTGTTTTTTATTAAATTTATAATAGATAGCAGATTATCTCAATGTTGAAGTAAAGAATAAACAAATGAAATTTTCGGGAAATTTTTTACTTTTGCGGCTACTTTTCTTGGAAATTAATATGTTCCAGGAAGTTGTTTTTTGGGATCTGTGATTGATTGTTTCCTTGAACCTATGCACCTGAACAGGGGAAAAGGTTAAAAAAATTGAATTTTTAACCAAATTTTTGTTCTTTATGGCAAGAGCTACAACTTGCAAAAATGACACCAAGGCCCCAAATCTTTGCAAAAGTGGGAGTCACGGGTCTTGTTTTTGTCTTTTACCACATAGTGGTGTCCGTATATGGTTATATTTTTTCGTGTTGCACTTTTTTCGTGTTACAAACGGAATGAAAAGTGAATATACCCTCATCTTAGGTGGAGGGTATAAAAATGAAACGCAATATGCTATCTTTCATCGGGGCAATTTTTTAGAGGTTTTTGAAGGGCCAACATCTCCCACACTTCGAGTGTGAAATTAATTTTTGTATTTTTATTTCTATGAAATATTTGTATTGGTTCCACTGTTCATCGTTTACCTCTAAGTCAGATGTTGACATCGTATTAGCTAATCCTGTTTCCTTGTAGTACATCGCCTTTAAGCCTTCTCAAAAGTCATCACATATCGAGAGAGAGTGGTTCTGTGTCAAGCTTATTTCAGCTTAGACATGGCATGGCATGGCATGGTCGGTACATTTCACTTTCCATTAACATTTGATGTTTATACATACATATATGTATGTACTCATCATACTTTTGCAGACATGGAGATAGACGTCTAATGGATATACATTATTTGTATGCGCATGTTGTGGCTTATCCGTGCCATGTCAACTATTAGAAGTTTCACTTCACTTCAGCTTAGACTAAATGAATTGTTTACCGACAAATTTGACTTGTTTCCTCCTGACAATCACAATGGACGTTGTGGTCTCTCACTCACTCAGAGATAGTGTATTTGAGTAGAGTTGAGTCCTTTGAATCACACACATACGTATGTATTCTTATTCGAAGGACTTTGTATGTGGTGGCGGTGGGTGGGGGAGATTTGCATTTGTAGGTTTTGAGCTCTTCACAACAACAGTAATCACTCTGTTGTGACATTTTTTTGGGGAGTGGTGTGCAGATGCTTCTGATGGGATTTTGGAGTATGGGTAGTTCATGTTTCCATCGAGAGTTAAAAGCTTAGCCAACAAATCCTAGGTACCTGTTGGAACCGGTTTTGTTATACAAGATTGTATAACACTTGGCAATTTTTGACACAAGTCGGTACTAGTTTATGTAAAACGTTTATCTAAAAATGAAAAATACTTTAATTTTCTATCTCTATGTGGATACCACAATCTAGCAAAAATGAAACGAATATGCGACATGTATTGACGATTGAAGCAGCCAGTATTTTACTTATTTAAATTATACTCATACTCGCAATGCTCACTTTGTTTGAACTATCATTTATTTTCTTTTCTAATTGAAGTAAACAAATTCAAAGTTAACGTAAATATTCAAATCGAATCTATAATATAATATCTCTATAATATTATTCTTTTAACATTGCATATTTTTAGGCGATATACTATTTTTTAAAATACTGCATATTCTTAAGAGTTGACTACCTTTTTTTATTACTAAGTAATATCGATGGCCCAGAAGGGTATAAAAGGAGCATCGCTCAGCGACTATTGTTCACTTTGACTTCTGCCTTCTTACAGATAGCATCATTGTCCAGACTTATTATAAGTACCGGACGTGGACTTTCTGTATTGAATTTAGATGATAATAAAGTAAAGTTTGAATTTAACCAAGTGTGTTTTGTTAATGCGAAAGTACAATCTGAGAAATGAGATTGCTTCACGATTACATATCTACATTACTTAGGAGATAACAGTTAGAGCGGGTCTCACAGTGGTTCAGAATCAAAATCCACAGGCCAAACATAATTCAATAACATTTGTTCTACTAAATATTTTTGAGTTCTGTAGAAATTGAAACTAGACAAGGACCCAAGGATTATATTGAGATATTAATATTGAATATCGAAATATTAATTAAATTTAACTCAATGGACCTCAAATTCGGCCATAATAAGGCTAAGAAACCATAATTTTTAGTAATCCAGTGCAAATTCTTTTAAAATGTAAAAGAATCAGTTCAACAAATTAAAAAAAGAAATTACGTAATCTGTGATACGAAAAAAAAAAATAAAAAACAATTCTGCGGTTTATGAACGAATACGGGTTACGAACGAATAAAAATCATAAAAGCAAAAAATAAAAATTTTAATTTTCATTAAAATCGAAAAATACGAAAAGTAGTCAACTTTGTGTTATGTTCTAAAATATATCCTGTTGCTTGATTTTCAATGTCAACACCTCAAAGTAATCACTGAGTCCTTGTCTAATTTCATTTTTTTGTTCAGAACTAAAAATGGCCAATGGATTTTTATTCTGAATCACTGTGCGTCTGTCTAATCTCAGATCAGTGATAACATGCTGTGGGTTTCAAAAGTCGATACCAATAAAATGCAATCGATTGATGCCCCAAATGACAACGTTCAAATTCAGCGGGATATATTCGTCATAATTATTGAAAATTGGACATCTAGATAACAGTTGCCCTATTCCATTTCAACAGCGACTCGGCCTCCTTAAGCTGTGCTATTGATACTCTGATTCAGAAATATATAGCTCCTTAGATATTTTGTAAAAATAAATATGCCACCTTTCACAACCCTTTACCTTCACACATACATTCATGCCTTAAAGAAGTAAATGTGACAACATGCATATGTAATTATTTACAAACTCCAACGTAATAGAACCAAACTAGTTCTTGAGCAAATGTCAAGAAAAAAAGGAACAGAGAAGGAAGTGAGTAACGAATAATCAAGAACTAATGTCAAGCACATGTACATTAGTTCGTAATGAAAATCGAAATTCAGGATAGGAGGTAGTACAACACCTGATAACAAAGTGCAAAACATCACCGGGATAACCAAAGACTCTAAATAGGTTTCAGTTAAATTAATTCAATGACTTTCTCTTATGTGTATTAAAATGTTCTTTATTCTCTTGATCCCATTGGGAAATGGCCAGTAGATCTTAGATCCCAAGTGTCTCATCAACTACATTTTGTCCTCCATTTCTTGGTCATAGACTAATGAAAGATTATATTCAAAGTCCGCTCCGAAAGGTCGCCAATGAAAAGAAACAAGTAAAAACGGCATTAAGTTCGGCCTGGCCGAGCTTTATATACCCTCCGCCATGAATTGCTGTCCACAAAGGAAATACAGACAACCAAAAACAAATAAAAATATTGAAAAATTAATTTTATAAATAAATATATTTTTTTATTATTTCAAACCACGCTTATAAGGCAAGGCTACGTTTATAATATTTATATATATATATATATATATATATATATATATATATATATATATTTGAAAATCCATTATCTCTCACGTACACAGTGTAAGATAACTTAACTTCATGATTCAACCAATGCCGTAAAAATAAAAAGTATGAATTTGGAAAAATCTTTTTATTTGGCGTGTCTATTCAGTCAGAGAAATGTATACGCTGAATTCCATGAAAGTCCAAAAATACAACATTCGAAAATCTCTTTATTTTACCTGTCTACGCAATTACAGGCATGTGCACACAGAATTTCATAATTCTTGCTGTAGCCGTTTAGTTGGTACAATTTCTATCCTTCTGTTCCCATGGTACCCCTTGAAAGTATGCATATAGAGAAACCTATTTGTCTACGCAGTCAGAGTAATGTATACTCCAAATTTCATGACTTTAGCTGCCGTCATTTGGTTGGTAAAATTTGTATCCCCATTATTTTAGGTGCAGCCGTTTGGTTGGTACCATTTTATCCTTCTATTCCCATTTTAGACTTTAGCTGTGGTCATTTGGTTGGTACCATTTTTATCCTTCTATTCCCATTTTAGCCCTTAAAAGTACCAATTTGGAAAAAATACTTTTATATATGTATCTACTCAATTAGAGGAATGTACACGTGTTTCTAGCTGTTGTCATTTGATAGGTACCATTTGTATCCCTCACCCCCTACGAATAAGAATCACTTTATGGTGCACGTTTTTGTTATAGGGGGAATGTGCATACCCACTATCAAGTAAATACATGCAGAAATATTGAAAAAACATGTTTAAGTACTCTAAAAAATTAGGGATTATATGTATTTTCTGTCCTTGTGGGGGGGGGGGGGGGACATTTTTCCCCTTTGTACGGATTATGCCCAGTTGCAATACCAACCGATCTACGACTATAAGACGTATTTATGGACAATTTGGACGTCCTATCTCCTTTCGTGTGGATGCTAGCGTGATTCCAACTTACGTACGAATGGACTGACATGGCTAGATCGTCATTAAATTTTATGACGATCAAGAATACATATACGTTATAGGGTCTCAGGTCGATATTTCAAGGTGTAACTAACGGAATGACAAAGTTAGTATACCCCTTGTGGTAGAGGGTATAAAAAGAAAGGGAGAGGGGGCTCTGTGGTTGGATGAGAATCAACCACAACACGTATAGTGCGATCTCTTAGAAAACTCTATATATAGCGAGAGAAAATTTATTGTCAACGCCAAAAGCGATAAACTATGATATTTAGTATGTTCACCCTTTATTATCAGCGACAAAAACTTCCAAATTTGATGCACCCAAATTTCGACTTTGTTGCTGGAATTTTGCAAAGCACATTCTAATTGAACATTATTCTAAAAGATTTTGAATTAGCTGAAAAGATCGTCATATTAGAGGTTATTCTATTGGGATGTATATCGGTTGGTATGGTATATCATTTAGTTCATGGGAAACAGAAGCTCTTGATATATTCTTTTGCATCTAAACAAGTGTAATTTTCTTTTATTTATTTGGCACGGTTAATGTTGTATACTATAAAACTATATTCACGAGTTCGACCATGCCTCGATATTAACAGATATTGATACACTAGTGTCTTGTTTATTCATTTTAAAAAGAAAACTCTGTTTAAGTCGATTTAATTACAGAAATGGTAAAACCTTGTAATTCAAAAATGAAGCAATATTATCCCTTTGTTGTTCGCTGTTGCTGTATTCTAAAGCATACTTTAGGGATGGAAGGTTCTATGACAGTCGAGCTTAAATTGAAGGTAATGAGACATTTGTAAAAGTGCACCTTATTTGGCATTGGTAGCACCTGATTAATGATGGGGACATTTATGTATAAAATGCGAATAGTTTTCCAACTCCGATTATAAAGTTAGTATCACTCTCTTAGACTTCCAGTTTGCTATCAAGACGCTATCTCTTTTGATTTTCGATACGTACTAACTTGAGTATATTTGATTTGTATCTGTTGGATTATTTCTGTATCTGTCACCCTCTCTCAGTATATTTGCAAGGAAATTGCAATTTTATCACTTTTATATTTGTAAGTCAGTGTCTGACTGTTCATACATGCCAACGTGTGTGTCTGTGCAGTACTCAGTGTCCCTTTGTGTCCGTGTAGGACATGTGTGTGTGTGGCTGTGAGCATTCATGTGATTGTAGATGGCTTTGTGTTCACATGTAATTCACAACGGATATTAAATTAGTTTCAATTTCTGTCAGTTTTGCTTCCTTTACACACACTCGCACGCATGTATGTGTGAGTGTGTAAGTATGAATGATGCCAACATGGTCCACTGATGAAGGCACTGAGTGTGTATATGTGTTCGTGTGTGTGTCAGTGCGTAGATCTCGCCTTGCAACTCTGAAGTTTGGCTAACAAATGTAAGGAAATGGTTTGTAGACTTCCTTTGTTTCGGAAATTAATTATTCACACACACTCCCACACACACACACACTAAATTAGTTTGAAAACTTGTATGAGTTGGTCAGCGAGAGAGGGCAGCTCTGTGAAGCAACATGATGTAATTGTACATTTTTTTGTTTTGTTTTATGGGCGACTGTAAAAAAATTACATGCATTCATGCCTGGAATAATTTATTGCATGACTTAGATAATATTAAATTGTTGGTTTATATCAACATGTTTTAAAATGTTTATTTTTTATTCGATTTAGATAAAATCGGACATATTTCATTCTCTTGACGTCTATTTAAATTAAGAATATATTTGAATTTTTTAAATTGTGATTTACTTTCTGTGGCGTAGCAAAACTGTCTAGGTCTGGCTTTTTTGCTAAACGTGACTTTTGTTTAAATTGACTCACTTATTTTTGAATCAGATTGATTAATCAGATTTCATAGTCATGCCGAGAATGTCATGGAAAAGATAAAAAGAGGAAAAATTATAAAATCAAAAATTAAATAAAGATCCACAATAAATTATTTAAAAATAATGGTTGACGGCAACATCGAGATAGTGTTGAAATTGAGTTTAAACGAACTGGTGACCGTTGTAACTTCGAGGTGTTTAAAAATAAAGCCTTCTCTAGGCGGACACAAATCAATCAATGCTTTTGAATGCCACACATTTGTAATAATTATTACATTTTTTCTTACTTATTAACGGAAACATCAGTTTGAGTAAAACGGTTTAACAACATCTAAGAATTCAATTCTTAAGGATTATGTGCATGGTTTGTACCAAAATGTAGAAGGTTTCATTGTAGACATTTTACTGGATCGATGCTCGATGCACAGGCCAATGACAGTAGTTTTGGTGTACCTATAGCAGAGATATATCACGCTCAGTCTGGCTGTCTACAGTCTATTCTCAAGCTTTCAGTTTTGCCTAAAGAGGAAACATTTGCTTCACATTTTCCCAAGTGGAATGATTGTTTTTTATTGTTACTCTGTTAAAGCTATAGTATGTTGTACTTTATTATATTTTATAATTTAGTTTCTTTTCTTTGATTGTCACTTCACATATGTAGTTATCCTTTCTATATATTTATTTTATTATATAAGGCTTTGGGAGGAAAAACCATAAATCATTTGGGAGGCCAAAATCGTAAATTTTTTGAAAAGGGTATTTTTTTAATATTTATTACAAAAAAACTATATTTGGCACAGACACAGCTTGAAGCCAGCAAACAATATCTAATAAATAAATTGAGTCCAAAAGTTCTCACAAAGTTTTTTAATTGATATCCTTTATTCTGTCTCATTCATTTCATTTTATAGTTATACAAAGTTAAGGGATTTAAAAAAAGTATTTCAGAAATTGAGATTAGTTTGGAAATCTATACATTTTATATAACAATATTAGTTTAAAACAAGTAAAAACGGAGTTAAGTTCGGCCGGGCCCAACTTTTTATACCCTCCACCATGGATTGCATTCCACAGAGGTTGTCTGTTTTCGTAGAAGTGCAGTAATATTACAGGAAAATATAATTTCTTTAATATAGCCAAACCAAAACAAATACAAATATTGAAAAATTAATTTTATAAATAAATATAATATTTTAATTATTTCAAACCACGCTTATAAGGCAAGGCTGCCAATACGTCAATTCAAAAAATAATTATTCTTCTATTTATATTTTGAAAAATATTTTCAAAGCCATAAATATTGGTAGATAGTGGGTGCTACATTTGGTTGTATTTCCATTCTATTTGAATTTCATAAGTACAAATTTTGAAAATCCATTATCAGACGTACATAGTGCAAAATAACCTAACTTCATGATTCAACCAATTTTTGCCGTAAAAGAAAAAGTACGAATTTGGAAAAAATACTTTTTATTTTGCGTGTCTATGCAGTCAGAGGAATGTGTACTCCGAATTCCATGATTCCAGCTGCGCCCATTTGGTTGGTACCATTTTTACCCCCTTGACGTTTCTACGCAATTAGAATTTTGTCATTCTAGTTGTAGTCGTTTAGTTGGTACTATTTTTATCCCTCTGTACCATGTATCCCTGGAAAGTACTAATTTCGAAAAATTCGTCTATTTTCCGTGTCAACGCAGTCAGAGAAATGTATACTCCGAATTTCATGACTCTAGCTGAGGTCATTTCATTGGTACTATTTGTATCCCCTTTTTTCATTTTAACCCCAAAAAGTACGAATTTCGAAAAATCAGTTTATTTTCCGTGTCTTCACACTCAGAGGAATGTATACTCCGAATTTCATGACTATAGCTGCGGTCATTAGATTGGTACTATTTTTATCCCCTTTTTTCATTTTAACCCCAAAAAGTACGAATTTCGAAAAATCAGTTTATTTTCCGTGTCTTCACACTCAGAGGAATGTATACTCCGAATTTCATGTCATTAGATTGGTACTATTTTTATCCCCTTTTTTCATTTTAACCCCAAAAGGTACTAATTTTGAAAAATCCGTGTAATTTACTTATCTATGCAATCAGAGGAATGTATACACCGAATTTCATTATTCTACGTACAGCCGTTTGGTTGGTACCATTTTTATCCCTCTATTCCCATTTTACCCCTTAAAAGTACGAATTTGGAAAAAATACTTTTATATTATGTACCTACTCAATTAGAGGAATGTACACACCGAATTTCGTGTTTCTAGCTGTTGTCGTTTAATATGTACCATTTTTATCCCTTTTTTGTCCCATTTCACCCCCTACAAATAAGAATCACTTTATGGTGCACGTTTTCGCTATAAGGGGAATGCGCATACCAAATATCAAGCAAATATAAACAGTAATATTCAAAAAACATGCTTAAATACGCTAAAATATTAGGGATTATTATGGGTATTTTTAGTCCTTGTGAGGGAAAAATTTTTCCCTTTGGGCCGAATCCCAACCTATCTAAAGGGTGATTTTTTAAGAGCTTGATAACTTTTTTTTAAAAAAAAACGCATAAAATTTGCAAAATCTCATCGGTTCTTTATTTGAAACGTTAGATTGGTCCATGACATTTACTTTTTGAAGATAATTTCATTTAAATGTTGACCGCGGCTGCGTCTTAGGAGGTCCATCCGCTTAGTCCAATTTTGGCATTTCCACGTTTTTGAGTAACAGAGACCCAATTGGTGCGAACGGCGACGAATCGAAAATTGGTGGTCATCATTAACACTGGCCGATACAGCTGCGATATTTTCTTCAGTTCGCACTCTACGTAAGCGTGTTGGTGGTTTAATGTCCAACAATGTAAATTTGGTGCGAAATTTAGTCACAATAGCCCGAATAGCCGCTTCAGTGGGTCGATTAAACTGACCATAAAATGGAAGCGCGCAATGAACTTTCTTAACAGAGCACGCATTTTGATAATAAAATTCAATAATTTGCAAGCGTTGTTCGTTTGTAAGACGATTCATGATGAAATGTCAAAGCATACTGAGCATCTTTCTCTTTGACACCATGTCTGAAATCCCACGTGATCTGTCAAATACTAATGCATGAAAATCCTAACCTCAAAAAAATCACTCTTTACGACTATTAGACGCATTTATGGAAAATTTGAACGTTCTAGCTCCTTTCGTTTAGATGATAGCGTGCTTTCAACAGACGGACGGACATGGCTAGATCGTCTTAGAATTTTATGACGATCAAGAATATATATACTTTATAGGGTCGCAGGTCGATATTTCAAGGTGTTACAAACGGAATGACAAAGTTAGTAGGGGGGTGGGTATAAAAAATAAAAAATACCATTTTTTGTATTATATAAAAACAAAACATAGAATACATTTTAAGGTAAAATATATTTATGTGATTTTTTATTAAACTTTCAATAACGACAGCGTCAGGTCCAAATTCATAGATTTTTTCAAAAAATACATTTGTTTTAATATTTATAACAAACAAACTTTATCGCCATAATGAAGCTAAGAAAACACAATTTTTGAAAAACAAATTTGAGTACAAAATCTCTCAAAGTGAGCGAGAAACAGTTCGACAAAATCCAAAAATTAGTTTTAACACTTAAAAAAGTGATAAATGCATCAATCTGTTATACTATTTATTTTTACGCCTCATTATAAACAAATATATGAACAAATACGTAAATATATGTCAAAAATATAACAATTTAATAATACTTTTATTTTAAATCGAATAATAAGAAAAGTAGTCAACTTTGGGCTGACTTTTAAAATATACCCGGACAATCGGGTTTAATATCTCAAAATAATCTTTGGATCCTTGCCTAATTTCAGTTTTCTATAGAACTAAAAAAATGTTTACTAGATCAAAAGTTATTGAATTTTGTCTGATAAAATTTAATTCTGGACCACTGTGTACCGTTCTACTGGACGTTTATGGCATCGCCAAAATCGATTATTAGAAAATCCATTTTTTTTTTCGTTGTCGATTAATTTTTATGTTTTGTTTTCCAAGGTAAATGTAAGGTTTCGTTTAAATATCAAATAAATACAAAATATTTTAAAGGTGGATGTAGGGGTGTATATAAAGTGTTGATATAATTATACCCTATACTACATGGTATAATGTCTTTGTGCATTTGTTTGTAACACCCAATCGACACCGATCGACGTAGAATCACTTTTTGAATCGATTTAACCATGTCCGTCTGTCTGTCCATCTATTCTTGAAATCACGATACATGTAGCAATTATAGTCCGATTCTAACGAAACTTGATACAAACGATTTTTGCATGCCGAAGACGGACGCTATTTAATTTGAAGCAAATCGGTTCACTTTGGTGCATAATGGGAATTTTGCCTTCTTTTCACTTCCAGCTTTTGAAAATGATATCACACTTAACTAGAATCTAGTTTCTACAATTCAAATATCACTATTTGCTGTCAAAACGTCACGAAACATATACAATTATGACAATTATATTTTCTTCATTACCTTTTATTAGCTTTGCCAGTTCAATAAAACATATTATACAACTAAATAAAAGAGTAGCGTTAGGCGCTCATATGTTCAAACAAAACATGCCGTCAATTTAAAAGGCTGCTGGGTATTTCCTTTAATCGGTTCTGAACATCGATTTCAGTATAAAATTGGAAGTGTAACCAAAGGTTAACTTTTTGTGGTTTCCTTTTGATCCAATAAACGGTTATTATGTTCAATAACTAGATTTTTATGCAAGTCCTATTGAAAATATGTCCAAATACGTCAGCATAAAATTGTTGTATAGATTTTTTAAATTAATTTATCATGATACCCATTTGCAAGATGTTGGCATTTAATTATGACCAACCGTACAAAATACGATTTTTCCGAAAAATCCACTGTCTATTAGTAACTTATTCATTCATCGCCTAACTAAGTATAATCTTACGACTTTGTCTAATTTATAATATTTCCCCCTCTTTTTCCTATTTTTGCTGGGCTTTTCGTGCCAGAGAAAATATTAAAAAATCTCATTTTTTACTCAATATTTAGGAGACTGCTCAACCACTGTTTCTATATGAAACCTTTAATGGACATATAATGACACGTGATCGGACAATTATTAAAGGTACCTTCGACGAGAATTCGCATTTTTGTAAAGAGTGATTTTTTTGAAGTTAGGATTTTCATGCATTAGTATTTGACAGATCACGTGGGATTTCAGACATGGTGTCAAAGAGAAAGATGCTCAGTATGCTTTGACATTTCATCATGAATAGACTTACTAACGAGCAACGCTTGCAAATCACGTTTATGGCATCGCCAAAATCGATTATTAGAAAATCCATTTTTTTTTTTCGTTGTCGATTAATTTTTATGTTTTGTTTTCCAAGGTAAATGTAAGGTTTCGTTTAAATATCAAATAAATACAAAATATTTTAAAGGTGGATG
The DNA here is from genome assembly GCA_947397865.1 of Polietes domitor. Classification (NCBI taxonomy): domain Eukaryota; kingdom Metazoa; phylum Arthropoda; class Insecta; order Diptera; family Muscidae; genus Polietes; species Polietes domitor. Next base: position 77,733,886 of record OX377622.1, read on the forward strand.
TAGGGGTGTATATAAAGTGTTGATATAATTATACCCTATACTACATGGTATAATGTCTTTGTGCATTTGTTTGTAACACCCAATCGACACCGATCGACGTAGAATCACTTTTTGAATCGATTTAACCATGTCCGTCTGTCTGTCCATCTATTCTTGAAATCACGATACATGTAGCAATTATAGTCCGATTCTAACGAAACTTGATACAAACGATTTTTGCATGCCGAAGACGGACGCTATTTAATTTGAAGCAAATCGGTTCACTTTGGTGCATAATGGGAATTTTGCCTTCTTTTCACTTCCAGCTTTTGAAAATGATATCACACTTAACTAGAATCTAGTTTCTACAATTCAAATATCACTATTTGCTGTCAAAACGTCACGAAACATATACAATTATGACAATTATATTTTCTTCATTACCTTTTATTAGCTTTGCCAGTTCAATAAAACATATTATACAACTAAATAAAAGAGTAGCGTTAGGCGCTCATATGTTCAAACAAAACATGCCGTCAATTTAAAAGGCTGCTGGGTATTTCCTTTAATCGGTTCTGAACATCGATTTCAGTATAAAATTGGAAGTGTAACCAAAGGTTAACTTTTTGTGGTTTCCTTTTGATCCAATAAACGGTTATTATGTTCAATAACTAGATTTTTATGCAAGTCCTATTGAAAATATGTCCAAATACGTCAGCATAAAATTGTTGTATAGATTTTTTAAATTAATTTATCATGATACCCATTTGCAAGATGTTGGCATTTAATTATGACCAACCGTACAAAATACGATTTTTCCGAAAAATCCACTGTCTATTAGTAACTTATTCATTCATCGCCTAACTAAGTATAATCTTACGACTTTGTCTAATTTATAATATTTCCCCCTCTTTTTCCTATTTTTGCTGGGCTTTTCGTGCCAGAGAAAATATTAAAAAATCTCATTTTTTACTCAATATTTAGGAGACTGCTCAACCACTGTTTCTATATGAAACCTTTAATGGACATATAATGACACGTGATCGGACAATTATTAAAGGTACCTTCGACGAGAATTCGCATTTTTGTAAAGAGTGATTTTTTTGAAGTTAGGATTTTCATGCATTAGTATTTGACAGATCACGTGGGATTTCAGACATGGTGTCAAAGAGAAAGATGCTCAGTATGCTTTGACATTTCATCATGAATAGACTTACTAACGAGCAACGCTTGCAAATCACGTTTATGGCATCGCCAAAATCGATTATTAGAAAATCCATTTTTTTTTTTCGTTGTCGATTAATTTTTATGTTTTGTTTTCCAAGGTAAATGTAAGGTTTCGTTTAAATATCAAATAAATACAAAATATTTTAAAGGTGGATGTAGGGGTGTATATAAAGTGTTGATATAATTATACCCTATACTACATGGTATAATGTCTTTGTGCATTTGTTTGTAACACCCAATCGACACCGATCGACGTAGAATCACTTTTTGAATCGATTTAACCATGTCCGTCTGTCTGTCCATCTATTCTTGAAATCACGATACATGTAGCAATTATAGTCCGATTCTAACGAAACTTGATACAAACGATTTTTGCATGCCGAAGACGGACGCTATTTAATTTGAAGCAAATCGGTTCACTTTGGTGCATAATGGGAATTTTGCCTTCTTTTCACTTCCAGCTTTTGAAAATGATATCACACTTAACTAGAATCTAGTTTCTACAATTCAAATATCACTATTTGCTGTCAAAACGTCACGAAACATATACAATTATGACAATTATATTTTCTTCATTACCTTTTATTAGCTTTGCCAGTTCAATAAAACATATTATACAACTAAATAAAAGAGTAGCGTTAGGCGCTCATATGTTCAAACAAAACATGCCGTCAATTTAAAAGGCTGCTGGGTATTTCCTTTAATCGGTTCTGAACATCGATTTCAGTATAAAATTGGAAGTGTAACCAAAGGTTAACTTTTTGTGGTTTCCTTTTGATCCAATAAACGGTTATTATGTTCAATAACTAGATTAATAAATAGATTTTTATGCAAGTCCTATTGAAAATATGTCCAAATACGTCAGCATAAAATTGTTGTATAGATTTTTTAAATTAATTTATCATGATACCCATTTGCAAGATGTTGGCATTTAATTATGACCAACCGTACAAAATACGATTTTTCCGAAAAATCCACTGTCTATTAGTAACTTATTCATTCATCGCCTAACTAAGTATAATCTTACGACTTTGTCTAATTTATAATATTTCCCCCTCTTTTTCCTATTTTTGCTGGGCTTTTCGTGCCAGAGAAAATATTAAAAAATCTCATTTTTTACTCAATATTTAGGAGACTGCTCAACCACTGTTTCTATATGAAACCTTTAATGGACATATAATGACACGTGATCGGACAATTATTAAAGGTACCTTCGACGAGAATTCGCATTTTTGTAAAGAGTGATTTTTTTGAGGTTAGGATTTTCATGCATTAGTATTTGACAGATCACGTGGGATTTCAGACATGGTGTCAAAGAGAAAGATGCTCAGTATGCTTTGACATTTCATCATGAATAGACTTACTAACGAGCAACGCTTGCAAATCATTGAATTTTATTATCAAAATGCGTGCTCTGTTAAGAAAGTTCAGAAAGAAAGAAATTGTGTTCAGCGACGAAGCTCATTTTTGGCTCAATGGGTACGTAAATAGGCAGAATTGTCGATTTTGGAGTGAATATCAGCCAGAAGCATTGCAAGAGCTACCAATGCATCCAGAAAAAGTCACAGTTTGGTGCGGTTTATGGGCTGGTGGCATCATTGGACCGTACTTCTTCAAAGATGATGCGAATCGTAACGTAACTGTGAATGGTGAGCGCTACCGTGAGATGATATCCAACTTTTTTTTGCCCAAAATGGAAGAACTGAACTTGGTTGACATGTGGTTTCAACAAGATGGCGCTACATGCCACACAGCTCGCGATTCTATGGCCATTTTGAGGGAAAACTTCGGAGAACAATTCATCTCAAGAAATGGATTGACTGACTATTTTTTGTGGGGCTACGTCAAGTCTAAAGTCTACAGAAATAAGCCAGCAACTATTCCAGCTTTGGAAGACAACATTTCCGAAGAAATTCGGGCTATTCCGGCCGAAATGCTCGAAAAAGTTGCCCAAAATTGGACTTTCCGAATGGACCACCTAAGACGCAGCCGCGGTCAACATTTAAATGAAATTATCTTCAAAAAGTAAATGTCATGGACCAATCTAACGTTTCAAATAAAGAACCGATGAGATTTTGCAAATTTTATGCGTTTTTTTAAAAAAAAAAGTTATCAAGCTCTTAAAAAATCACCCTTTACAAAAGTTCGACAGAATTTTTTTAAACTGTTCTCAATTGGAGGATTTATGTGTTGATCAAGCCCGAATCAGGGTGGCGCAGAATGAGCTATATGGTTTAAATGGTTTACCCTGTACGTTTTCCAACAAGAGGTGTCACTTTTGAAGCTTTTATTCTTTCACATTTGACAAGTAGAAACTACGCCATTACTAAAAATGGATATACGCATCAACAACGCATTGAAATTATTAAAATTCATGAATGAAAATGATCCGGAATTCTATCGAAAAATCATTTTTACTGATGGGGCCCATTTGCACCTCAGTGGCTACGTCAACAAGAAAAATTGTCGCATCTGGGGCTCGGAAAACCCAAGAGTTATTGTTGTGAAGCCTCTCCATCCTTATCGTGTGACTGTCTGGTGCGGTTTATGGTCCGCGATTTATGGATTGCGCTATCGAGAGATGATTAATGATTTTTTATGGTCGGAGTTGGATGGTATTGATCTGGACAACATTTACTTTCAACAAGACGGCGCTACGTGCCACACAAGCAACGAAACCATTGCTCGTTTACGGGAAAAGTTTCCGGACCGTTTTAACTCTCAAAGAGGTGATCACAATTGGCTACCGAGATCTTGTGATATAACACTTTGCGATTTCTTCCTTTGGGGCCACGTGAAAGATAAGGTCTACGCCAACAGCCGTGCGTTGAGGACATAGGGTAGCCACTTTGCGATGTGATTATGGAAATTTTCATGAAAAGGATATGGTCATGTAAGTGTGGTCGTGGTTGCCATTTGGCTGATGATGTTTTTTTATTATTAACGGCATACCTTCCTCTTTATTATGAAATAAACATCCGATCATTTATCTCAAAAAATTTCATTTTTCTTTGAATACCAAAATAACACATCTTGTTGGAAAACTCTGTAGATAAAAACAACCAAGTTTCATGGAAGGATTTTTTAAAACTTTGAGGCCAAGACATTTGGGCCGTAGAGATTTGTATTTTGTTTTGTTATTCGCGACCAAATATTAGTTACGTCTTACAAATTTGGCGCCCTAAACTCCCTCTTGTCCCATTTTGCTGATCTAATATACATTTTTGTGGTATTATTATTTTGTGGGTTTGAGTGTGGCTTTTTAAAAAGCAAAAATAAAATATATAAACAGAAATATAATAGTTTTTATTTGCCATTTTATTTAATGCCTTTTTAATGGAAAAAATTAGATAGCCAAAAAAAATTGAGAAATCAGTTTCGGAAAATTTTGAAGCAGAAGGACATATCGCATAAACCATTTTGGTGCCTCCTGGAAGGGAAAGTGGAACAGATAGAGAATTACCGCCCACTACATTTTTGATACCTCCTCCATAAATCACATCTGGTCACATTTGGTCTATCACTCATCTGGACAATTATAAATACTAAAACCCCTCGGTCAGGAATACTTGCCTATGGTCGTCAAAGGGCCTTGACAGCCTCCCTATAGAATCCCCCATCGAAACATTTACATCGCATTCAAACATATTCTATGCTAATTTTAATTTATGTAATTTTCCTACGAAAACAAAAATATATTCAACTAAAATTCCTTTTGATCTGAATTACTGAAACATTGAAGTGCCAAACAAAATACTACAAATTAATACTGTTTTTTGCATAAATTATTTATAGAATGAAAATGAGTTCTTGGGAAAATGTATGTGTTTACAAGAGGGCATGTCATTTTCCACTCACACGAGCACACTTTTGTAATTTGAATAATTTATTTTACGAATTTAATTGATTTCTGTAGTACTTTGTGTTGTGTTTTCGGATTAACAACACAATACATGGACATTTGCAAGTTGTTTTTAGTAAAAACAAAAAAATTGAGTGCAAAAATATAAATATATGAGTCATTGCACAGAAGATCGGTACATCACAGTGAGTTGGTGAATTCTTTTAATTTTTGTAATTTTGTGCTTTAATGCCAGCGAATCTTGCCCATGAGGTCTGAGTGAAGAACATCTGATAAATTTCATACTAATTAGTCTGGTATCTGCTCCGATTTCCACTCTCTCTCTGACTTTAAAACAAACAAATCCTTGAATCGCAAATTTGCATGTTAATTAGCATCAATCTTTCGGTTATTTTCCATGGCAAATCATCACCTGTTCGTCATCTGTGAAATTGTATCCTGCTCGCACATGCCTCCAGCTGTTTTGTTTTAATCAGCAAACTTGTGAACTATCTCGATATTCTTTCGGATAACATTATATCACATCAATGAACCTCACACATAGTGTCTGTCGTAGTTAAAGTTTGCTAATTAATGTTTGTATGCTGGTAATTCGGAGGGGGTTGTTTTCTTTTTTGTGTGGGACTCCACTCCAACCGTACCCCTTATTCCAGTGTGTGTGTGTTTGGGGAGCGGTGTGGGAAATGTGGCAGCTGCCTGGGAATTGGCAAATAATAAATTCATAAATGAACAATTTTCACACGAGGGGGAAATTACTGTTCGCAAATGCTTATGATAATCGTGTGTTGATGGGAAGCCATTGCCGTTGTCGTTTCAACGTTCATGCGTTGCATGTGTGTGTGTGTGTATGTGTCAAAGGACACCTGCTGCTGCTTTGCACTTACGGCGAATATTTAAATTTCTATTGAAACCTGTCGATGAATGCAACATGTAAAATGATGGCAATTAAGAAGCTTTTGCAAATTAAATCGAAATTATGCTGCGACTATTAATTGCATCCGGATTGTGATATTCTGTGAGTTTGTTATTTCGCCACGGCCTTCGTGTAAGGCTATTCGTGCAGGTTATTGCGTTAAAAAATGTATGTTAAATACCAAAATAAGTCTAAAATTTGGCAAAATCAATCAAATTTTGGAAACAACATAACTCTGTGGACTATCACATTATAAATTAATTTATTCCACATTTTTGTTAATTTATTCCACATTCAGAAAAAAATGTTGGACAAAAATGAAACATAAAAAAATTACACGGAAAACACATGAGATGGCTTGACCCAGTGACGAAATATTTTGTAGATCATCATTAAACAATTCAAACTTTATTTTCGTGGGGTGACTGGAAATTTTTTTTCCATTTGAATGGCCCGTGACCCAGCCTGTATATACCCTCAACCACAGTGAAAAAACAACATGTCGTAGAACCTCGTGTCCCTAAAGTATGCTTTAACAAATTATTGAAAAAAAGAGAAAAATGAAGAATTGTTTTGGATCGTTGATTTTAACATTTCTGTAATTAAATCGATGCTTGTAGCTGTAAGCAGACTTTTATGTTTTCAATGATTAACTAAGATACGGATTTGTTAATATTAGCAAATTCAGAAAATTCGGTCGCCCTTGCAATAGTACTTTTATACAGGAGAAAATGAAACATTCTGTATTTTGTCAACTTGCAGGCAAACATCTGTTTGGAAAGGCATACTATAATAAAATTTGACAATGTTTAAGAGCTATTGTATTCTACGAACTTAACCTTGCATGGATTCTGATGGATAGGGCAATAAAATAACATTTAAACTTATGAATTTTTCAACTATTTATTTTTGAAAAAATACCACCAAACCCTTTTAGAACGTGTCTAACTGAAATGTTATTTGTTAAAGACAAACAAAAAACAGATATGCGACACATGAAATTTGCGAGCTTTTGCCGTTGTTAACATAATGCGACAAAGAATATGGGGTTGAAATACTTGGGAGGTGATATATTTTTTTATTACGAATTTTTGGTTGATTTTAATTTGATTTTTTTTACGTATTTCAGGTTCAATAAAAATACCTAAAATGCATCAAAACATATAAAAGCGATACTTTGTAATTTTGAGAAATGTATATTTTCGCAAGAATATAGTTTTAACTAATTCTTCAAGAAATCGGCCAAATACTAACGAATTTTTACATATTACTAAATTTTTTTAAAAATTAAATTTGAATAAATTAGAAAAATGAATTGAGATTAAATGCACATTCGTTTGTCAGTTTTAATGTTTTTATTTACCAACTAATCATGTAAATATGTATATTAATTATAGAAATAAAAGTAAATATGTCATTAGTGAGACTTTTAATATAGGGTCCTCCATATAACTTTTTTTGAAAATGCTACAAAAAAACTACTGAATATTTTCTCAAATTTCTTTTCTTATTTGAAAGTACAATCCTTCCGGTTAATAATGGAAAATAATTTCATTCAAATGGCTGCTGAGGGCACCCCACAAATAATAGTCCAACGGTTGAATAGTTGAAAAAAAGAACGTTAGATGACGGACCCTATATTTAGAATAAGTATTTATTCTATAGTGAAACTTTACCTAAAATAACTATGTGGTATTTAGTGAGACTTGTTGATGGTTTGCAATCTATAATGAGACTGTCCGATGCTTCTCTTGTCGTTCGAAGTTCTTGTCATCAACGCCAAGCTATACATCGAAAGTTCTACTCCCTTTCCTCTCTCATCGCACAGTGTATTATCAGCGGCAAAAACTCCCAAATTTCATGCGGCAAAATCTCGACTTTACTGATTGAATTTTACAAAGAACTTTCATATTAAGCATATTCTAGAAGATATTGCAAATATCGCTGCTAAATTTAGCTGTGGATGCATTTAAAGTTCGTAATTGTTAAACTAATTGAAAATTTTGTCATAATAGAGGTTATTTTAATGGGATGTATCTCGGAAAGCAAGTTTCGCATTGAAATGTCGTTTAGTTCGTAGAAAATAGGACTTGGTGTATTCTTTTGCAATTTAAAAAGTGTAATTACGTTTTTACTTTCCTTTTTGGATAGTGGTTTACCTGAAGGTTGTATTTAAAACTATATTCGCGAGGCCGGCCGATGCCTCGGCATTTACAAATATTGTTAAACTATTGTCTTATTTATTCATTTTAAAAAGAATATTCTGCTTATAGCTGCCAATATCGACTTAATTACTGAAATGGTAAAACCTTCTAAGTCAAAAATGTAACAATACTTTCATCGTTGTTCTCTGTTAATATATTTAGGAAAATTTATTCAAAGCATACTTCAGGATGTAATGTGAGCGCATGCAAATATTGGACCGATATTAATCTTAAGTTATTTTTAAAGCTATAATAAATTGTAAAAAAAAACAAAGAAATTTATTTGGGCGTTGGGCGTGTCACTAACAATTTTCATTTAATTGTGGACTGAAATGAAATCACTGGTAATGATTTGTAAAGAGTGATTTTTTTGAGGTTAGAATTTTTCATGCATTAGTATTTGACAGATCACGTGGGATTTCAGACATGGTGTCAAAGAGAAAGATGCTCAGTATGCTTTGACATTTCATCACGAATAGACTTACTAACGAGCAACGCTTGCAAATCATTGAATTTTATTACCAAAATCAGTGTTCGGTTCGAAATTTTTTATCGACAAATTTTGTTCAGCGATGAGGCTCATTTCTGGTTGAATGGCTACGTAAATAAACAAAATTGCCGCATTTGGAGTGAAGAGTAACCATAAGCCGTTCAAGAACTGCCCATGCATCCCGAAAAGTGCACTGTTTGGTGTGGTTTGTACGCTGGTGGAATCATTGGACCGTATTTTTTCAAAGATGCTGTTGGACGCAACGTTACGGTGAATGGCGATCGCTATCGTTCGATGCTAACAAACTTTTTGTTGCCAAAAATGGAAGAACTGAACTTGGTTGACATGTGGTTTCAACAAGATGGGGCTACATGCCACACAGCTCGCGATTCTATGGCCATTTTGAGGGAAAACTTCGGAGAACAATTTATCTCAAGAAATGGACCGGTAAGTTGGCCACCAAGATCATGCGATTTGACGCCTTTAGACTATTTTTTGTGGGGCTACGTCAAGTCTAAAGTCTACAGAAATAAGCCAGCAACTATTCCAGCTTTGGAAGACAACATTTCCGAAGAAATTCGAGCTATTCCGGCCGAAATGCTCGAAAAAGTTGCCCAAAATTGGACTTTCCGAATGGACCACCTAAGACGCAGCCGCGGTCAACATTTAAATGAAATTATCTTCAAAAAGTAAATGTCATGGACCAATCTAACGTTTCAAATAAAGAACCGATGCGTTTTTTTAAAAAAAAAAAGTTATCAAGCTCTTAAAAAATCACCTTTTACTACCATATATATTAAAATAAGAAATTTATGGCGCTTTTTCATTTCAACTTACATAAGAGGAATGCGTGGATGTAAACGCATAATTGTTTTTGATCTAATATGACGATACAAGGGATGTGTGCGAATTTTCAAGGTCCTAGCTTTATTCCTTCTACTTTTGCCGCATCTTGTATGCAAATATTCCACTGTCTATATTCAAAGTCAACAGAAGTTTCTCCGTCCGTAATATTATGTAAAGTTATTGTCTATTGGGAAATTTTGATTTGAATTTTTTAAATTACACATTTTCTATGGATTTCTTTTGCACAATATTGAAGAAAGTTTACAAAAAAGAAATATCCTTTCGTCAAAAGCCGATTTAAATCTAGAAATCGACAATTATATTAAATCTGATTTTTGAAAAATTTTCGGCTATTCGCCGTAAACTAATGTTTTGTTTGTCAATTTTCGCCTTGGAACATCTCATTTCTCTAGTATTTGTGATTGATTATGATTGGTATATATATTACGGATCACGAGAAAAATCAATATGAAGCCGGATCCTTGTTTTTTTCGTTTTTATACACTCCACGAGAGTATTATGTCTTTGTGCTTTTGTTTGTAACACCCAAAAGGAAGGGAGATAGGCCCATTGTTAATTATACCGATCGGTTTAGAATCACCTTTTGAACGATTTAGCAAGGTTCGTCTGTCTGTCCGTCTGTCTGTCTGTCCATCTATTCTTGTAATCACGATACACTACCACTATTCATAGATTTAGCTGCGATACTTTGTTTGATACCATTTCAATCCCTTTTTAAACCATCTATTATTAAGGAGAATAATTCAAATTTCGAAAAATCTATTTATATTGCGCGTCTTCTTTTCAAAGGTATATTCACACCAAATTTCATAATTCTACCTGTTATACTTTATTTGGTTCCATTTTGATCTCTTTTTCACATTTCTTCACTTTTCGTTATATTCAAAGTTTTTGCTCTTTCGAATAGTGTTTGTGCCATCCATTTAGAAAAAGAATATCTTAACCATCGATGCACCTTAATGTATTTTTTCACATTGATTGTTTGTCATCAGATGTTGATTGAATTCTGCATCGTATAGCTATAATCGCTGAGGAAAATTATGTTTTTGGTAAACATTTTAAATCAACTCTTCTCAATTAATTTCGTGCAAATGTCCTGTCGTGCGTATGAGTAATGTTGACTATGCACTTAGGCATCAATCATACGGCCCATTGTTTGCTCAAAGCATTATAAATGATTGTCAATGCAACAATGCTTGCTGATATACATATTCGAGCTATTTAACTTCCATTTCATATCGGTATCCATTTTTTGCTATTATCAAAATTTTGTCTATTCTCTGCTATCGTTGTGGTGCCAGGCTTTTGTTGTGCCACCGCTCTTTTGTTTGCTTCTGACATATTAACCGCAAATGTCATGAAGCTTAAGTACATTTTTGCAGATCTAATCCCCCCGACAATGTCTGTTGACTTTGTGTGGCGTCCAAAAGTGAATTGGAGCACAATGGAGCAAATACAGATATCCGCATGTGTAGGGCAAATTTTGCAAATGTGGTGAAAGGTTAATTGCAATATGTGATATGCGCCTGTTTGTTGCTTTACTTCTGTTTACTTCATTTTCGTTTGTGGGAGACATGCGAAAGCGAATAAGGTGGTAGTGGATTTACGGATATAACTGTGGGATCCGAGTGCTGACAAGGATTTGGGATTTTCCGGAAGATTAATTAAAGCACTTGGCGACAGTCACTTCACAAATGAAATCCAGAAAAAAATAATTATGACGAAGTAGTGGAGTAGTTAATGTGTACGATATATGTACGTGTACATATAAAAGTAAAGGGTCTTTTCCTGGCCGAATTGAGTAATATTTGAAGACTTTAAAAAATACCTTTAAATTCCGAAAGAAAATCAAGACATCATCTTTCATTGTCATCAGAACGGACAATAGTAATTGTTCAGTTTAAGGATAGGCAAATCTTAATTTATGAATTTCATTAAAAACCACTTATCTCCCACCCTTCGTATTGTTCTCACTTGTCTTTGCTGTTTTTTGAGAATTGTGATGTTCTTTTTTTTGACTCCCTGTTATCCTTATCCTGTGAACCATCTCGCTCGCCAAAGAATCTCAAATGAAAGCAATTTATCACTTGAGCAATTTTATTGTTTAGCCATTATCGTGCTGTTCGCCTTTCTGTTGTCGTCGTTTTTGTCATCTGCCAAGGTTTGCTTTACTTAAGCGCTTTCATCTTATCTTCTTCACTTTCTTTTGCCGTCGTTTCGGGCTCTCGTATTCTGCAATTACTGCTCAATTGTCGGAGGAGTGAATTAAGCTGTGAATTATCCTTGTAATGGAACTCAAAAGGAACTAAGGAAATCGGTCAGATAAGAGATAAGGCAAATTACTTTTTTCCCAGCCATGGTGTAGCTGGACTATTCAAGACAGATAGAGCTATTATTGTCTTTGCCGGTATTATTTTGATTTACATTTTGCAAAGTAGAGCTTTTACACTGTCATCGCCGTCTGTCATATTTTGGTTTTCGTCAGGATGACCTGGCGATGATTACTTTCGAATTCTTCACTCATAGTATATTTGTTTTCGCTTCTAAAGTCCACTGTTTGCAGCTGTTTTGCATGCCTTTAGCGTGTGCAAAATAAATGTTTACCAAGTAAATATTAGGCAACAACAAATGCTTTAAAACGCCATTGAGAAGTGAATAGAAGACTTAGTGGGAAAATGTCATCACAAGCACGATGATGAAGATAACAGCTTTGGCAAATGATGATGGCACTACCCAATACATTATATATTTATTCCAGTCGTTCCACTGGACCATTTCCAATGACATTGGGCAACAAAAAATGCTTTGATCTTCTTTTTAGTAATTTATATAGTATTTGATGAGATGACTTTGAATATAGAAAACAAATATAGTCCCGACATAAAGTGTGGGTGAAAAAGGCACGTCAATGAACTGGATTCGTGTCCTTGACTTACACGTGCAGTTGAAAAGAAGTCTGAGAATGTTTTGCCAACTTTTGTGTTATTGAGAAACCCTTAAGGAAATGGTCGCAATTATATTAATATATGGATATAATGACATCGAATTCTTTCTTGGTCTGTAGTGTGCGAAGTTACTGGAGTAGCATAGTAATCACATTGGGAGAACATTTGTTCAGACATTATTATTAAACTTGAACAGATTTTCTTGAATTTCGTGCCAAAAATTGTATCAACTCGATTAAAAAACTATTGCTGTAGAAAAGAGACAACAGGCAAGCAGTTTTAGCCAACATAAAATGATTAGAAATGTCATACACAATTATTACAAAAAAACTTCATTCAAGCAAAATTAAAAAAAATCGGTTAAAATAAAAAAGGAATTAATAAATCTTAAATCGTATCCAAAGTTTTTACTTTTCGAGATTCTGCACCTGGGAATAATTGTTGCAATGCATCATTACCCATTGCACAGTCCCCAGAACATGCCTCCTTAAATGATGACAAAATTATGATGAGAAAAGTTGACGTTATTTTTCATTTTGGTTGGAGCTAGAAAATTAATAAAATATATTCTATTATGGGGTATATGGGTTTCCGAGCAAAATTTGCATAACAATTACTCCACCTCCATACAAAAACTGGGGATGCGTTCTTACATTATTTAAATTAATTTTTTGAAAATTAAAGCCTGTGTCTTGCTCAACATTCCCTTGTACGCTGTACTCTTGCTCCACTTAAGTGATTTTCCCCATATTTTTCTTACATATTTAAAAACGGCACACAATCAAATAATCCCTGTAAAAAATCCAAAATCATATAAAAATTCGAACTAAACAATACAATTAATTGTTGTTATTTCAATCCATAGTACTCTTTTCAAACGAAAATAAAGCGAGTCTTAAATTTAATTTAAAATAATCGTATCCATATTTTAGGCAAGGACAAAATTAGTTTGTGAGAATAATTTACATAAAGAGGACTGGTATGATTTTGAAAGGTCGCTCCGAATCCACCTGAGGAAACCATTCACAGGGTGGAAGTCATGATAGTGGTAGTATGTAGTCAAGTAATAATGTCACCATGCCATTTGTAAATAAATTTGCATTCTATAAAATATGGAAGCAAAATGGTCTTGAGCCATTTCATTTAATTTATAATATAATATATATAATATATATAATTCATAAAGCTGACACGAAACATGCCAAAAATGGGTACTTCGTTTTTCTTTGTCTAGCCGAGTTTGTGTTAAAACTGAACACTAAGTATAGTAGAACAATAAGGTCGGGAAAATATATTTTTACAGAAAATTTCTTTATTAAGCATTGGAGGATAATGAAGGATTCAAATTGGAATTGATTTTTCCCTACCTTTTGTTACATATTCTAAAATCACATAATTAATTTAAGTTGCACAAAGGGTCCAATTTCATATGGTACCAATGTCACGTTTCTACGATTAGCAGAAAAAATAATATTTAAGCGCAATTCGACCAGAAAATGAAAAAAAAAACTTAGTTCACAGTTTTCTACTTTCAGAATTTTATAGAAATTTTCATGATCCAAAAACAGTGTTGGACGGTGTTATAATATATATTCTTAGACACTATTGACAAATAGTAAACTTTATTGTTCCTTTTATGGATAAATATTTGTAAATTTCGCTATGCGGCACATAATGACAGTCTGCATATACATTAGAATGGGTCACGAAAATAAATTACAGCTGTCACAAAGAAATGAAGATTGGATTGTTTAATGAAAAATATTTCGTCACTGGGTCACGCCATCTGTGAGTAAACGCTCCTGAAAATACCTCTAAAAATTATGTTTTTCCCGTGTAATTTTGTTATGTTTAATTTTTGTCCAATTTTCGAAATAATATACCCTTGGAAACACTTTAAATAAATTTTTTTAGTCTTGTCTTAGAATAACTCGTATATTTGTCCAATTTTCGAAATAATAGACCCTTGGAAACACTTTAAATAATTTTTTTTAGTCTTGTCTTAGAATAACTCGTATTATTGGACGTTCATATTGATTTTAATTTAATTTTTGTCCAATTTTCGAAATAATAGACCCTTGGAAACACTTTAAATAAATTTTTTTAGTCTTGTCTTAGAATAACTCGTATTATTGGACGTTCATATTGATTTTTTTGTGATTTTCAAAGTGACGGCTAAAACTCATATTTCTTGGAAATATTTTGTAAGAGGTGTTATGAAAATAGAAGGAAACAACACCTTTCGAATGATGCCTAATAGATTAATATCCGAAGAAAAATGACGTCACTTGCTCCATGTTTGTAAAATAATTTAATACAGGATGCCAACATTTTCAAACAGTTTTTACAAAAATGCCAAATTCCTTCCGATGTCATCATTTAGGTTTCATTCGAAAGTTATTGACTTCATTTATTTATTTTATTCTATAAATACTAAAATTATTCTATAAATAAAAAACACAAAAAATACTTTAAAGGTCCCATAATTCGACCAATAAGTTACTCTCAAACAATAATCAAAAACAGGTAAGAAAACGTCAGTCGACTAAACCGACTTATATATACCGTCACTCTCAGAGAACATATCTATGGAAATTACAAGAACTTAAATTTTACTTAGGGTCGAATGATTTGTGTGGAAGGTACTGGTAGGTTCATGGCATATGGTACACGTATAGAATTTATGCAAGATTTAATTTTACCTTGGATATAGACAACTGTGTGGGAGCTACAAGAAATGGCGTGACTAAAGCCTAAACCTTTTTTGGTTTAAAGTGTTTATAAAAACATTTCCAAATATCAAATTACAAATGATTTTGACTAACCGTACGAATGTCACACCGGTTTTATTTTAAACAAAGCTTATGCGAGTTTGAGTGGGAGGCACAAGAAGGGATATGGCAATATCGACCAAATTCCACATGAATGCAGCTTTTATAAAAGCATTACCAAATATAAAGGGTGATTTTTTAAGAGCTTGATAACTTTTTTTTTTTAAAAAAACGCATACAATTTGCAAAATCTCATCGGTTCTTTATTTGAAACGTTAGATTGGTCCATGACATTTACTTTTTGAAGATAATTTCATTTAAATGTTGACCGCGGCTGCGTCTTAGGTGGTCCATCCGCTTAGTCCAATTTTGGCATTTCCACGTTTTTGAGTAACAGAGACCCAATTGGTGCGAACGGCGACGAATCGAAAATTGGTGGTCATCATTAACACTGGCCGATACAGCTGCGATATTTTCTTCAGTTCGCACTCTACGTAAGCGTGTTGGTGGTTTAATGTCCAACAATGTAAATTTGGTGCGAAATTTAGTCACAATAGCCCGAATAGCCGCTTCAGTGGGTCGATTAAACTGACCATAAAATGGAAGCGCGCAATGAACTTTCTTAACAGAGCACGCATTTTGATAATAAAATTCAATAATTTGCAAGCGTTGTTCGTTTGTAAGACGATTCATGATGAAATGTCAAAGCATACTGAGCATCTTTCTCTTTGACACCATGTCTGAAATCCCACGTGATCTGTCAAATACTAATGCATGAAAATCCTAACCTCAAAAAAATCACTCTATAGAATGTCATTCCGATCATCCTTTTAGAAGTTATAACTGTTGTTATTTTACGTAGGTTAGGGTGATTTGTGTGGGAGGTACTAGAAAGGGCGTGACAATACCCGTCATATTTATTACACTAAAAGTGATTATAAAAGCAATATTAAATACCAAAATATAGCTGATTCCAAATATCCGTGTGGAAGTTACACTGGTTTTAATTTAACATAGGAATATGGGCTATTTGGCACTTGGGCTATGGGCTATTTGGTACCAGAAGGGGCGTGGCACTTGCGCCCATCTTCGAACTTAAACTTAGCTTGGGAAAATATTACTCTGTGCAAAGTTTGAATTGATTCCTTAACTCCTTTCGAGAGTTATCGTGTACACCAGCCAGCCAGACGGAAGGACGGTCCAAACATACTTGGGGTCGTAAGTCACTCCTTCAATGCGTTACACATTTTTTCTGTCCCAAATGATATATACCCTCCTACTCTGTAGCGTGAGGGTATAATTATATTTAAAGTGCTTTCAAGGGTCTGTTATTTCAGAAAAAAATGGCAAAAATGCAACATGATTTTTTTGTGGTGTTTTCAGGAGCGTTTATCTCACAGACGGCTTGATCTGCAAATCATCATTAAACAATACAAGCTTTATTTTCGTGGGGTGACTAGAAATTGGTCTTCCATGTGTATGGACCACGACCCAGCCTAATATACATCACAAATTTGTTCATACGTTCTTGGGAGTTACTTCATACAGCGCAAGAGCTTATAATGAGTAGTTTTTAAAGTTTTTGGGTTGTTTTTTCATTTTTCTATTTCGTTTTTTTTTTCAATCTGAAATAATCTCTAAGGAAAGATGTTGAAAGTGTTTTAATTTTGTAGATAATTTAGTTATAATTGAATTATTTTCCAAACCTAAAGGGCGTAAAAATAGAGTTAGATCATTATTGGGTGAGTGAGGAGTTCTTATTTTTGTTGGGGTTATTTCATTGGCTGTTATTTCGCAGCGTTATTTCCGTAGTGACATTTTTTAATACTTTGACTTTAGGTTTTAGTTTGTTTTTGTGTGGTTTATTTAATTAATTCCGGAACCTTAAGTTACTCCTTTGATGTTTTACGTGTTTCTCCAACACAACAAATATAATTAGCGTCATAATAATAATTAAATTAATTTTTCGAAAACTAAATTGTCGCAAGCCTGTGTCTTTTTCAACATTCCTTTGTACGCTGCAATCTTCCACCACTTCAGGAATTTTCCCCAACAACTACCACATATTTTCATGTTCTTAGTTCGTCTTTCGTTGTTCTCTCTACCTACCGTCATATTTTTTGCCCAGTGTATAAATAAAGAAATTTATAGCTAAGCAAATGGAAAACTCTCATACATACAGACACATGGCATACATCGATGATATATATCAGTGTCTGTTTATAGAGAAAATGATTATGGTACTTCGAGATGGTATCGTGCTCTTGCCGTGGCGCGGAAAGAGGAAATCAAATCAATGTTATTTTTTTATGGCATACTTTAAGGAGTGAACGTGATTTTCATACAAAGCACATTGTGAGCGCGAGAGAGTATGGTTATGTGTAGTAATTTCCCCTTGTGTATGGGTGTTGTGTTTACACATGGGTGTATTTTTTGTTGTTGTTGCTGCCGTTGTTTATATTGATGTTTGTCATTTTACTGGTAGTGATGGCGGTAGACCATGCTAACTACCTTTACAACGTTATGTTAAATAAACATACACAACACATACATGATGTATGTATGTATATACAGAGTACAGTGTACTGTGTGTGTACCATGTTAGGTTCTATGTGGACTCTGGATAACATGCTGAGTGACCACCGCATATTTGTGCTTAGTTTCAGGCGTTGTTTCCACTCTATTCCGGACAGTTTTTCTCCCCCCCCCCCATAATAACGCTGCCGAGAATTTATAAATACGAGAATGTGACAAATGTTTGCGATTATGACTTTTTTGCTTTATTGCCTGTGATTTAGCGACAGTCAAAGGCAAACGTTTTATTAGCGAAGTGTTTGTGGAATTTTAATTTAAAATATTGTTTCGTATTTTCTGGTGTGGAAAAAAGTGAGTTATTTCTTTTTTTGCAATAAGTTTGCATAGTTTTGCTGGAATTTAATAACTTGTCGATATTGCATTTTTAGGTGCTATAAAGTTTTATGCGATAGTAGCAGTTATTAAGTCATCAATGGTTCTCGTTTATACTTTAAAATAAAGCCAACGAAAAACAATTCATACTCAATGAGGTATCCGAGGAAGTGAATGTGTTACAATACGAGAATTTTTCGGACATCATCCTGTGGAGTTTATCCATCGAGTTTCATAAAACAATGCCAATTTTGTGTGAGATGGGCGGTCTCATGTGCTCGACATGGACTGCCTTGGTCGATAATTTTAATTTAAACGTATTCAAATTATTTGAATTGTCTTTAATAAATATTTATTTTATTCTCTCTGGAGTTTGAATAAAATTAAAGTGCAGTAATGCGATAACTGTTTTGAGAAGGATTTCTATGAGTAATGCCTGCTAAGCATAGAACATGCATTGGTTGAAGTCCACCGTGTGCATGATTTAACAAAAATCGAAGTAATACTTTAACATAGTTTCATCAGTTGTACCCCAGTTTAACAACGTCTCCATCATGTTTTTTTGCTGTGATATTAAATCAATGAAATGTTTTACGAATACTTAATATTTCAATGAATTGTTGGCATTGCTCATACGTCACATGGTCCGTACATAAAGTACATATTAATTGTACGACACGCATTCCTTACATTTCAGAAACAAACAGCTAGATTACATAATAGCTCTCAAATGTTACGAAATTCAGAACATGTGTGACAGGAAGTCAATGTTTTTTGTAAAGTTCAATACATTTTACGAGATACCTTAATGTACGTACATTTAAGTACTTTCAAGTAAAAATATTGATACATTAAAAGTTTCGTGCAATTTTAATGTATAAATATTTTTACTAGACGACCGAGCGCATCATTAAATAAATATATAAGGATATACTTGTCGACATACTTGTTCATATGAGTAATTTCAATCACAATGGCTTTTAGTTGTGGCCTTTGGACCTTCATTATAGAATGGAACGTATAAATAATATGTTCTAATCGGAAAGAGATACCAAGAAGACCAAAGTATGCCAATAGCTATGACTAACAGAGACCAAATAACAAATTGTAAAAGGGACGCGGATGAAAAAATGACAAAGTCTCTCGACATTGTGTTTGCGCAATTTCAGAAGCTTTCGATGTTATATTTCTCGCTTTATGAATATTCATAAATAGTCTTGGCCATTGAAAATAAAACTTTACACACTTCTACCTCGTCCGGGTAAAGTTACAATAAAACTTTATGCACTTTAATTCCCTGCAATATAATGTGACCCATATGCTGCAGTTCGCACACACTCTGCACATACTCGTGCATATTTTCTATTTACATTCGAGTTGCACGGGCACAGAGTAAAGTGCCCGAGTGCAAACAAACATGTACACTAGAGCGTACCAGGTTACAAGTAAAAAAAAAAAAGTTCGCCGTACACCTTCGAATATGAAGTATTATTGAAAGGTAGTTTCAAAAAAATTTTTTTTATTTTTTTATGCCGAACGTAGGGGTCGCGCTTTTACATTTTTCTATATAACTTCTGCATTTATAAACGGATTTTAAAGTGTGATACATCGATGTTTTTGTCCGATTTTTTTGTCTTTGAAGTCATTGAGCTCAAACATGATTCATGATTTTATGCGAGCTTTAATTTTCGATTATTAGAGTGGTACATTAGGGTAGTAGCAACTGAGAAATGATGGGTAAGTACCAGAAGGGGGTGCTTGAGCTCAATGACTTCAAAGACAAAAAAATCGGCCTCGTCGAGACAAAAACATCGATGTATCACACTTTAAAATCCGTTTATAAATACAAGTTATATAGAAAAATGTAAAAGCGCGACCCCTACGTTCGGCATAAAAAAATAAAAATTTTTTTTTTGAAACTACCTTTCAATAATACTTCATATTCGAAGGTGTACGCGAACTTTTTTTTTGAGGTACGCCCTAATGTACACATCTGTAGGTGTATCCTTTACTTGTGTATGCACATATTTGTACCCACACCCATATGGCCATTTAAAACCAATGTAAACGATTGATAAGCGTACATATGAGCGTATGTGCATACACACACATATATTAACTCTGCCATGGCCATTAACTGGACAATATTTGCCACATTTCGTTTGACTGTATATTATGCAGAAGGTAAAATATTTATATATACATATGTACATATTGATGTGAAATACTGAGAGAATTTTAAAGAGGATGAGATAACAATTTTATCCTTGCTGATAGGGATATACTCAGCATGGCTAATGCATTCGGTAGAGAAGTCGGACAGGGATTATTACTCGCTGCCGCTCGGACATTAACGCCATTTGAATCTTGGTTTACTGCCCGTGATCCATCTTTCCACTAACGATAGATAGCGAAAGAAGAGCCAATAAAATAAATCAAATAAAAAGAAGAAAGTGGCGATAGATAGGCCACACCTTGCGAAAACCGTATAACTCAATTCCGAGAAACGTCTTAGACTGGAACAAGGCAAGGAAGTGGAAGGCCTGGATGACCAAAAATGGTATAGAGCAGAACGATCGCCAAAGATCTTGCCAAGATCAATAAATCATGGGAATTTATAAAGATAAAGATATGATAAACTTAATTATAAATGTATTTTTGATGTCCAATGTTCCCGCGAGGAATAAATAAAGGATGAAAATGAGAGTACCTATACCTACCAGTATTTCTTAAACACCTGTGTTTCTTTCGCTAACCAGCAGAAAAACTGGAAGTACACTAGCACGAAGCACATTTTAGTCGTATCCCAAAATACCAATTTTCCTTCCCACAGTTGAGGAAGTTCTTTTGAACAATTTCCAAAACAGTTGATCATATTTTAATATCCCCTGGCATATTAGAAAAGGCATTTTTACAAGTGAATCTAAACAAATTTTTCATATGGGGTGACAAAGGTATGGTGTACGCCTTGCACCAAGGTTCGAATCGTGGTAACTTACTTATAGAGAACACCAAAATATAGTTTTGGCATATGAATGCTGACTAAATAGCGATTATTTGTGACAGAAGAGTTTCAGAAACCCAGATAAAGAAACTTAAAATAAATACAATTGCATCTGCGAATTTTTGAATTTTTGCAACATTTGCAGCTTTTTTCGCGACATATATGATACAAGCGACAATGTTTCTTAATACACATGCAAACAATCAGCCGGTCCCGTTGGATAGATCGCAAGAAAATTGCAAAACAAAAATGAAGATTTTGCAAAAATATCCAATTTGTATTTTTCGTTTACCGCGTTCTACCGAAATACCCACATTTTTGCTCGAAAAAGATCGATCTTCCAAAAACGTGCAACCATTTCGACCCTACTAATTTTGTTGTACAAGTTGACGTGTATTTTTGCTAATTAAATGTGAACCCCACTGAAATTTCCCGACAAATCATTTCGCAGAACATTTTAATCCTTAAATGTCCTTTTTGAAGAACTTGTTTTTTTCGAAAAAGGGTCAAATTGACCCATAAATAGTGGAGCTAGAGTGTTAAGATCTTCCACGAAAATGATCGTCATAAAATTCAGCAAAATTCTTCTGAGAATAAGTATTATTTCAGACATTAACACAGAACATATTTTTCACTTAGTATAATGCTCCCTTCGACAAAAAAATAATTATGCATTGGTTCGTGTTAACCAAATATTTTGTTTCCTTCCACTCACAAGAGAGGATAGCTGAGATGGTTAGAAGTTAACCCGCAACCAGAAGGTCCGCATTTCTACCCCTGGTAGCGGTGGATTTTTTTAATATAGAAAAGGAAAGTAGTAAAAAATTGTATCCTTTGCCACAACTTAAAAAATTAACTTTCATGTATTTAAAAATAATTATTAAATTCAATTTTCACAACTTCCGAATCACAAGACGAGCTCTCTTTTTCATAGGACTTGAATTTATTTAGTAGACTATAATTTCTATATTTACCCATGGGTTTCCTTAGATGTGACTGTATTCAAAGACCGACTCGCACCTCTTCAGGTGAGAGGTTGAACATCATATGTGTTTGACAGTGCCTTTCCAGCGAACTCTTTAAAAAAATGCATTGAAAACTGCACTAAAATCAGAAGAGAACTGGTTAGCTCACGAATGGACAGCGATAAGATCGAAATATTTAAGAACAACGCATTACCCAGTGAAAATGATAAATCGGTGAAAACGAGTTACATGAAACTATGATTCGATATTCTAAGTGATATATTTATGAAGAGATAGAGAAAATTTGAACGGAATTTGTTAAAATATGAGGTTTCTAGGGCGGAACAAGTTAAATCAGGAATAACATATTTATGGAGCTATATCTACATCTCAACCGATGTGACCTATTTTCACCACAGATGCAACAACAACGTTTTCTTTTACTTCCAAATATGTGTAGGAGTTTGTTATGGCCATACATTCATTAGGACAAACGAAGAACCCTTCCTTTCTTACAAAAGAAAAAAGTTGATGATTGCAAACAAAATAACGTTACCCACAAAAGAAAGTCAGAAACAAAGTTCATTTCTCTACAATTTTGTTTCTGCGTAATGATTTTTTCTCTTCGTGTATTATGAATTTTGATTATAATTTTTAAAAATATAACACACTAAATCTCTGGCATAAAATTTTCAGAGAACATATAAAATGGAATAATATTGATGTACTCAATTTTGAAAATCAATATCAAAATTAATAACAATTAAATGTTTGAGACACATAACGTAAAGAGCCATAAATTATTTTAAAGAATTGAAGTACTCTTGAAAACCTTTCAGGCAACGTAAAGACCCAACTCCAAAATACAAGGATTTTGGAACATTTGTCAGCAGGATTTTAAGAAGAAAGGATTTTAAGGAGAAAGTCGCGAATGTATCTGTAAGATATCCTATAGAAAATATGTACATTTTCGAAAATTTGTGTTCATTCATAATTATTTTAAGTTTTTTATTGCGACTGTAATACATTGAAATATTTTTCTTAAGTCCTTTGCAAAGTAATTGAACGAAGAAGCAATTCTATAAACTATTCCATAAGATATAGAAACAAAAAGGCTTTGAGCCTGGACAAATGAAATTTACGGTGAATTTTCCAAAAATTCTGAGTTGGACTCATGTAAAAATGATATTTGGTGGCTTACTCAAATTCCTAGTAAAGGATCCTCCATTAAAGTGGCCCCTGAAACTTCAAGTTGCTTAGAAAGTTATTTATTTCCTTTCCGCAAATCCAAACCGATATTTAACGAAAAAAGCCACCCATTAATATTTGATTTATGTTTTAATACCTGAAGGTGAACAAAGTTCAAAATGAAATCGGTTTCCGTTTCCTTTGTGCTTCTGCTGCTGATGCTGTTGTCGGTTTTTTGTGTATTTATTATTAATATCTCAAATCATTAAATATTAATCACAACTTATGGTTTGGCTTCTCGACGGATACACTGTATTTTTGTGTATACACGGTGTGGATTCCCTTTCCTCTTTGTTGGCTGTTCGTGCTTTCGCAAAAATTCCAAATGAATTACCTTGTGCTGCGAGTGTGTTAAATATGTTGCAAGCTTGCTTTGGCCAAGTGGCCACAATATATTGAAAAATCAATAAGACCAATATTAACGATAATCACAGGGGCAAACATCAGCAACAACAACAATAATATATAATAATAAAAAGGAGAAAAGCAAAATAAATAAATAGCTGAACCACTGTCCTGGAGGAGAAGAGCGAAGCAAGCCAGCAAGCAATCAACACATTTCACACAAGTGAACATTTTCGTTTCACGTTTCATTTTGGCTGAAGATGAAAAATTGATGGCGACACTAGCTCGTTGTGGGCCACAACAACGCCACAATACTCTCTGGTACGTCTGCTGCTTTTATTAAGGGGACTTTTGCCAAACACACTCGACTGCAGGAGGAGTGGTTATTGCTTTATGGTATTTATACTTTGTGTTAATAAAGTAATCACCTTTCCTAAATACATTCACTACAAATTTAGCTGTTTGCAAAAGCTATTTTGAAAAATTTTCTTTAAATATAGAACCGATTATTTTACACTCCAAACTCACACTTTAAAAAATTAACAAATCAATTGATTTTGAAAATTATTGAATTAAATTGACAAATCTAATGGGCCGATACCATATCAACTCGATGTTTAGAAAGTAACTGCGTAACAACGAGACATTAACACCCATCAATTATTTCAGGTGTCACAGAATTATGACTAAACAAAGTTTTATGAAAAGGTCGTAATTTCACCAAAGTCAAATTAAAATTAAAATTTTTATTTTTTTTTTCTTAAAACACATATAAAATATTTTTAAGCAATCCAACCAGTGATGTAAAAATCGTTCTTTTAATAGAAAACAAATTGCATAGAACCCCTGAATAGTGTTGCCCCACAGTAAGTCACAGTATGCTCATGGAAAAATGAAATTCAATTTATAATTTATACGAATATCAATGTGTATGTGTGTGTGTGTTTGGTGTTCGCTGTTATAAAAACTTTAAAAATAGCACGTTATTTATATGTATATGTATGCACAGTAAGTGGGTATGTTTTTGTGTGTTCAGTGCCATAATTTATCTATATCAGCATTATTTATTATTAATTTTGTTATTGTTATTGTGACAGCCACCAATGACACGCTGAATTTGTTAGAAAAGCAGATATCCTGAATTTATTGTGGCCAATTGTGGTTGGTAATTGGAAAGAAACATACAAACATAAAACAAATTATACAAACTGACTATTCGAAAACGGAGTAATATTCTATTTCAATTCATTTGTCTGACAATGGCGAAAATAATATCACATATTAACCAAAGTTTCAATCAGTCCAGTGGAGTAATTCAAAACGAGGCAGAATTTCTAATTCATAATTGTCAACTTAACTCATTTAAATGTAAATAAATTTGGAACAAAATCTAATTAATAAGGAAACTGCAATTTCTTTAAATATTGACACTACCGTCTTTAATGATTAACCATATTCATTCATCACAGGTTTATAATACGCATTTGCTAAACAAAATCATTCTTTAAGCCTTTGGTAAATTTTTATGAATACGGCAGTATGGCTGCACGTGCTTTTGTTCTCAATTTTATGTGAAATTGTTAGGCATGATGCCTGCAACAAGGAGCCTTTCAACATTTTCCTTTAATATGATTTTGATATTATTTATTATCTGATCCCTGTGCTGTGCGTAATAAATTACTCATAAATATTGTTGTGGCATAAAGTTTGTGTGCAACTAACACCAAAAGTATACCAAGAATAGCGCAGGATAATTGACAAATTTTGTCAGAAGATTAATGACGGTCCTCTTGCAAAAGGCGTTGAATTTGATAAGGGTAACTGATTGCTATAGGACACTTTAATACAGAGACTTTGAGGTGGATAGTTAAAACTGTGAACAACTGAATTTAAATTCGACTAGCTGAGACGCCTTAGCGTATGAGGGATATAGTGTAACTCGTACGCATAGATGCCCATGGATAAATCATAACTAGGGTTTGGGGTTTCCCGGACTTTTTTCATTTCCCGGGAAAACGGGAATGAAAAGTTTCATTCCCGGGAAAAAATAATTTATTTTAGGTATGTCCAATATGATTAAAAATGTCAATATTTATTATCTGGTGTGCTCTTTTAACCTATTAACGCCCATTATACACATCCGTTTACACTATTTCAAGGTTTTTTTTATGGAATTTACTCGCTGAACAAGAAAGTAGCTTACTACTCTCATAGTGTTGCTGCCAGCTTTTCTTGTTGATTCATTTAAGAAAAAAAAAACAATGGATAAAAATGTTGGCACCTTATAAAGTCTCTTAATTGCAAGTGACCGAGAAGAACAAACCAGTATAATAGGCCTGTTCGATTGAGCTTACTAGCTTACAATTAAGAGACTTTATAAGGTGGCAACATTTTAATCCATTGGTTTTATTTAAATAAATCAGAGATAAAAATCTGTCACCACCTTGCTTGGTAACTAAGAGAGTAGTAAGCTTGTTAAGCGAGTAAATTCCATACAAATATTAAGCTAGTAAGCCCAATCGCCTAATAATAATCTAAACGGGCCTAATAATAATCTAAAAATAAATATTTTTTATTATTGTAGTAATAAATAAATTGAGCGTTGATAAATTAGAATATTGACATATTTCAATGTTTTTGTCAACAAATATTACATTTTTTCATTTTACAAATATTTTACTCTAGACTAATCGTCAGAATTAAAGGCGTCATAAAATAGGACATTTAAATCGCAGATACAAGTGACTTACAACTACACTAGATTCGAAATTAAAAAAAAAAAATTATTAAGTAAACAGATAACTCGGAGAATGTTATGACGCAATTAATTTAGAAGATTCATATAAAAAATTACAGAAACAAATTTAATGTTAAGTAAATAAATTCTTAAAAAATAAGAACATTGAAATAGTCCAGTCATTAATTCTTACAAAGGGTTATTTAAAAATAGCGTAGGATATATTTCTATTCATATTTGATTTCTCTTGAAAGTTTCTAGGTGAAAAATTTTAATTGTATCCAATTTTTAACAATTTCTTACTGGTTTCATATGTAAAGTAAATTGTTATTTAAGAAGATTTTCACCTTTTATAAAGTCGATTCTTCTAGGAAAGCAAGAAATTTAAAGTTTAACCAGCACGAGAATTTAAGTATTGTCATTATGTCAGCCATAGTATTGTCAGTATGATATTTGTCTCACATTAATGATAATGAAAATATACTCACAAAAAGTTTGTATTCCACTAGCTGGGTTTCGCAAAAATGGCTACTTAGCGAATTTAAAAAGTTCTGTCTGTAGTAATAACCAAATACCGATTATTATTGTCAGTAATGTAAATATGTGAATTTGAAATATATCTAAAATTTCCAATTTATATAGGAAATCTAGCATTAACTCAATGTATTCAATAAAATATTTTTTAATATTTCCCGTATTCCCGGGAATTCCTGGAAAATCGTAGTTTTTTACAGCTATTGGGAAATCGAGAGTTTCACATTTTTAAATATCCATTTCATTGCGAACTTGTTTCCACCTGTCCACACATAGACGAAGTCGACTTGAGACAATATATTAAGCAACAAAATAAATTAGCTTATCTTTAATTCCATGGCAGCAATATTCCGAATTTCTCAGCAATTTGGTTTGTTTATTTTTATAGTAGTAGTTTCTGACACGTTTTTACAGCTCGGACATATTTATAGTCTAATAATATATTTGTTAATATTTTAATTTTATTCCACTTATTTGATCATCAGCGCATCAAATTTTCAAATAAATTAAAAAAAAAAACAAAATGATGTTAAAGTGTTTTCATTCAATCACGTATTAATTGAGATCGATCGCATGGTCGATCTGCAACACATTGTTCAGTTCTTTTGCGAGACAAAATCACGATTTCCGGCCAAATTAAATTTAATGTCAATCATAATGTTAAAATTAATGTTTTAAAGCCAATCATAAAATAACCAAAAAGGGTGTGTGTTTCTCACAGTTCAACAAAGTCGAAAAGATAAACCATGACTTTCTTTGAAATTTTGGAAGTGTTTGGGAAAACTACACATAGATATCTTTATAAATTATTTGCTATAACTAAATCATGATTCTCCCATGAAATATTATCTAGAACGTGTTCCGTAATGGACACATTCAACTTTGGTTATAACAATATGGATGAATCAAAATATTTTTTATATACGGTTTTCCGATTGACAGTCTATGGCGGTCATGTTGCTGCTGCCAAATATTGACAACATTTTATTATCAATATTATTAATTATTTATATTTTATTATCAATATAACACCAAAAAGGAAACGTTTATTATACAGATCGGTTTATATTCACCATATATTTTAACCGACTGTCTTCAAATTTGGTACAACATCTCATATTTCAACTATGGTAAAAGTGAGTCAGATCGGTTCAGATTTAGATATAGCTCCCATACAGATTTCTGATTTTTCCGCTCTATGAAACGCATTATATTTCATCTAGAAGCAACAGTTCCAGGTTTTAATATAACCATCACACAAATGCCCTTCCGGGTTTGATTTTTCACTCAGACACATACAGATTTTGATATAATTTTTAGCTGGAAACATACATTGTGAAACTAGGTCACATCGGTTCATGATATAGTACCCATACAAATCTCGTTCCCGTTTTCACTTTTTCCCTGCATTCAATTCTAATGGGGTGGAGTGTGGAGGGTATCATATAGTCGGACCGCCCGACTTTAGCCTTTCCTTACTTGTTATACCCTCCACCTTCAGGATGGGGGTATACTAACTTTGTCATTCCGTTTGTAACACCTTAAAATATCGACCTGAGACCCTATAAAGTATATATATTCCTGATCGTCATCAAATTCTAAGACGATCTAGACATGTCCGTCCGTTCGATCCGTCTGTTGAAAGCACGCTAGCATATAAACGAAACGAGCTAGGGGGTCCAAATTTTGCATAAATACGTCGTATAGTCGGTTGGTATTGAAACTGGACGAAATCGGCCCAATGGGAAAATTTTTTCCCTCACAAGGACTGAAAAAACCCATAATAACCCCTAATATTTTATAGTATTTAAGCTTGTACTTACTTGATATTGGGTATGCGCCTTCCCCCGATAACAAAAACGTGCACCATAAAACGATTTTTATTCGTCGGGGGTGAAATGGGGCAAAAAGGGATAAAAATGGTACATATGAAACGAAATCAGCTAGAAACACGAAAGTCGCTGTTTACATTCCTCTAATTGAGTAGGTATATAATATGAAATTATTGTATCCAATTTCTTACTTTTAAGGGATAAAATGGGATAGAGGGATAAAAATGGTACCAACCAAACGACTGCACCTAGAATAATGAAATTCGATGTATACATTCCTCTAATTGCGTAGACCCATAAAATAAAGAGATATTAGACAGTCGTACTCTTAAGGGGGTAAAATAGCAAAACGGATATAAAAATGGTACCAACCAAATGGCCGCAGTTAGAATCATGGAACTCGGTGTATACATTCCTCTGACTGAATTGACACGTAAAGTGAAAAGATTTTTCCAAATTTGTACTTTTTACTTTGCTGCAAAAATTAGTTGCATCATGAAGTTAGGTTATTTTGCACTATGTGCAATGGATAATGGATTTTCAAAATTTGTACTTTTGGAATTAAAATAGAATGGAAATGCAAGCAACTGTAGTACATACTATCTACCAATTGTATTTAAGTTTTTGAAAATATAAATATAAGAGTATTTATTTTTTGAACTGACTTGAAGCATTATTTCGATATATAAACGTATTGGTGTACTTTGAAATAATAAAAATATTATATTTATTTACAAAATTATTTTTTCATTATTTGTTTTGGTTTGGCTATATTAAAAAAATATATTTTCCTGTAATATTATTGCACTTCTATCAACAGCCTCTGTGGAATGCAATCCATGGTGGAGGGTCTATGTTTTAGTTGTTTTTTACTAAGAGCGTTGCGCCACATATCGACTTGAATTGACCGTTAATATCTGGTAGGGTTTCTGAAGTCGAAAGTCTATTCCAATAAGCCACAATTGATCGATGCGTTCACAAATAAAATCAACCAGGCCATCGTAATTTTTTAATTAATTTGTGTTTGGAGCACACACACGTCAGAGTTAAAAAGAGTTTTTGTTCAAGTTGGTTTTTTTAACTGTTTTAGGAGCTAAAAAATTCGCTAAAATATAAAACATTTTGTTGTGGCCGTTGGAAATGATGCTAAATAATAAATATCGTTCAGGAAACTCGTAATAATTGATGAAAGGCACAATATTTTGATTTATCAAATTCATTCAGCATTTTGTTCATATTTAAAAAAATTGTCGTATAACTTCCACAAAAGTCTCGCATATCGTTTTCTCGATTTAACGCTGCGTTCGGGTATGCAACAATAATATATTGTGGAATTTTTTGAAGTGTCAGTTTTGCAGGCTAATGGTTGCATATCCGAACCAGAGATTTTAAAGAAAATTTAAAAACAGAACTTTAGTTTGGGAAAGAAATTTCAATATTCATAATTGCCGTTTTTCTGATTTAAATCGGCATTTGACGAATGAATATTTCTTTTTTGTGACTTTTCTTTACTTTTGTACCAAAAAATATAGAAAAACGTGTAATTTTCAAATTCAAATTTCCCCGGCTTGACCTTTTTGTTCTAGACTTTGTATTTGCTTTTATATTTCAAAGAGCGAAAAGGTACGCCTTGTATATCAACAGTCATAGATTCGAACACAGCATAAGTTGTTTTCAAGACTGATTTGTCCTGAAGTACTTATGCCATTAAAACAGAGCCAATGTGTCATGGCTTTCAAGGATAAAGTTTACCCTCTGCAATGTCGCCAACACTTCCACATCCCTTTACCATTTCTATAACACCTTTTGTTTTCTTTCTTAAGAATTCTTAAGAATTTCCTATTGTAGATTATATCTGTCCATGCCAAACATAACCTCTGGCCCAGTCGTAGACCCTAATTTTTAATGTTTTGTAAATACAAAGAGACGAGAGAAGGGAAAAACTTGTTTTATAGTCTTCGTTAAGCACTTAATATGCTTTTTATTTTCATTAATAACCTAATCTCAGATTATGGACACTTAGAGAACAGGCAAACAAACAAACAAACCCGCTGACGAATGCGAGCCACTCAGCCACTCCAGTACTCAGTGCCCATCATCACTTCGCATCCTTGCCTAAGCTCCATTTTTTCTGCCTCTGCTGCGGGAGCATACGAAAACAAATAGAGGTTATTATTGGGTTAAATAGGAGAGATTAAACGTACGCCTGTCTGCCTGTCCGCCTGCCTGCCAGCGCTGAAGTGTGCAAATGGCAGATAACTCAACACTGAGCTGCGGGAGCTGGTTTGACATGAGCCACAGAACAAGGAGCAAACAAGGAGCCAGCTAATGTGACATATGTGCCTTTGCATACATGATGCAAAGCTTAAGATGAATTCATTAGCACGTAATGGGAACAAGTTTAGTGTTAATGCCATCTAATGGCTGATCTCTCACATTTGATGTAAATACATTAGCAGTGGTGGTGGTGGTGGTGGCATTGTCTACTCAAAGGTGGGTGCAAATACATAGTTTGAAATCGCATTATGTCCAACAGAAGACATTTGGAGTGGTCTGAAAGGAGAGAAGCGAGAACAACCGTTTCCGTGTCTTTACAATTCTCTATAAGTCTTTTATAACGAACGGTATTAATGGAATTTTCAGTTAGATTAAACGAAACAATAGAACATTCATTAAGAATTAAGATATTTCTGTGTTGTGTGATCAAATCAAATTACCAAAAAATAGTTTTCTCCGCCAAAGACGAAAGAAAACACCCCTAAATGTGTTTCGCATGTAATTTTCTATATACTAATTTTATCCATTTTTGTTGTTGAATTAATAGACCCTTGAAAACACTTTAAAATAAAATTTTATTCTTGCCTTGGAATAACGCATTGTCGTATCAGAAAGAGTTATATTCAAAAGATATTCTCAAATGAAATTTGGTTATAAATCGACATGGTAGACTGGGTATGGTTCGACTACTGATGTGAGGCTAAAAGATTTTTTGTTCAGTATCGAAAATTCCTCGACATTACAGGAACTCAGCCTAAGTTAATAGAAAATATGATTATTCCAAGTGGTTAACTAATAAATATGACATAAATTCATGAATCAGTACTCAATAATTCTAAATGCAAAGTTTCTCGAAGAAGTCCTGAAACAAGCCATAATATATTAAAAAAACGCCAGTATTATTCACGAAATACTCAAGAATTAATTAAGTAATGATTTAATTTAAAGAATGATTATTCAATCCGAAGCAAACCAGATTGTAGTATCGCCCGAGCACATTTATGTTTAAATATTAGAATTTTTCCATTTCGAAAACCAATTTGAGGAAATCGAACTGAAACTGAAATAAAATAATTCTTACTGCAAATATTTAAGAAATCATTTTTGTATTTTTCTCTGTAAACGCCATTTCTTATAAATTTAATTTTCTCAAAATAAAATTCTCCTAAAATTGGAGTATATTTGGTCCATAAAGTTGTGATGGATTTTTTTAATATAACACCGTTCGACAATTTATAAAAATTAGTCGTTACACTTGAACAGGATGATATACGTTTGAAACTGTAGGCAAAATTAGTTAATTGGAGCTATTAGTTTTTCATTTCCTCATCCTGTTGCCGCTTCACTGGACCACGATTATCCAAAGGATACAATTTAAAAAAAAAAATATTTTAAATACTTATTCCCTATGACAACGGCATTGCACAGTGGTAACTTACGTCCAAATCCCTATAACTTTTTTATTTACCATCATAAAATTTTGAAATTTGGCATTTTGATATTTGAAATTATTTCTGATATAAAAAAATGATAATGAGGAAATTTCCCTCATTTAGAAAATTACATTCATTTTGAATATTTTGTTGTAACGTTCTTTAGTATTATCGATCATTATTGTTATTATTTCACGTCTCTTCTAGTTGTGGTTCCACATTCGTTGTAATAATATGGGTCACTTAAAATGGCTCTAATGAAAATATTACAAAAAAACTGCCACTTAAGATTAATAGTGCTTTATTATGATCCCTTGAACTACTAAATGGTGTATAGTCACAACCTCTTCTCCCTCCTGCTCTTATAGTTTTACTCCAATCAATGTTGGATGTTTTTATTTTTAAAAGGTTATTTTTGGGATACCTAAAACACAAGTAAATACGATCGCGAATTGCACAAACAGTACCCACAAATGAAGATTACAACCCACATTTACAGAAAATGCTTAATTTTGCATCAAAAGTTGACATGGAAATTATGGCCTATAAATAAATAAATAAAGTTTTTTTGTTAGAATATATGCAATCTAGAATTTCGGAGTTGAAACCGATGTAAAATCTATATTAGAAAATATATTTTTTAAAAAATGTGAATGACTTTATTTCGTTTGACATCAAAATTTGATTTAAAAAATAAAAAACTTGGACTGTTGGCCGTTTGTTACCTCAGACGTATAGCATTGGTGTCAAATTAAAGAGGAGAATATCTGCTAAAAATACTTCAATCTATCTGTATTAGTTTAACATTAATATCTCTTACAAGTTTACCCCTTAGTTTGTTTAGTTTATTCATATTTTACTTTTGAAGAGGGAAAACTTGAAATGGTAGCCAATGATGAACTAACACAGAGAGAATCTTGACATTTGAAGTATTTTTTTGGCAAATATACCCTACTTCATTTTGACATTTCTACCGGTATCATAGGGTTCGAATACAAATTTAAAACAATTTATGAAAAATTTTATTCTTTGTAAATTAGTAGTCCTTTTAAGGGACTATAGGATGAGGAAATTGAAAAACAAAGAACGCAAATTAACTCAAATTCACCTATAGTTTCAGGCGTATAGCATCGGGTTCTAGTGTAATATGGATATGGTGTAATATGGTGTAAGCCTCATCTTGTGCATACAATTTTCAGAGCATACTAGAATGTTCTGGGTTGGATGTAATCATTTCTAAAAATCAAGACTAAAATTAAAAATAATTAAATGTTTGTAAATTGTAACCGGGATTTTCATAAATTATAATTGGAATTAAAGTACTCTAACTAGGTAAAATTAAAAACGTTTAATCCGATTGAGAAATGCAAGATTATTTACTGAGATTTTCTTGTCCGGTTTGAAATGGAATGACTCATATATTGTGTGTTAACCATCTCAAATTTTTCGTTACACTTGTTGTATCAAACCTAGGGTTTGGGGTTTCCCGGACTTTTTTCATTTCCCGGGAAAACGGGAATGAAAAGTTTCATTCCCGGGAATCCCGTGAATTCCCGGGAAAAAAGTAATTTATTTTAGGTATGTCCAATATGGTTTAAAATAAAAATATTTAGTAACGGATGTGCTTTTTAAAAATACTGTCATATTAAAAATTAAAAGCGAATGTGTTTGTCAAAATATTTTACATTTTACAAATATTTTATTCTAGACTAATTGTCGTCATAAAATTGGACATTTAAATCATAGGCACAAGTGCCTGACAACAATAACTCTATGGCTGTGAACATCTTTAATTTAGAAGATTCATTCGTCTAGAGACGAAAATATTTAACAGCAACGGGGGGAAATATTCACTGTTAAACATCTTCAGTTTGGTCTATAATTTAACCATGAATCGTCTTACAAACGAACAACGCTTGCAAATTATTGAATTTTATTATCAAAATGCGTGCTCTGTTATGAAAGTTCATCGCGCGCTTCCATTTTATGGTCAGTTTAATCGACCCACTGAAGCGGCTATTCGGGCTATTGTCACTAAATTTCGCACCAAATTTACATTGTTGGACATTAAACCACCAACACGCTTACGTAGAGTGCGAACTGAAGAAAATATCGCAGCTGTATCGGCCAGTGTTAATGATGACCATCAATTATCGATTCGTCGCCGTTCGCAGTAATTGGGCCTCTGTTACTCAATAAAATTGGACTAAGCGGATGGACCATTTGAGGCGCAGTCAATGTCAACATTTGCATGAAATAATCTTCAAACATTAAATTATATGGACCGTACTATCGATTCAAATAAAGATTTCAAGCATTTTTCTGAATTTTATGTTTTTTTTTTTGAAAAACTTTCCTATAGCTTTTAAAAAATCACCCTTTATTAAAAATCCTGCAAATATCCTAATAAATAGTGTGTATTCCCCTAGCTACCAAAAAATAGCGACTGAGCGAATTTAAAAAGATTTTTTGCAGTAATATGAAGTAAAGAAATTTTCATTACCATTGTCAATAATGTAAATATATGAATTTAAAATATAATTAAATATATAAAAAAAAATAATTATACAGTAAAACTAAATTAGTGCTCAAAATAATCAATAAAATATTTTTTAATATTTCCCGTATTCCCGGGAAATTTAAAATTCCCGTCCAAATTTTTCCGGGAATTCCCGGGAAAAACGATTCGGGAATTCCCGGACCCCAAACCCTAATCAAACCCCGATACTGTGCGGCGTGGTGTAGTCCACCCAATGTGACAGCGATGACCATTGACGAAAAACCCTCATATGACCTATGTTCCTAGTGTATATTC
Source organism: Polietes domitor (assembly GCA_947397865.1). Lineage (NCBI taxonomy): Eukaryota > Metazoa > Arthropoda > Insecta > Diptera > Muscidae > Polietes > Polietes domitor. The sequence continues at coordinate 77,769,241 of OX377622.1, forward strand.
CCATAGCATTGATTTAAAAACTATTCATATTTTCCATTAAAATGTACTTTTGAACAGATTGGAAAATTGTGCAATTACTTTCTAAAATATAACATTATAAATATGTACACTTTTAATTATTTTTGGTAATTTTGCTTTCACCTTCGTGAAAATTATGTTCTCATGATCCGTAGAACTTATGGAAAGACACTTTAGTCTAAAGAAATGTGATGCTCCCTTCACGTGAAATTTTGCACAACTCTTTTTGCGAAAGGCCAACTTATTTATATATTTCAAATAGAAAAATATGTATTTTAAAATGTAACACATTAAATATTCTACAGTTTCGGACATTTCATACTACTAGTATTCCATCAACCAGCTTGGCGGAAAGACAGATTTTTCTTAAAAAATGTACTGCCCACTCCCACGATAGGTTTGAGCCTATAAGGTTATATCATTTTAACATTCCTAGGACCATAAGTCAGTATTAGTATTTCGACAATAAAAGTAAACACAAATTTGTATATCTTAAATTTACGCAATTTTTCAAAGCTTCAATGCAATTTTCAGGGGAATGTTTTTGACAATCCGAAAAAAAAACTAAGTCATTTTAAGTTAAGAAGTTAAGAAAGTTGGCTCTTCTGTAATTTTGTATAAAAAAATATTTATTTAAGCATCACTCCATGAAACATTAAAAGTGGATTTGGTTCTTCGCCAACTGCACCCACTTCTGGTGAACTATGGCTGTTTTGCAAATAATCTGAAGTTTCATGTTAAAAATAATAAAAATGTGGCCTATATCGCATTGTGGCCCTAAAAACTATAAGTGAACGATGTGACAAACTTTTCCGACGGCTATCCTGGTTAATATTTCCAATTTCATATTGATACCTCTTTCTGTTTTTCGCCCACGAACTCACGTGCGCGAGTGTTATTACCCCGTTAACCTCCCCCCCTTTCGCCTGAAATTGAATGCTCGCCTGCGAAAGTTATGACAGCATCCCTAATAAAATATTGTCAGCTCGTGCATATTGTTGGTATTGGCTTTTTCCTTTTTTCTTCACAGTTGTTGTTTTGCATTTTGTGCTGGTTTTCCTTCGGTTTCCCGATGGATTCCGTTGCATAACCGAGTTTGCATCTGGGTGCATATGCCCCGGGTGATATGATGATGCTGCTCCTGCTGATGATGATGTTCTTCCAGTGCCATGATGAAATGAGAAATGTTTGTAGGTACATGTTCCAATAATCGTGTACGTACGTGTGTGTAGGTAGTATCGTCGGGTATCGGGATATTCATATTTTCAAAGTCCGCCCAGATGAGTTAAGGTTGACATTTACGACAATGTTGCCGGGTGGCTGGTGGAGTGGTGAACAGGATGTGCTTGTGGTGTGGCGCGTGCATGAGTTTTCTGGGGATGTGTGTTTTTTTCGTTTTCCCGTTTTCCCATGACTGTCACTGGGGGTATTCATGTGAATTCATGTGTCTTCCTTTAGTCCTTGTTCTATTTTTTGCTTTTGCGTGATATATGATTTATTTGAATTATAGTTACGCGCTGTAATGTTTTCCTTTACTAACTCGTAGCGATAGTTTTATGGCTCTTGTTTTTGTTTTTTTTTTTGTTGGGGGGGAAGGTGTATCACAAACTGACACTATGATTAATATACCTGAAGACATCTCATGTGGACACACTTTTGCATCTAGAGGATAGCAGGATTTTAGTTGTAATTGAAGTAGAGTGAAGCGAATAGTTTGAAAATATTTAAGGCGGCACCCTTGGTTTTTGGCAGAGAACTGTTGGCAGTGATAAACAACTTATTCTAGATAAAGTTAAAACATGCTAAGTTTGGTACAGCGGAATTTAATGGATTATGAAGTAGGGTAACAACAACGGTTTTAAGTGGAACAATTAGAGCCACATATTCTACAAAGAAGGGAATAATCACCATCAACTAATTATTATTATAAATATTTTGGAAATAATGGAAATTCCTATTTAAAAAAAGAATTATACACTAAAAAAATGTCTGTTATTAACAGTAGAGATTGTTTGCTACCTATCAGCAGACACTTTTTCTGCTATTAAAGCAGGTCTTCTGCCATAACAACAGTTTATCTGCAGTTTTGCATCAGCATTCAAACTGCTGAAGAGTTTGCAGTCTGCTAAAAATTACTCCTGTTAATTAAAATATAAAAATAAGATACAGAACGAGCGCTCTGGAGTTAAAAGACATTCAATTTCTATTAGCTCGTGGCAATATGACTATAATAAAAAATATCTTTCAAGTAATAATACGTTAAATGCAATAAATTTCTTACTAAAGGTATTGTTAATATATTCAATTATTTCAATAGGCTTGCAGTGGGTTAATGTGTGCAGAATAGCCCCATTTAATAGTTTATATATATATAATATTTTTGAAGATAACCATATTAATACGTTAGGTCAGAAAACATACGAAATATGATAGATATTTCTGCAAAAAAAATATTATTAATGTTCGAGATAATTTGTATTATATGTACAATAAATCATAAAATCTTAACTCTTTTAAGAGTTATTTGAACGCGTATTTTTGTTGAATACTGCTATGACAATGATGGCTAAGGGGAAGAATAGGATTTTTTAATTAAATTATATGTCATACTGTTCTATACATATGTTTAAAGTTTCAAGATAACGCTTTTTTTCTTTCATGATATAATTTTCTTTTCAAGATATGAGTATAATTTTGTTCTAAAAAACAGCAAACAAATGTTTGCTATTTTAACAGGGACAATCTGCTGACACTTTTTGAGCAGAAAATCGGTTTTTTTCAGCAGTCTTTTTGCTTTCTTTTACTAACAAATTCTTTTGAGTGTATGAGTCAGTCCATCCAAAACTGTACGACTTTCTTATACCTCTTTTTGAAATGGCGAAATAATGGGTTCTGTTTCTAATGAATTTAAAAAAGTCACTTTTGTAAAACCAAATAAAATTTCAATGAGTGTACATAGAAAATTTATCAGAATGATAATTTCTTCATTGGTATATTATCGCGGAGATCGGTTTGCATTCGATCATTTTCAAATATGAATTCAATTTCAGTACTGATAGGACACTGTCTGATGGACAGACATGCTGAAAAACGGACAATCGAGTCAAACGACCGGAGGTTATTTTATTGGAATGTATCTGGCAAACCATGTATCCTATAGAAATTTCGTTTAGTTCGTAGAAAACAGCAGCTCTTTTTAAAAAAGTATACTTACATTTTCGCATTCCTTTTGAGACAGTGGTTTACCTGAAGGTTGTATTTATTCGGTATTGGTAATTTTCTACAATATGAAACTATATTCAAGAGGCCGACCGATACGTCGGCATTTACAAATATTGTTAAACGATCGAGTTACTTATTGATTTTAAAGAGAATATTCTGCCTATCGATTTAATTACTGAAATGCTAAATCCTTACAAGCCAAAAATTAAGCAATACTTTCTTCAATGTTCTCAGCAGACGATCGTTTCAAGCGACGCTGCTCCCCCTTATCAATGCCCACTGCAATGCAACAACTACTCCGGTTAATTATTGGTTTGTATATCTGCCTCGCAAACTCAATTGAATGAGAACTGCTTCTGACTTAAATATACGCCCCTAAATTCCAGTTCAATAGTTACCGAAAACAAACAAATGTTCACACTTCTTCTCGTGTGTAATAGCATTTCGCGATAAATGCACACAGTGTTTTGTTGTTGCTGTGTTCAAGCAACAACATGTTTAAGTCGTTCCCCACTTCATTTCATCTGTTTTGTTTGCCCTGCTAGCAACCGAACCCAATAAATGTCACACACTTCTTTTTAAATACTTTGTTTTATGTTTAAGAAAACAAAACCGGAGTAAGAGTTACAACAAGAACTATGAAAAGAAAAGATCAAATTTATCAAAAAACAAAACAAATAAAATAATTTTTATCAAAAATTTCGAAAATCGTAAAAAACTAATATTTTTATGTGGGCTTTGGGCGTGGCAAATTTTCATTTATTTGTGGACTCTAATAAAACCAATGGTAATGATTTGTATTAAAATAAGAAATTTGTGATGTTTTATCATTTTATGTTACATGAGAGGTAGGCGTGGTTGTGGGCGGAGTTAAACAAAAACTTGTTTTTGATCTAATTTGACGAGGGATGTTTGCGAAATTCCAAGGTCCGATCTCGATTCCTTCAAAAATTTGCCGCAGCCTGTATGAAAGTATTCCACTGAGGGCCGTGGTGATCACAAAAACTTTATCAGTGTAAAAGAGAGTGGTTTTAATTTTGTATAGGAATATGGCCAGACGTTGGCTTTCATGATTAACTTTGAAATACTCTTATATCGTGTTCTGATATAAGAAATTTTATCGGATTTTCCAACATAATTCGATGGAAAATCTATGGTGCTCTGATATATTTTGACCGGATTTCCAGAAAACAGTTCTTTGTTTGTATTGGTCATCTTTATTTGCGATTGCAAAATTTTCGTTTGCTAGTTTGGTCATATCATTGAGTTTGCATTTATTTCTACTTTCTCTATCTGCATTTCTGAAACCCTAGGTCTAGAAAACGTTTTAAACACGGCTAAAATAAGAGTGAAATAGGATAAATGTTGGCTGCAAAGTAAAAAATTGTTTAAAAATGTCCCTTTAGAAAAACCCGCGACACTGTCTATCACTAGAAAATAAAATTCAGATAGAGAAAGTAGAAATAATTTAAGTTGCAAACGAGAATTGTAGATTTTTGGTAACATTTTCAGATTTTTTGGCGACTCTTTATATATGTATATATATATTAAAAGCGGTAATTTCCTGATGCGTTGGATAGATCGCGAGAAAATTACAAAATAAAAATGTCATCCATCCAAATTAATTTTGCCATATCTCTCGCGTATCGAATTTTAAATGTGTTTGGCGACTTTTTTCGATTTGGCGACATGACGATTTTTTGGTGATTTATAAAATAGTTCGCGACTTTCGTGGCTAATTTTAGAAAATTTTAAATCTGTTCTCCGATGTCATTATATTGGTGTTACTTTGTAGAGGAATATATTACCATATGACAAATTGAGAATTAGTAAAATCAAAATAAAAGGTTGTCCCTAGCATTGAAAATGATATTGTGTGAAAACGCATAGGTACAATTCAAAGAATGAAGGCTTATTTAAAAGATAATTGTATTTTATTATCTTTTGTGGCTTTCTTAAAACGTAAAAAAATAGGCGATTTTCCGTCGATTATAAGCAAATCATGTACATTTTAGAATTGAGAAAACATAATAATTAAAAACTGTAATAAATGTAGACGCTATTTTTGAAGGAATTTATGCATTGACTTTTCTACTAAAACAGATTTTTCAAAATGCATCTATAATTGTTTCTTTTTCGTTCCATTTAAAATAAAATATCCAATAAAATATGTTTTAATTCTTTATCATGAAATGTTGAAAATATTCAATTCAAATATAATATCTGAATTCAATACATTTTTTGCAAGAACTACGTATTAAATTGAATTTGTCGATTTTTTAATAAAAAGTGAAGTTGTTTAAATTTGACGGTTTTTTGCGAATTCTGACAATTGATTTAGCGATAGAGGTACAAAAAAAATCTGACAACTCTGCTCTGACATTTAAACGTAAAGGACTCTATTTACAACTTTGGTTTCTTTGTGGGGTTCACACTGAAAATTTGCGGCTAATTTTTTGAAGAACATTTAATACTTTTTTCTCGAAAAAGGGATCATATGGACCCATAAACAGCGGAGCAAGAGAGTTAAGATCTTCCACATTGCTTCCGACGACACATCCAACCAAAGCGTCTTCTGGTTTTGAACTCTTTCTTGACTAAATCTAGACGATATCGAAAATTGTTACATGGTCTAATTATGCTTAAATTTTTAGGCTGTTAGTTATCTTTAAGATAAAGTTAAGTCACTGTCAACACATGTTAAATCAGCGTAAAGCATATATTTTCAGTGATTTAACTAAATGTGATACATAAATACCCACCAAACAACTGTTAAATTTTGTTTTGTCTTAAGAACAGGGTGGCGTGTGATGTATATTTGGCTATTCATACGCTCCAAGGTACCCTTATACATTAAATGCAATGATGTCATCTACTATAGAATAATGTGATTTATTTCATTGAAATGTTATAGCTTTCATAGATTTTTTATTTGTTTTTCTTCTAACTATATCACAGAAATTTTATGTATCACTTGGCTCCTCCAACTCTGGCACACACAATAGAGAATTCATTAAAGTCCTTTCAACGAAAACTTGTGCAACCGTGAGGCATAAATCACTTCCCCTCCCCCATTTCCCAAATGGACTCGTGCACTTGCCCAGTGCCAGCTTCCTGAATCATCAATACATTCATTTATTTATGGCGATAGCTTCGGCGTTTCTCCCGACTTCTCGATCAGCAACAATAACATTATGAATATTCATAATATATGATGAATGTGTATGTGCTTGTAATACAAACACACTGACATCTGAATGAAAACGACAACGATGAAAAGCTGCGGAAAACGTGATAGAGTCAAGAGCGTGTGGGGTTCGGGGTTAAGAAAACACACAACAGCAGAGATTTTTAATTTCATTACGACGAGTTCTTTTAATGAGATTCAAACAAAATGCAATTATTCATTTCGACTTGAGTAAGTTGCCATACATCAGCCCCGCACACTGGGGAGCAGCAACACGCTGCAAGTGCACCCATCCAACGAAATCGATGCCGGTCTTGTTGATGGTGTTCTTGTTCTTGTTCTTCTTCATAGAAATCAATCATGTAAAGGAGCTGCATGTATTTTTTATTTTCCTTAAGTGATGACATGCTCATGTCAACCTCTGAAGCACATTAAGATGATGATAAGATGCATATAGGGGGGAGGGCGGAGAGGAAAAAGTGAAACGTTGAAAATGCAATTCTGAAGATTCATTATTAATGAAATTCATGATATATCATCGGTAATGCGATTTTTTTCTCTCGCTCGCTTTTCAATTCTGCTGAAATATCATATTATCATAATGTAGTGTTTCGTAAGTAGATATGGTGATGTCATCATTTAAGGGGGGTGGCAGTTTCTTGGCTTGAATTGCTTCTATAAACAGCGAAAGCAACACGATGTGGTCAATAAAGAAATATTGAAATGATGAAGTATGCCACAGAATATTCTTAAAATAATGAATATTACATATTTCAAGGAGAGAGTGGGTTTCCGCTTGAGTACTTCTGAGTGAGAGTCATTTTAAAGAAGTGTATGCTTTTTATATAAATTCTTGGATATCGCACGGTGTACCCAGCTTCCATGTATTTGGAACGGTCGTAAAATCAAGCTGCAATTTATATTATTTTTATGGAAGATATAAACCAAAGTGGTGCGAAATATTACGAAGTAAAACGCAAATGTAAATTTATTTCCGCCAATTTCTCTTGAGTGTAAATTTTCCTAGTATACACATCCTTATCCTCCATATAATAGGTAAATATTTTACCTCCCATTAGTGATATTTCCATATTTACTTCTTGGATAATTTGCGATATTCTATCAGATTTTAAAATTTCTTCAAAAAACTGAACTGAAAAAGGCTTGTGTTCGATAATGATCAAATTCCTATTTCTGTCTAGAGTAGTTGATATGAACACTGCATATTTGTTATTTCTTTGGGTATGGCATTAATTTTCCTTTTAAGAGTTTTAAAAGCTGCCGTTGGGGAAAACATTATAATACTACAATTGCTCCTTAATGGGCATTGCCTAACTTTTGTACATCCTAAGGAAAGTATACATCATTTTATACAAATGCGGGCGTGGTTTACACATGTGAAATCAAATTACATTAGAGTGACCCGTGGTGAAAAGTTTGTTTTATTTAATTTTTTACCGGTTTCTGATTTCCCTCAAAGTCATTAGTAATTATTTCAACCTCAGAGTAAAGACAACAAAATAGGTAACAAATATTAATAACATTGAACAGAAGCTTCCCTATAATTCTGAAAGGGCAAGTTGAGTAGTCCATTTTATGCAGAATAAATTTATAATTCTTTTTAGAGAGGGACAAAGTTTTCTTGTTTTTGGTCGAAGGGAGCACTATACAAAGTGAAAAAATGATGTAAGTTATTGTCTGAGAGAATTCTTGTTGTCAGAACTGTATTGTGAGGATAATTTTTGAGGAAGACTTTTACCCTCTATCTCCTCTCTTTACCCTTTTTTCGAGAAAATCAAATAAAAGCCCTTTTCAAAATGACCATTAAGTATTAAAATATTCTAAAAAAAAAATTTAGGAAAATTTCAGTGGGGATCGCCAACGATACCAAAGATATATATAAAGCTCTTCACACTTTAATAGCAAAACTATACACCAACTGTTACAACCAAATTATTGGGGTTAAAATTCGTCCATTTTTTTTGGAAGATCGATCTGTTTAGTCAAAAATATCGGTATTTCAGTAGAGCACGTTAAATAAAAAATAAAAATTAGATATTTTTGTAAATCTGTAAATTTCGCGGGAGACATTTGTATATTCCAAAAAACATTTTTGTATTCTCTACTTTCTATCATAAATTACTCGTGTTTTTCTAAAAGAACTTTAACTACTCTGTTCCAACCTGTTGTGTAATCAATCCTCGAGGAAACCAAAAAATAAATTAATTTAATTTTCATCAGAAGTTAGATTCATGAATATAATCATATATACGCTCCTCTGACTGCGTTGATGCGCAAAACAGATTTATTTCCAAATTCGTATTTTTCGGGAATCATGAAATTTTGTTACAGCCGTAGGATCATCTGACTGCGTGGCATCCATTGTATGCCAACTCCATGTTAAGGATTCGGATTTTTCACTACATCCGTATAGATGAAAAGAAAATCTAGGGATGTTTCCCCCTTCTTTGGATGCTCCCGTGCTGCTGGTTCGAGCACGTTTGTCCGACTTTATTCGAATATCACGAAATCCTAAAATTATCTTATAAGTGATTCTAACATTACCAATTGCTGTGGATCTATTTACAATTTTTGATGAATATTCTTTTCAGTGAAAATTTAAAGTAAAAAATTTGAAAAATCAAAATCAGATCTATTATGAATGAAATGCGCCAATTCGAAACAGAATTGTTGAATTTAGTATTGAATTAAGTGTAATTATGCCATATTGACAAAAATCAAAAAATCGTGATTTTAAAAGTACCAAAATAATTTCTGATGTACCTTTTCTACGGAACACACTAATATACATGTACTTATGTACACTTTAAGGACTCGCGTGTATTTGCTTTTATTCAGTACGTTTTGTTTTTTTTGCAGCACATGAGTGTTGAACTTTAAGTTAATGTAGCATATATTGCATGAGTACGTTTTGTATGGGACTCTAATTAGATTAACTTCAATGAGATTGGTTCACTTTTATTTTTGTTTTCATTTTCAGTTTAACCCTTCCTCGTTGCATTTGCAGTCTGTTAATTATTGACATACTTTGTGTTGCAGTGGTTGCAATTTAAGGCTTTAAGGTTGCGAGTTCGGATTTTTTAAAGTTTTAGGGGGAAATTTTTCATTTTCAGGTAGCAAGGTCACGCTGGAGGGTCAAATCGTAGGTCTATGCAGAAAGAATTCGATCCTGGCCAGATTTCAAGCATAAACAATTCTACAATTTAAATCTGTTTTTAATAAGTCTACAATATATCGCTCCCAATAACCCTTTGTCCTAATTCATAGCGACCGTTTCCATGAATAGTCAATGACATGTCAATAATAATTGAACCACTTAAACGAGCGGCTGGCTGCGGGTCATAAAACTGTCAGTATTTCTTTTTAATTTATGACAATTATTTTACAATTCCAGCACTCTCACGCACGCACGCACCGTCATGTGCTACGAGCAATCATAATCATCACCACCTAATAATATAAATTCACATGAATTATGTGCGACGGGCAGACGGAAAGGTTGCCACCAACCAACCAACCAAACCTTATTTGTAATGTAAGCGTGTGGCCTGCGTACATGTTTCATTTAAAATGTCCCCCGCACGAGTGGATGTGTGCCCTTCAGCAAGTCTATCCCCTAATCTGGGAGATGCTCTTCTTTAAATTGTTACGAATGCATGGATGTATGCGAATGTACACACATAGATATATAAGGACATGTGTATGAATGTTCTTCACATGTGAATTACATGTCCTTTCTCGTTCATGTCCTTTTTATTTCGAGCAACACATCAACTCTCCACAGAACGATAAACATTTCAAGTGTTATGGGTATTTTTTTTAAGTGTTGAGAATGCGGACATACTCCGCTTACACGTGTGTGTGTGGAACCTGTGTGACTTTCTGTTGTCGTGTGTATGTGTCTGCCTACCAAAATGTTCTGTTCCGTGTGTGTGTGCGTGCGTGTGAGGGAGTAATTTACAAATGACTTTTTAATGGTAAATCATCTTTGGGCCAATAAAAAATATCAGCGTAAAGTAAAAATGCCAAAAAGTTCGTGACACGTTAATAAGGAATTAAATAAAGTACATGACTTGTTGTTTTTGGGACAGGTTGCCTTTGTGGGTAAGTAATGCCCAAGGGCGGGGAAATTGAAAAATAAAAATGATAATTTATAATGAGTAAGAAATTCACAAACGTTTCGCCAGACAGAGGATAATCAATTTAAGATAATTAATTTTGTTTCTTCTTTTGTGAGAAGGCAACGTTTGTAATAACGAGATTACCGTCCATAAATATGGCTTCAGGTGAGCAGGTGACTTGGTGGGCGGTGGGGTGATTGGTTTACTGAGTCTCATTTTTGTGATATCGTTGATTAATATTATTTGCAAAATCATGCGAAATACAATTATTTTTCAGGAAAAAACATTTAAAAAGATTAAAATAAAATTTAAAAAATAAATAAAGTAGTATTGCCATTGGATGTTGAAGAAACATCTGTGGGTCCAAGTATAAAATGGCCCAATCGAGTAGATGTTCGATTTCACCAATGATCTTAACCACTAATTCACAAAGAACCACGCTTTCCATAAATCTCGAATCAATTTCGAATGATTGCGGCATTATACTTTCACTTGTATTTTAGAACATATAGGATTGGTTATTAAAAAAGTTGTAAAGGGGACAGACTTTTGTCTTTCCGTACTTGCTTTAGTATTACTTTGATCGCATAAATAAAATGGAAGAAATATCAAATGTTTTGAATTGGTTGAGTGATATAAATATAATAAACAAATGTATTAAAAAAGAATGATGCAAGACAAAATTATATAGCATATTTTACTATATATCATCTACTATAACTGACAAAATAAATAATTAAAGTGTTTATAAATAATTAATGTAAAGGGGAAAATTCTGAAGATATTTCCAAGAGAGTCTAGACAGATTTGTCCATATGACTGATCACGCCTGAGTAATTTTATGTGCCTTCCAATTCTGATGAAATTATGTACTTTTCTATAAGGCGAATAAAGCTGCATTTTCCGATTTTCAAAAGATGAGAAATTGAAGTCACTAGTTTGGATCGAAAATAAAGTATTTTTGTATAAGGCAATTTAAAAACAAAATAACATAGCACAAATATAATTTTTCTATTTTTTAATATCAAGCAAATTTCTTCTAGATTTGCAGACTCTCTAACTGCACTCTATAAAATATTTGATTTATAGAGGACGAAAAAAATATTTTTTTAAATATTTGACAACTTAAGAATTACTAAAATCAAAATAAAAGGTTGTCCCTAACATTGAAAAAGGTACAATTCGAAGAATGAGGACTTATTTTAAAGGTAATTGTATTTTCTCATTTGTGGTTTTCTTAAAAAGTAAAAATATAGGCGTATTTCTATCGATTATAAGCAGGCCATGTACATTTTAGAATTGAGAAAAAATAATAATTAAAAAACTGTAATAAATGTAGATGACCTTAAACGCTATTTTTGAACGGATGTATGCATTGACTTTTCTACTAAAACAGATTTTTCAAAATGATTGAGATTTGTTTCTTTTTCGATCCGTTAAAAATGCATGAAATAATATTTAGGAGACATTGGTCCGTGAAAACGGGAGAAAGAGATCAACTCAATATTAGAAACTGCTTCATAAAGGAGAAAATATATATTTTTAATGTTAATGTTTTTAACCATTAATCCCTGCGTTGAAAGTGTATTCTGCATTATGAATTGCCTAAACTAGGTCACGGCATAAGAAAATTTTTAACTTGTATTAAGAGTAATAAATACCACTAAAATATGTTTGAATTCTTTATCATGAAATGTTGAAAATATTCAATTCAAATATAAGATCTGAATTCCATACATTTTTTTCACGAATTAAATATAAAAATTATTTTGTCGGTTTAAAAAACCTGAAGTTGTTTAAAGTTGGCGGTTTTGGCGATTTCTGACAATTGATTTGGCGATAGAGGTACAAAATAACCAGAAACCCTGCCCTCTACCACAGAATGAAGGTATACTAAGTTCGTTTCCCTCACAAGTATTATTTCGATATATATGTATAGTATAAATATATTAGTAGCCTAGCCTTAAAAATTATATATTATTTATTAAACTATATAAGTAAAATTTTAGATTTATTTATAAAATTATTTTTTCAATATTTATACACTCCACGAGAGTATTATGTCTTTGTGCATTTGTTTGTAACATCCAAAAGGAAGAGAGATAGTCCCATTGTTAAATATACCGATCGACTTAGAATCACTTTTTGAATCGATTTAACAATGTCCGTCTGTCCATCTGTCCGTCTGTCTGTCCATCTATTCTTGTAATCACGATACAGGTCGCAATTGTAGACAGAACCAAATGAAACTTTGCACAACGAAGTTTTTCGGGATAAGAACGAACGTTATTTAATTTGACGAAAATCGGCTCAGATTTAGATATAGCCCCCATACGAATTTCACTCCCGATTTGACTCTTTCCACTCTATATACCACATATTTTAACAGATTTTCTTCAAAACTGGCAAAACATGTTATAGTTCAACTAGAAACACCTGTGGTAAAAATGGGTCAGATCGGTTCAGATTTATATATAGCTCCCATACAAATTTCGCTCCCGATTTGACTTTTTCTGTTCTAAGAACCTCATATTTTAACAGATCCTCTTCAAATTAGGCGAAATATCTTTTAAAACTAATATAAACAGCCATGGTGCAAATGAGTCAGATCGGTTCAGATTTATATATAGCTCCCATACAAATTTCACTCCCGATTTCATTTTTTCCACACTATAAACCACATATTTTAACAGATCTTCTTCAAATCTTTCAAAATATCTTATATTTCAACTAGAAACACAAATGGTGAAAATGGGTCAGATCGGCTCAGATTTACATATAAATCCCATACAAATTTCGCTCCCAGATAGACTTTTTCCGCACCAGAAACCACGAGTTTTCACCGAATTTCTTTGAAGTGAGCATAACACGTTATATTTTAACTGGAAGAACTTATTTTAAAAGTTAGTCACTTTAATACATGTTTGGATATATCCCCGATACAAATATTCTTTTCGATTTGACAAATTGGACCAGGTCATATTAGCCTATGATTAGGAAACATACAAAAATTCTTCCCGTTTCACTTTTTACCGAGTTGAATTGTATTCGGATAGAAAGTGGAGTGTATCATATAGTCGGCCCCGCCCGACTTTAGCTTTTCCTTACTTGTTTTATTTGTTTTGGTTTGGCTATATTAAAAAACGTAATATTTTCCTGTAATGTTACTGCACTGCTAAGTAAAATCGACAGCCTATATATAAGTTTCAGCGTGGCCGAACTTAACGCCGTATTTACTTGTAATTTTTATTTATTTTTGTTTAACAAAAATTATTAACAGTTAATAGTGTCAGTAAGACGCTCCATAACTTTCATAATAGCGTTCCTGGTACTTACTATACAACGCTGTGACAATTAAAACAATTAATGAACTGGGACCAAAAGAAGACAAATATGGTACCAACTATAGTGTGACAGCTGGAAACTTGGCCGCGCAAAAATGGAATTTTCTACATTTGTACGTTTACTGGCACAAAAAGGTAAAAAATGTACCAATCAAAGTTTTGCTGCTGGAATCGTGAACTTTGAACTTTGTGGGGAGAAGAGGGATAAATATGTTTCCGACGCGAAAACAAAATTTGTACTTCTTAGGCAAAGCGGTACAAAAAGGGATAAAATGACCGAAATCGAGGAAGTACTGCTTCTGTACTTTTTGGTTCGAAACGGAGTAGAAAAAATGTTTTTTTTTTATTTATTTGCTGACCATCGGTATAAATCGAATTTTTATACTTTGTGGTGCAACTAAAACACAAATTAGGGTTTTCTTTTAATTTTTGGCTCCTCGGGACAGCACTGGAAATCGTCAGCATACTGTTACACTGTATATAACAGATACAGATTTTTTCGATTAAAACAGTCGAACTTTATTAAATTAAATTATTTTATTTCGCTAAAAAACAAATTGAAATCAAGGTTTTAATACATTTTCCAATGATCGAAAATAATTAAACATTTCGTCGGTGTGCTGCAAAAAATCTATAGAGAATGATATTGCACATTCGACAAATGCAATATTAATTATTATTAAGACATTAAATATCGTCCATAAGTTCTCAGTTCCCCTTTTCTGTAATTTCTTAAATCTAAATTTTGTATTTCGAGTCAGCAGTATTGCAATTTTTTCAATACACGATGTCGCTACAGATATCATGAGAACAGTTTGTCCAACTTTATCATAAAAATATCAAAAATTCGGAAATTGAATTACCTAAAAATATTAATAAATATTACTCCAAATAAATAACATATGGTAAATTGCCACATTCAAGGTAAAACATGTTATCTTTGTTAAACTACTTTGGTACTGTGTTACAATGTTATATGAAAACATGGTAAGTAAAATGAGCAAAGAAACAGGCAAACATTTCTGATGAATTTCCGTGGGATTTCATTAGAAATTTCCTTGGATACCGGGAAATAGAAAATATGGAAATTCCCGAGATTTTCCAGCCTAAAAGCTCGATTTGCAAACTCTAGTAAGTACCAGGATGGATAGTTTTTTGGAGCGCTTTACTACTATTAGCTGTTATTTAAAAAAATAATTTTAAATTTCGAAGAAATACTTTTTTGATTATTAAGAAAAACTTAAAAAATATATTTTTTAGGTTTAGAAATTTTATATTGGAGTAGAAGTAATTTGCCTAAAATTGGGAGAATAATAATAATATTTTTTTAAAATTACCTTTTTACAAAATTCCTGTTTCAGAAGTACAAATTTACAAACTTTCTTTAAAACCAGAGAACCCAAAGACAATTTCTATTCCGTTTCGCATGGAATTAGTCAAATACTAAAAGCAAATTTTAGGAATTCAACCTCGGGTTTTTATCTTTAAATACAATTTGTGTTCAGAGCTGACCAACACAGAGTGAATTGTTTACAGAAAAATTATTTAAAACTTTTTTAAAAACTTTTAGTCATTTAATTTCAACATTTGTGCAAAACAGGCCAATAATATGGCACATACTAATGGTTGCAAACTCCACTCCGTTACACGACAGCAAAAAATGCTTTTAATTTTATTTCAGAACAATGGAAATATAACAACTGTCGAATTTAATGTCGTTCCATGTAAATACTTACATACATACATAGCACACATAGGGGATGTTTCGTTTTTTTCACACAAGTTTTGTAGCTTATTTTTAGTAATGTAACTACAAGTAAAAAAAACACATGTACCTTAGGTCGTACCGAAACGCGGAAATATAATTTTTGTTTGAAAAAAATGCAAAATGTTCCCAATGAAAATATGAAATTTATACGTGTTTTGAAGATTGGGACCAAATTGCGAACTATTAGGCCAGCTTTGGCGATTTATCGCCAAACTTGGGATTGTTGGCAACTTAGATTGTGATTGGGCGATCTGGCTTGGCTGGTGATTTTGAGAAAACTTCGAAAATTCCGTTTTCGTTGCTGCAGCATATGTTATTGGTTTGACGAACTGAAGAATGAACAAATCAAGCATCACTCTTAGTTTAACTTTAGTGAATTCGATACACTCTAATGTACATACATATGTACAACTTTATATTTATTGCAATTCCATTTGACGCGTTGTTTTTTGTTTCTGAGTGTCGCTGTAAGTTTCAATTTATAAAAGTGCTAAATGCACTGCTGTATTTATCAGCATTTAAAGTGAAAGGAAAACAAACGATACGACTCGACACGACAACATTCACCCGCATGGCGTTGTCCTTTAGTCGATTAAATATCGTTTAATCTCGCAATGGAGTGAAACTGCAGCAAATGTGTGTGCGTGTGTGTTGATCGTCTGTCTGCCTCAGATCTGCGATCCGTGCTCAGCCACGAAGAACCCTGTGGCAGCAGCATTTTTATGACATTTAACACTGAAATGTTTATCCCTTTTTCTGTGTGACTTTAATGGCAACAAAAGCTTTTATTTGCTCATAATGCTAATGCCATTTATGGCAAAATTTGAAATGCTTTTGCTATTTTGGTTTATTATTATTATGTTGTGGTGCATTGTCTGTTGCACACAGAGATCCTTTTTGTAAGATAACATTTTGTGTGTGGGAAACATTTTTGGTGCGCTCCACTGCCCATGACAGGGCTTGTGATATGAATGCAAGGATAGATGTTATTACACAAATAATAAAATGTACAATATGTACAAAATATATGTTAACACTTGGCGTTTCAATGTATTTGCACACTAGCATCTTTGTAGAAGCAAATTGGGGGGAAATATTGGTTCAAATCATTAATTGCGGGGAAAATAAATTAGAGAAAAAATCAGTTCTTGAATCGGAAACGGTAAGAATTTCGTGAGTTGTACTTCAATTGACTTGAACTTCTCTCAGGATAAGTCGATAAAATCTTTAAATATTTCATTAACGGAACTATGAAATCGAATTCCAATTCTTCGCAATTCCAATTCTCTTTTCTCCCGTTGCGTAAATTATAAAATCAGTTTACATTTGTAAAAATTAAATTTATTCATTCCGTGGAAATATTTTCCGAAAGGTTACGAATATTTTTGGGATTTGAACGCAGCCACTTTTAATTAAACAGAAAATGGGTAAATGTTAAACAAACATCCCTATTATAGGGATACTTTGTTTTCAGAAAGATGTTAATGTTATTGGCAAGATTAATTGTGCGATTTAGTATGATAGTGGTCTAAGTCACACTTTATCCGTTTTGAGATATGCAATGGTTTATGTTTCAGTCAATTAAAAAATATTTTTCCACCAAACCACAATTTTTTTCTTAGATCTTTTATAAAAAAACGACTAAGTTGGTACCTCCAATGGAACCACTACCTTCAGAGGACGCACTGACTTTCATTCTTCTCAAAATTTAAAAAATTAAATAAAACAAATATTTTAATTCGAAAATGTAATATTTCCATACTAAAAATTATAAAAAAAAACACAAAATATTTTATTTAAAAAAATTGAAAAAAAAAATATTTACAGGTTCTTCATCTAGAAACTTTATGTTGAAATTATTTACTAAATTTATCAAACTAACACTAAAGATAATTTTTGTGTGCGAAATATGAGAAATGTAATTGTAATGGTACATATTTTATAAATGTCAAAAGTTTTTAAATTTGAGATCTGATCAAAGTAAAGAAACAAACAAACATTTTTTGGATTTTTGACTTAGACCACTATCATACTAACTGGCACAATTCATACAATTACACTATTTAACATAGTGAAAATAAAGCAATAAGATTATTTTTTAATTTTCGATTTTTGAAAATCTTTTCCATAGATTTTAGCATAACTTGAGAACGATGGCTCAATGTGCTTAAAAATATTAAATAATCGGAAGTCCGATTATGATCAAATGTTTCAAATAATATTTTGTAGCAACAACAAAAATATTAAAAAAACAAAAGGTATAAGGTTATAAACCTTAATTTCAAAGTCAGATAAGACAATATCTTGGATAGTTCATTTAGTATTGCATTAGTATTCCTAATACGAAAAAAATATTATCAGTAAAATAAATAAATGGAATAAAATATATAAATTAATTAAAATAAATAAAACACATTCAATGAAAATTAAAAAGTATTAAATAAATAAATGAAGATAGATAAAGTAAATGAAATAAAAAATCGAGTTATATTTTGTAGCAGCTTGTTAAAAAATATTCTTTTTGGCCAAAATGCAAAGAAAAATAAAATTGCAAAAATGAGTTAGGATCAGATTTTAAGGTGGGAGCCGTACTAGATGTGTAAAAATGGATAAATTTTTAAATATAAATTGATAAAATCAAATAAAATAGAGGAAATAAATGATATAA
Organism: Polietes domitor; assembly: GCA_947397865.1. Taxonomy (NCBI): domain Eukaryota; kingdom Metazoa; phylum Arthropoda; class Insecta; order Diptera; family Muscidae; genus Polietes; species Polietes domitor. The sequence goes on from OX377622.1 coordinate 77,787,590, forward strand.
ATAAAATGATGAAATAAATTAAAATAATAATTAAATAGAATTATAATTCAAATAGATAAATGAAACAGAATATTAAGAAAATAAAGAAAATAGTTAAAATAGATAATAAATAAATACAATATATAAAATAAATAAAGTACTAATAAAAAATAAAATAGAGAAAATAAATAAAACAAATAAAATAGGTAAAATAAATAAATAACATGAATTAAATAAAATAAATTTAAATAAATAATATTAATAAAATAACAAAAATAAAATAATAATATAAATGAAATAATTAAAATTTATTACATATTAATAGGTATAGATAGATGTTAATAATTATGTCTAGTTGACCTTTTTTATTTTGCTATTTTTCTTGAAAGTCTGGCTCGATATCACGAAACAAAAAAAAAACTGATGTTATTGTTTTATTAATTTGATTTATTTATAATTTTCCTATATTTCGATCGACATCGACGATTAGCATCAGGGATCTTCAATTTAAACAAAACAATGAACTCTTTCGTTTCGAAGTTATTGTTTTTTGATTTATTTTATGACTATCCAGAATAAGAGATAAATAAAATAAATGAAATAACTAATAAATAAAATTAAGAAAATAAACAAAATAAATAAAAATAAATATTTGTTGAATTTTTAATTATAAAAATAGTAAATGGTTCTAATAAATCATGTAATATTGCTCTGGATATTATTGGTTGGATTCTCGATTTTTAATTTGTAAATTTTTTTATGAATATGCAACGTCTGTCCGACTTTCTTGTTCTCAAGTTATATTAATATATATAGGATTTTCAAAATTTAAAATCCTCTCTTTAGGTTTTGAGGTCCTTGTGCTGGACCGAGTTTGCACATTTTATATCCAAACTGATCTACAGCTATCAATTTTGTAAAGGTAACAAGGAAACGTTAAACATTTATGTATCTTTAAGGCTTTTGCTTTATTTGAACATTTGCCAACAATATGAACCTAATTTACTCAACTAATAATTTAGGTAACGAAATTTATTTCAATCTTCCAAAAATGTACATCAACCATACATAAATAAGGCTTTCGGGGGGCTTGGTGTTGGGATGCTTACAAATTTCTAGATTATGTTTACGTTCATATTTTGTTGTGTTGTTTTTGCTACAAGTCAAATGAAAATGTATGCATGTATGTGCCCCAGCACCTACCGGCCTCTTTTCTAACAAATTGCAACATTAATTTTCTTTAGGAAACTTTGTGCAGATCTGTTTGTTGCCATAAAAACGTTTTTAATGAATTTAAAATCCTCTGTGTGTTGCCTTGCCTTGCCTTGTCTGTGTATTCATATTCATGGCAACACGTGTAAATATTTGCATATCCATGAATGTAGCATGTAGCTTGTAGTATGCTACATGATAAATGTACATTAGAGTGTGTCGGTGGCTAGGCAAATGTGAACGAACGCAATACCTCTCAGCAATGGTGTACCAGGACCCACTCTAATACGTGTGGTATATTACATCATCAGTTTACATTTCTGTGTATCTTTAACTAGTACATGCTCATAACAACATGCAGGATAAACTTTTTTTTTTGGTGTGAGAGCTGAGATCCTTACAACTTACTGCACTTAATTTCGAAAAGTAAAAAAGAGTCGCTAACTTTTTGAGCAAACACAAAAGCCGTAACATTTGGCTGCAAGCTATTAACCAACAACAACAACGACATGGAAAATATGAAAAGAACATGAACGAGAACTTGTGCAAATAGTAATTTTAACCGTGAAGTTAACAAGCACAACATGCAATGCTGAATACTTGCCGGCTGTGATAAAATTTGTGGCAGCCTATGATGACAACGTAGTGGTCGGCAAAATGAGGAGGACGCGGAGAGGGATGACCATTCCAAGAATGTGCAAGTAATACGAAGCTTTTCGTGATATGAGTGCGTTGAAACTTTCGCATTTTATTATAAAGAGAAAGGGATCTGGCCACCTTTACCGATGTTTAATTTAAAATTGCCATAGTAAAGTTATTGCACAGTGTTACAATTGCTAACAAAAGTGGTTGAGCTCTGTGGAAACACTTTTGTTTTGCAAAAGAATACATTGCGATTTGAAATAAAACACAATACATAGTCTAAAATTCAATATTTAGAAATCTAATTAGAGAGGGTCAATGTTGACAGACTGTGATGGTCATGTTGTTATTGTGACGTCTGACAAATCTGTTGTGTATTAGTCTGTAACTGAAGCTAAATCATTACTTGTTACTTGGTGTGATTTTCTAACCGATATTCGGAAAGTGAGTTGTGGTTCCCGTTCGTTTGGGTGAGCATTTATTTAAAGAGTCCGGGTATTTAGTTGAAAATATATATGAATATTCTTAGAAAAAAGTTTTTTATATAAAAACTAATAAATTTCTGAATTCGTAAAAGAAAAAGCGATTTTTCAAGTAAAATATGTATGGTATCAATTTGATCCAAAGGATATTATATAGGCATATTTCGAAAGATAATAGAACGAACAAATATTTGCATACAAAAAATATTTATTATATTAGCACGCGCTGACACTCCCTAAAGCGGACACCTCTCTTAAGTTGGCACTTTTTATAAAATCATGTTTTATTTTAAAATGTTCATTATAATGAGCATCCATTATCTGGACACTTTCTTATGTAGACACGGACATAAAGTATATTTTTTATTCTACCTTCCATAAATGGATGCTTCCCTTAAGAGGACAAATTTTGGGTGACCGTGACTGTCCGCTGTTGAGAGGTTTCATTGTAAAGAAAACGATCTCCTATATTCGCGAAATATCATCGTTTAAAAAATGTTACTTGAAAAATCTTAGTAAAGTAATTTCTCATTATATGACACATTTTTAAAACGATGATATCTCCCGAATGGAATGAGCTCTTTCAGCGTTTTTGCGTCGCACACAAACCCCGGTATTTCTTTTTTTCGACATTTATTTTTCCCAAAATCGCAGGTGTGAATACCTTAAGAACTACAACTGTGCCTCGTTGAAATGGAAAATCATTGTCTCCCAAAATCTAACATTTTGATATCTTGTAGAGAATAAATAAATAAAATTAATAAAAAATAATTAAAAAGCTAAATACATGTTTTACAGGGTATTTAAAGATAAAGGAATCTTTTTATTTTTATTTTAGTTTTAATCGCTTCCAAAAGTTATTAAAGGGTGGTTAAATTGTAAGGGCCGACGTTGAATGTAAACCACGCACAACGTCAAGTTTTTTCTGCATTTCATTTGACATTTCTCAATTTCAGACTAACTCAATTTGAACCATGGAAAGATACACAATCGAGCAACGCGTTAAAGTTATTCAGGCTTATTATGAAAATGGGCGTTCAAATCAAAATGCATGTATCGTGATTTTTTCGGTTAATTTAATCGTCCAAATGTGCGTACAATCGGAAAAATCTTGCAAAAATTAGAACAAACCGGATCTGTAGGAGATGTGAAAACACCAGTACATGCTCGTACTGCAGAAAATGTTCCTGCTGTTCGGGATAGTGTGGCTGAAGAGTCGTCCACCTCAACTCGTCGTCGTGCCCAACAAATGCACCAGAGTTACAAGCCGACCCCTAATTATCGGCGGCGGCTTTCGGCTGATTTATCGTCTCGTTCTGTCATCCGAAATGTATTTGCCAATTTTGGGAAAAGGGAAGAAACAATGCTGTGAATGGTCTCCGCTATCGTGAAATGATAACGAACTTTTATGGGCCGAATTGGAAGAAATAGATGTGGACGATATGTGGTTTCAACAGGACGGTGCCACTTGCCACACAGCTAACGAAACAATGGCTCTTTTGCGCGACAAATTCAATGGCCGTGTTATCTCACGTGGTGGCGATGTCAATTGGCCGCCAAGATAATGTGATTTGACACTGTTGGACTTCTTTCTTTGGGGTTATTTGAAAGAAAAGGTGTACGTGGATAAGCCAGCAGCAATTCAAGAGCTAAAGGATGAGATAATTCGGCACATTAACGGCAAAGAACCTCAATTATGCCTCAGCGTCATCGAAAATTTGGACCATCGGATGGAGGTGAACCGCCTAGGTCGCGGCGGCCATTTAGCCGATATTTTGTTCCATACATAATTGAACCATACCAATATTATCATAATAAAAGGAAATGAAAATAATTTGTGTTTTATTCAAAACAACATCGGCCTTTAAAATTTAACCACCATTTATATTTAAAATATGTGTTGATGACTGTTCCTAAACCGCTGCTTCTACGTAAAGTTAGTTTTTAGAAGATATGTAGCTCTTATCCCTATATAAATGGGTATGATTAGACTGATACTGCCAAAATAATAGATACAAATACTAATGACACATTCGACGAAAATTGGAATTGTGATAATATTAATAAATAAATAATAAATTACGAGTTTACAGCGCCAAAATCCAGTGTGTACAGAAGTCATTTTATTCGACTGAACTTTTTACTTGTCACATTCTTCACCATCTATCTTAACATTGGCATTCCAACAAATATCGAACAGAGAAACTAAGATTATAAATACCATGATAATAAAATTTATTTTACTTGGAACTTGGGAATGATAACTTTCAATGTGGAACTCTTACCGGTCAGTGTACAACGTATCCACTTTAGCCATTCGTCGTTCATGCGTTTTTCTCTTAGCTTAACTTCGACATTGTGTCTGAGCGGCCCATCGGAGCATATGTCTAATTACTCTCCCCCTTTGTGAGATGGTTGGCAATTACCTTGTGCCGGCAAATGTAAAGTTTTGCTGTAATTATCCATGTGGCTCATGTGTTTAATTGTTGTTTCATTAGATATTTTTTATTTTATGCGCTGTAATTAATGTCAAGTAACTCACTGGAACGGGCAACCATACAAGCGATAAGAAAAGTTGCCGTTGTTGGTGTTGTTTGTGTTTTCACAGAGATTTACCTGGAAATGTCTGCAACGCAGCGCGGGGCTGGGTTGTCTGTATCTCTGCTTGTGGCCTTTAGATGTTAATTACCATATTCTTCTTTGGCTTTTGCCATGATTGCTCGGTGAAAGTTTAGCGAGAACAAAATTAAATTAATGATTAACTCAATTACGTCGCCGTGCTAAGGCTTGTGGTGCTTTGGTGCTAGGAAGAGGACGTTAATGTTTTCCTTTGAAAGAGGTTTTATATTTCCTGATTCAAAAAGGGACAGGCGAATTTTCCAAATAAACGTGGATGATTGAAAGTGACCATATTCGGTCCAGAGGAAAACAATTTCCTTCCGCAAAGTCTAAAAATTCCTGTAATATTTGGAGTATTTAGATAGATTTTAGAAAGGGGGTTTTCCTTTATTTGCATTATGAATATGCTCTGGATATTATTTTGATAGACTTAGTCGAGGACATTTTTGTTGCACAGCCCAATGGGCGTGGTAATTAAAAGTACTGTCAACTTCAATATATACGGTTGATAACAGGATGGTAACGCAAGCACTCACTCGAAGAAACACCACTGATAAGTTATCCCCACACAGGATATGAAATACGCATATGGCCGAAGTGTGAATAGTTGAGTGTGGTTCTCCTCCTATCCAATACCAAAAAAAAAACAGAATTTGGTTCGTAATAAGAAAAAACTTGATGGAAATTGCTGGCATTCGAATGTATTACATTGAAGAAAAAAACTAAAATTATTTCTATTTTGTCATTATTTGAAATATATAGATTTTATTTAACAGATTAAGGGAAATTGGCGGAAATTCATTGTTTGAGTAATGCAATATAATAATCGTTTTTAACAATATATAATATATGGATGGTATTAAAGAGTTGCCTTAGCCGAACGCTTCTGCAACTCTTCTTATCGAACACTTTAAAAGTCATCATACTCATGCAGCTCACGTGGCGTTTGATGAATTTTACGGTCGTATTGCAATTCGTAACACGTACACGCACGCAACTTCTTGTTCCATTAGGGAATTTTTGTGAATATTTTGAAATATTGCAAGTCATTGTAAACGCATTAGAGTAGTTATTTCCAGCAAATTACAAGGTAAGTGAAGTAGCATAAGTTCAATAAATATTTGTATATTTTATATAAGGTTTAAGAACCACTTTATACGACATCATCAGTTTTCTGCACGTATTATGTAGTCAATATAAATTTCATTTATTGTAATATGACAAATATTATGAAAATCCCTTGGGCCAAATAACATCTAAGAGTAAAATATTCTCTTTAGATATGATGTGCTTCACAAACAAATAAAAGCGGTGTGACCATTTTTGCGGTGTCGGGGAAAAATATATAGAGATGTGCCCAAGATTGGCTGTATTATTACAGCCAATCTTGGGAATCTTTTGATCTTGGAATATTTTTGGCAAGTAGGCAAATCGGTAGGTTGACATTTTCTATACGTGATCCTAGTTGAAATATAACATTGATGTGGGAAAGAAGTCTAAGAGACGAACTGGTAATGGGTCCAATCGGAGCGTTATTTGAGTGGTATTGAGAGTATATGAAAACAATGCCTCATGTACTTTTATAGTAGAAATAAATCACAATCATGGAAATTTGATCACGACCCGATGAAATGTAAATTGGAAGAACATTCGTATAGGGCCTATAGCTAATCATGGGACTAGTTGAAATGTGACATGATCTGGACATTTTTTTTATCAAGATCCGATGTGAAATGTGGATGGATATTTGTATTTTTTCCATAGTCAATACTGGCCTCTTCCAGAAAATTTATTTTATTTATTTATTGGTGTTACAAATATGTGACGTGAAACTAACTTATTATACACTAATATTGTAGGGTATACAAATTATATAAATTTTAATTTTTAGGAGGATACAAATTTAAATTTCGGGATACGAAACTAAACTGCAGTATGACCTTCGTAGATATAGGTAGGATAGTGTACTCAATATGACAAACTTTTTACTGAGTCCCTTTGTTCTATAGCTATAACGAAGAAATTCTGAGCTTCTATGGAGCTTAGTATTCATTCAAAGGCCTCTAGATAGCGAGATCAGACCGATTTTAAGTCGACAAGCCGCCGCCGCCGCATGTTTATGCACGAGCCGTGCCGCCGTCGAGTTCATCGGCTCACATCGACTTCAAGCACGCCGTCGATTTCATCGACTTATAACGACTTAAACCACGCCGCCGAGATTTGACGGAGTTCTAACTCATTCAAATCTTACTACCAAAATAGACTTAAAATTACAAAAGAAAATACTACTGGCGACTTAGACAACCTTCTAATTTGAAATTGGTTTCCCACTATATGATGACGTCTTTAGAAAGTGTAATGATTGTATATTGATTTGAAAGTCGCATTTATATAAATCAATTCCAGTATACGTGGCAATGTGTTCCTATGAAAAACAATAAACAACAGCTCCTCTATTGTGCTTATTTCTTGTGTCAACGTAGGTAGAGTTTTATCAACCTTTGGAAGGATTATAATATTCAAGATGTCTGGTCAAATATGCCTCACATGAAAATCTGTAATTGCAAAAATATTTATTAAATTCAACCATATTATAAATTTAGGGAATGGATTGCCACTCCCAAAAAATAATTGTATGGGATAATAATATTATATGATGGGAACATTGGCTAATATTAACAAATATTATTGAACTACTTGACAAAAAAAAAGAAAATGTATTAAAAACATTAAAAATTGTCAAATAATTAAGGGTGATCGAATGACAGAACGAGCCGGCAAATCAGTCGAAAGCCGCCGCCGCCGACCCATTTTGAGTAGCGCCGCCGTCGCCGATAATTATGGGTCGGCTTGTAACTCTGCCGATTCGTGCGTCTTGACATAGATGTGTAGAGTTAATGAATTTCATGTTGCTTCTGTGTGAATGCTTCATAGACCAAATTCCAATAACTTTTGTTCTAGTAAACATTTTTACATTCTGTAAACAATTAAAAATGCAACAAAGGGGACGAATTTGAGGTGAATTCAATTGACATTCAAGCATATGAATTTTAAAACAAAGTAAATGTGTACTCCTGAATGAATTGAACCTGTGTTCCGGTTACCTGTATTAATTCGATTTGTCTGTCAAATCAGGTATTATTGGCATAACATTTAGCTTGAGGATAAAGCAAATTTGATCATCTCTTTAGCTGCGTACTTACTTTTGAAAAGTCAATTAGAAGAAAAGAGTAATTCGCGTTTTGCAATTAAAAAATCCTATCTTCCAGGGAAAAGCTACCCTGGAAAAAGAGGCACCTTAATTTGTGTTTTCTAAATTTGTATTTTATTCTTCAAAGGTTTTCAAAGGAAGAAGTTAAGTTGTTCGAAATTCATACATTTTTGCAAAATGGGTATTTTTAAATATTTATTACAAACGAACTCTATTTGGCTCCATAACAAAGCTATGTAATCACAATTTCTAATAAAACAAATTGTAGTGCAAAATTCCTTAAAATGTGTGAGAAACAGTTCAACAAATTTGAAAAAATATGATTTTCAATTTTTAAAATCCGAAAAAGATGAAAATCTGTAATAAGAAAAAAATAATATTTTTTCTGCGAATTATGAGCAAATACGTAAAATAATGTTGAAAAAAACATAAAAAAATAAAAAATGTCCTTATCTTTAAAATCGAAAAATGCAAAATGTCGTCAACTTTGGGCTAATTTCAGATCCTCTTGGTGTCGTTAGAAAGGTTTTCACCTCCTTTATGCGAATGTGAGAGAAGAAAGCGAAGATTTTGAAAAATACGTTTTAATTTCTTATCTATATATATATATATATTTGCTTAGTTTATGTCTTTCAAAATGATTGAAAAACAAAAAAGCAAAATTGTAGTTTTGACCGTATTCCCACTTATGTAAATCTATATTTATGTGAAGTAATGATAGGGATGTATAGCATTACATGTACACCTAAGGTGACCATCCATCCAACTTTTCACGGAATTAACCCGCTTTTGGTGGGATTAACTCGCTTTTTGATGTCCAGTCCCACTTAAATGTTTCGTCCGCTATAATCCCGCTTTTTCGTTCTACATTATTTTTAGGTAATCGAAAAAAAATTCTAAACGTTGGCTTTGTTTTTAAAGGAACAGGCAAGATTATTAATAGCAGTTTAAACTGTAAGTTGATGATATGTAATTAAAGAGTGGATTCTTAATTAAAAATATTAATCTATTTATATATTACGGATATTTATGTTATTATTAGATTACCTCGGAAAATAGATTTTAAAACCAATACCATGAATGAAATTAGTTTTTCAAAAGCCCAAATCTACTTTTCTGCATTACGTACAATTAACAATCACTGCAGTTACTGACATTCGGTATAAAATACTTTGTTCCAAGATATATTTTAGAAAATATGACCTGCCAAATATGATATGTGGTCAAGATCTGGACACATTTTCAAAAAAGAGAAATTTTGCTAAAAAAAATGTGAAATTTTGCTAAAAAATGCTAAAAACTAGCAGCCGATATGATGTCGCGTTCCAAAATATTATATCATTAATAAATACGATCAAAATCGTCAACTTTGGACCATTGGACTAATGCCCGAACCACATATATCATTGACCTAAGACAGCCGCCATATTAAGCACAGAAACGAGTAGAATGGAGAAATATTCATAGCAATGCCAAAGATAGTGGTCATAATTACCACACCCTTACATTGATGTTTCAACTAAATAGTATCGAACGGGTATATTCCATTAATTCTTTGAACTTTGGGCTAATTTCAGATCCTCTTGGTGTCGTTAGAAAGGTTTTCACCTCCTTTATGCGAATGTGAGAGAAGAAAGCGAAGATTTTGAAAAATACGTTTTAATTTCTTATCTATATATATATATATATTTGCTTAGTTTATGTCTTTCAAAATGATTGAAAAACAAAAAAGCAAAATTGTAGTTTTGACCGTATTCCCACTTATGTAAATCTATATTTATGTGAAGTAATGATAGGGATGTATAGCATTACATGTACACCTAAGGTGACCATCCATCCAACTTTTCACGGAATTAACCCGCTTTTGGTGGGATTAACTCGCTTTTTGATGTCCAGTCCCACTTAAATGTTTCGTCCGCTATAATCCCGCTTTTTCGTTCTACATTATTTTTAGGTAATCGAAAAAAAATTCTAAACGTTGGCTTTGTTTTTAAAGGAACAGGCAAGATTATTAATAGCAGTTTAAACTGTAAGTTGATGATATGTAATTAAAGAGTGGATTCTTAATTAAAAATATTAATCTATTTATATATTACGGATATTTATGTTATTATTAGATTACCTCGGAAAATAGATTTTAAAACCAATACCATGAATGAAATTAGTTTTTCAAAAGCCCAAATCTACTTTTCTGCATTACGTACAATTAACAATCACTGCAGTTACTGACATTCGGTATAAAATACTTTGTTCCAAGATATATTTTAGAAAATATGACCTGCCAAATATGATATGTGGTCAAGATCTGGACACATTTTCAAAAAAGAGAAATTTTGCTAAAAAAAATGTGAAATTTTGCTAAAAAATGCTAAAAACTAGCAGCCGATATGATGTCGCGTTCCAAAATATTATATCATTAATAAATACGATCAAAATCGTCAACTTTGGACCATTGGACTAATGCCCGAACCACATATATCATTGACCTAAGACAGCCGCCATATTAAGCACAGAAACGAGTAGAATGGAGAAATATTCATAGCAATGCCAAAGATAGTGGTCATAATTACCACACCCTTACATTGATGTTTCAACTAAATAGTATCGAACGGGTATATTCCATAGCTTACGAATTTATACACTCTTCATTAAGTTATTCGAATTAATTTATTAAATGAATTAAATGAACACTGTTGCAGTCTCCAAATCAATTAATTATACACTCCACGAGAGTATTATGGCTTTGTGCATTTGTTTGTAACACCCAAAAGGAAGATCGATCGACTTAGAATCACTTTCTGAGTCGATTTAGCAATGTCCGTCTGTCTGTCCGTCTGTCCATCTATTGTTGTAATCAAATTACAGGTCGCAATTATAGTCCGATCTTAACAAAAATTGGCAAAAGTAAGTTTTGTGGATCAAGGACGAACGCTATTTAATTTGAGGCAAATCGGTTCAGATTTAGATATAGCCCCCATACAAATGTCACTCCCGATTTGACATTTTCCGCTCTAAAAACCACACATTGTACCCAATTGTCTTTAAATTTGGCACAACATCTTATAATCCATCTAGAAACACCTATGCAAAAATTGGATAAGATCGGTTCAGATTTAGATATAGCCCCCATACAAATGTCGCTCCCGATTTGACATTTTCCGATCTAGAAACGGCATTTTGTGCCCGATTTTCTTTAAATTTGACACAACATCTTACAATCTAACTAGAAACACCTATGCAGAAATTCGGTAAGATCGGTTCAGATTCAGACATAGCCCCCATACAAATGTCGCTCCCGATTTGTCATTTTCCGCTCTAGAAACCACATATTTCACTCGATTTTCTTTAAATTTGGCACAACATCTTATAATCCAACTAGAAACACATATGCAGAAATTCGGTAAGATCGGTGCAGGTTTAGATATAGCCCCCATACAAATGTCGCTCCCGATTTGACATTTTCCGCTCTAGAAACGACATATTATTGTACCCGATTTTCTTTAAAATTGGCACAACAATTTATAATTGAACTAGAAACACCTATACTGAAAGTGGGTAAGATCGGTTCAGAATTAGATATAGCCTCCATACTAATGTCGCTCCCGATTTGACATTTTGCCGCTTTAGAAACCACATATTGTACTCGATTTTCTTCAAATTTTGCACAACAGCTTATAATCCATGTAAAAAACCTATGGTGAAAGTGGCTAAGATCGGTTCAGATTTAGATATAGCCCAAATACAAATGTTGCTCCCAAATGGTTAACCGATTTTGGCCAATATACCCCCAAACAAATGACCTTTCCGATTTAACATTTTTTGTCAAACACATACATTTACAGGATACAAAAATCCTTCCCGTTTTCACTTTTTCACCGAACTAAATTGTAATCGGATTGAAAGTGGAGTGCATCATAGAGTCGGCCCCGCCCGACTTTAGCCTTTCCTTACTTGTTTTTTATTTAAATTCGATTAACGATTTTTTTCTGCGTATTTGGTTAGGTTGCCACCCAAAAAGACTAACAACTTAATACACTCTCTCAATCCTGTGGCGGTAGCTATGGAACTAACAAACACTGATTTGTCAACAAAATCGCTGAGGTTTTCGCTTTCGACATTGTTGTTCCAAATTACCACAAAAACAAACAAAATTGTATTGTTGCTACAACAACTTTTCGTCGTAACTATGACATCTGTCAAATTAACACAATTTGTGTGAATTGTAGTCTGCATATAGTGTGTGTGTGTGTCTGTGCATCTATCAGCTCATCATGCTGTATGGCATTTTAATTAGATAACATCTACAATGAACAACAACAACAGATACATCAACAGCAGCAACAGCATCCGGCTGTATTGATGTATTTTGTGATGGTTTTCAGTGTTGTTGTGGCCTAGCCCATTTTCGAATATAGTTTTTGTTTCGTTTCGTTACACGTTAAGTTAGACAATACATGGGAGATATATATGTATATGTATATGGATGTGTGCGTGTGTGCATCTGTGCCTTTTAATTAATGGTTTATCATAACGTGATGTAACCGCAGAGAACATGACAAAATATCCTTCCAGCCAACTACAGCGTATCATGCCATGGCGTGATACCAGCAAAAGCAGCAGTAGGAGATTAAAGTCACATCAACTATTTAAATTGTCATTAAAACCAAGTGCACATACAAGCAATAAAGCTATACTTAGAATCGAACAGCGTATTTTTTAGAACTTTCGGTCTATTCCATTGTATGAAAGGACATATGTGTAGAGATTGATAGAGAGTTGTAGAAGATAAATGAAATGTATTTATATATAAAAGTTAAAGGATATTTCACATATATACTTAAAATTCAATAATACATTTTAGAAATTATAATTGATAGAATGTGATTATTGCTGGTGTGTTATCATTCAATAAAATAATGCGAAAAAATATTCGAGACTTACAAAATTAAGGCATACTGGTTCATAAATCATTTCTGTTGAAGGTACCTTTAGTATTTATTTTGAAAATATAATTCCAATAACTCCGGGTTATATTTTGAACTAAGTGTAATGATTGTGATTACAATTGTTGCGAATTTTACTTTCAAGTAGAAACAGTGGTTTAGAAAAATGAAGGATCATTATTTATACATTTATCTATAGATTTTCTTCTAGTACGTTTTGTTTTCTACTCTAAGATGTTATCAATAAACAGCGGATTTTTATGCAAAATCATATTTAGAGTCGATGGTAAATGATACAAAAACAAAAGACAAAATAATCAATTATGTGTTACCATATTCACATATATATGTGAGCAGCCGTATATTATACAAATTTGGATTAAAAATGGGATTTGCATTAAAATGCTATGTCTAATTATCAATTAGGTAGCAAAATAGGGCCGACTATATGATACACTCCACTTTCTATCCGAATACAATTCAATTCGGTAAAAAAGTGAAAACGGCATTTTTGTATGTTTCCTAATCATAGGCTAATATGACCTGGTCCAATTTGTTAAATCGAAAAGAATATTTGTATCGGGGCTATATCCAAACATGGAATAAAGTGACTAACTTTCACAATAAGGTCTTCCAGTTCAAATATAACGTGTTAAGCTCACTTTGAAGAAATTCGGTGGAAATTCGTGGTTTCTAGAGCAGAAAAGAGTCAAATCGGGAGCGAAGTTTTAATGGGAGCTATATATAAATCTAAATCGATCTGACCTATTTTCACCATAAATGTTCCTAGTTCAAATATAAGATGTTCTGCCAAATCTGAAGACAATGTGGTTTCTTTCGATTTGTGAAAGTCAAATCGGGAGCGAAATTTGTATGGGAGCTATATATAAATCTGAACCGATCTAACACATTTTACCACAGGTGTTTGTAGTTGAAATACAAGATGTTTTGCCAATTGTAATATGTGGTTTCTAGAGTGAAAAGAGTCAAATCGTGAGTGAAAATCTTATGGCGCTATATCTAAATCTGAACCGATTTTCTTCAAATTAAATAGTGTTTGTCCTTGTCCCGAAAAACTCCGCCGTGCAAAGTTTCATTTTGTCCTGTCTACAACTGCGGCCTGTATCGTGATTACAAGAATAGATGGACAGACAGACGGACATTGCTAAATCGATTCAAAAAGTGAATCTAAGTCGATCGGTATAATTAACAATGGGTCTAACTCCCTTTCTTTTGGGTGTTACAAAGAAATGCGCAAAGACATCATACCCTCGTGGAGTGTATAAAAACATGACTTTTAGGCATATTTTCAGGAGCGATAAACTCGCAGACGACTTGACCTAGGGGCGAACTGTTTTGCAAATCATCAAATATATTTCCATGGGGTTTCAGGAAATTCTTATTTATTTGTATGTACCACGACCCTACCTCTTGTCTGTGTCTATTGAATGTATAGGGACGCAGCAAATATTTTGTCAATGTTTTCAGAAAAAATAGGACTTGCTCGTTCTTTTAGTGTTCTCCCCAAATTTAACCCTTTGAGGGACAACAATTTCAAAAAAAATTATGGTCCACAATGGTTAAGAAATCCTAAAAATCACTATTAGCGATCAGTAATTTTTCAGCGTGCCATTAAAAAAAAAGAGCCAAAAAACTGCATAAAATCGAAAAAAACTGGCCTTTATACTGGGGCGTATTGCTATTTTTGGATGATTTCATAAGAATCAATTCAAATATGATTTTTTAAATATGCGACTGGAAGTAGGTTGATAGGAACTAAAAAAATTCGTTTAGAATATTCGGGATTCTCAAACAATAAAATTTGTGGAAATTCTGAGATAGTGTTTTTCCAGAAAAACTATATCAAATATCTTTACAAAAAGGAGGTAAACAATTTCAAAAAAACTGAAAAGCTATATCAATTTTGACTGCATTTGAAGATAAGACACGTACTGTATGGACATAAATCCAAGTAAATATTATTGCCTTTAAATCGAAATCGAGATCTTATAACGTTCTTTATTTGCCTGTACTATAAAAGTTCACTGGGCGGCAAACTGACCGTGATGCGGTTATATTTTACATAACATTTCATATAATTCCCCAATATTTCTAAACAAAATTTATGAAATTAAATAATTTGTTTAGAAATGTGTACGCAATTATGTGGTTGTTTCGTTTTCAATTATGTTCAAAACAATGACATTCAATTTCTAATAATCATGATTAGGAGGATAGTTTTTAAAAAAAATAGAATGTGATCTATTGTTGGATGGTCATTTGCGTATTTATTTGTCAGATTATTTGCAGAACACACTAAAATAATATACATATGAAGTGTATAGAGCCTATAGATATCTAAGTCAGAGTCCAGCTGATAAAGGCGGCAGTATAAAGATCTGAGATTTTTAAAAACTTAAAAAATATGAATTTATCTAAATGATCGATCAAGTTAATACTTTTATATTTCTTGTTCCGCTGCCTGCATTTTTTGAATACCTATATTTTCACAAATTTGTAGTCCTTAAGATGGAAGTCCTATTTAATGAAAGTATTGCTATGAAAACAGTAAATTTATAGAGGGCCCTATTATTTGTCAGGGATATGATTCGGTATGGACATTTTTGCCCCACAGAATTTACTGTTTACAGAATCAAATCCATACCGTTCAGTAGAGGTCACACATATTGTTCTGTAACTAACGTCATTCACGGTCACTGCCTATCATGCCTTATTTCAAGGATAGTTCGGCCGAATCACGGCGTCTGATCAAAGTTCGCTCCAGACACTTGTATTTTGTAGGTGGATTATTTCTCGTGAATCGCGGGTGGATTTCCGAGCACCAAATTCAACAATTTTGTTTGTTGACGAAGCCATTCAGATGAAAATGGGCCTTATCGGTGTAGATGATTTGTTTCATAAAATCCGTTTACATAATGATGGCGTTTTTTTCCTCCATTTTTAATTAAATTTCATAGCTACCACTTGCAAAAAAAAATACAACATATAAATGGGAATCTCTAGTATTGCTATATTATATCTATATAGTTAAATAGACTTTCCCATAGTCAATACAAACTGTAGTGCAGCGTTTGGCCTTTCCAGGGGCATCTTTAGTGTGGCTGCTACATTATTAAAATCGATTAATTTTTCTTAATTCATATACATTATTTTAACTGTATTATTCATTTGAAACTAAGACATTTTTATTAAATCTTTTTAATGTTTTTTTTAATAATAGCCACATCAGCCACTCTGTATTTGCATCTATTTAACATTTTTTATTTTTTGAAAATCAAAAAAGGAAATTTTGAGATTTTTTATTTTTAAAAATTAGTATATCTATACTAACTAGTATTATATCAATGGGCCGTTTAAATGCGGTATAGCCAAGGCTGGATTTCGATTACTATGTAGATTAGCAGTAAATTCAAGTTGAATAATAATTTAGTCATTCATTTTATTAAATCCTACCGATTTTTTTTATTCTTCTTCTCTCATATGCCTAGCAAAATATTATCTAGAATCTCATCCTTTCAGTTTTTTTTCAATCAGCATATTTCCACAAGATTTGTTGTTACAAAACCTTTTATAGCCATAACAGATACCAAAAGTTAACTCAATCTGCAAACAATCACTGTGCTGTAAACCCATTGTTAAGCCCAAACGGAAATCCTTTATTTGAACATCAAAGGCAGTGGCATTGTTTGCCCGAGTTTTTGTTCGCTTCTAATTTCCTTTTTCAGTTTCCGGTTTCTTTTGCATCTGACACTAAATAAAAAGGGATAACTCTTCCCCACACTCGCTGCCCACATACAGGATATGTTTTTCCTTGTTCTGCTCAGTTATTTAAATAGGCCCACAATGGAACTGGGATATTAGAGGATTTAATAAAACGGTTTGTGTGGTTTCTTATTAGCTTCGCTTATCCTCTTTCAAATCACACAAAAAAAAAAGAAATATGAAAATGCAAATCACTAAAATATGTATAATTCGTTTTTATGTATTTTGCATATGATAAATAATCCCAAATAGTTTTATGAATATTAACAAAAGTATTATGGTTTTACAATATGCATTGAACGGATTTGTTTTGTTTAATCACTGAATATGCCTATAAAAAATATACTATCGCATAGGGTGTTAGACTATGGTTTGTCAAGAGTTTAAAAACATTGACGAGTTGCCCCATTAAACCCCTTCAATTTGTATTATAAATATATATTTAGATCAGGATATTTAGAGTAATCTGATGTCTGTTCAGCGGTAACCTATAAGTGAGTGTTCTAACAAATGCGTGAGAAAATGGAGGGAACATCAACATGCTATATTAAAACTTATTTTTTATATTTCCAAATAAAATATTCGAACTGCCATCAATTTGCAATTAAGTAATCAGATCCAGACAAAATATTCTAACTTTACTAAATTTAATTATTTTATTGTACATTACATACAAATTGGAATCGTTTTAAAGAATTTAAAGAGAAAATAAAATATGAGATCAATTCAACTTCAAAACTTTTAATAAAACACATATATATATAAGAGTGGCTTCAAAATAGAAGTAGTGGATGTTCCCGACTAAAATGAAAGATTAGTTTGTTTTATGTGTTCTCCCAAAATATTTCGATTTTATCATTGTCCGTTCGTGAGCTGGACGCGTTCAAAATAACGTCTATAAATTAGGTTTTTCTTGAATAAAGTTCGCGATGAGAATTGTATTTAGAAAAAACCTGCTAGAAATTAAAATCTGATCGGAGCCTTATCAAACCATATCAAAAACTTTTGTGCAATTTTTGTTGCATTTGTTATAAAACCGCAATAACTTCCATATTTTTAGTTCGATTTGTGTTTTTATTGGATCGTTGAAGAGGTATTGATGACCAATTCCAATTTTTAGAACTTCCTAACCCACTAATGTTGGTTCTCAGTGGGTTAAATTTGATGTAAAAACTGAAATATGGGGTTATTTGCATCGTAAACACATTCTAGTCTTACAAAAAGCTAATTTTTGAAAAATAACATCTGAATTTTTGGTCTTTTAATGGATAAATTGGGCGGAAAACTTTACATAAGATGTTACAATAAAACCGTGCGACATGATTTCCCTCCCAAGAACGAGATTATATAGATGTGAAACTATAGGTCAGTAATAGGAAAACTCATACTCTGTTTTTTATTTCGTGGTCACTTGTCCTTTTTTACAGGACTTTTAATTTCCAAAGGATGTAAATGTTTCAATAATTTAGTCTCGTTACTTTGCGTATCATACAATGGCGATATGGGTATTAAATGAAAGAGACGAATATCTGCTAAATATACTTTTAATTTCATGCGTCTATCTCTGTTAATTTAGCATTAACAACCATTTAAATTTTTTCCCTTTATAAAGTTTATGTAGATTATTCATGTTTTATTTTTTAAGGGAGAAAATTTGAAATAGTTGAATTTCTTTCCAAAAATTAGCTTTATATAAGACTAGAATGTGTTTACGATGCAAATAATCCGATATATCAGTTTTTATTTCACATTTAACCCACTGAATATTAACAGTAAGAAAAAATTTTGCGGCCCTTAATGGGTTAGCAAATTCTAAAAACTGCAATTGGTTATCAATACCTCTACAACGAGCCCCTAAAAACATAAATCGAACTAAAAATGTGGAATTTATTGCGGTTTTTATAAAAAAAGCATCAAAAATTGCACAAAAATAGTATAAATCTGTCCTTTATATTGGCATATGCTAATTTTTAATATGGTTTGATAAGACTCGGGTCGGATTTAAATTTCTAGCGGGTTTTTCTCAATACCATTGTCATCGTGAATTTTATTGAGGTTATTTTGAACACGTCCAGCTTACGAATGGACATATTGGAAATATTTTGGGAGAACACATAAAACAAACCAATCTTTCATTTTAGTCGGGAACATCAACAACATTTTTTCCTTCCTCACAAAAGAAGCCACTCTATTATATATATTAATGGATATATGTAAAATTAATAGTTTTTTTGGAATATAAAACAATACAATTACAGACGCATCAGATAGTCTATTTCTATTGGAGAAAATGAGAATGATATTGCACATTCGAAAAATGTAATATTTATTAATAAAGCGTTAAAATTAACATATATGTTTGTCCGACTTTATTTATAATAATATAAAAAATTCTGAAATTTAATTATCTCCAAATATTACTATCATTATAAGCTTATAATCTCTTATATTCCCATCAAATCAATTATATATGGCAAATTACCATATTCAAGATAGAAGATTTTTATCACCTAACTGATATTCATATTTATGATATTTATTTAAAAAACGACAACAGCTAGAAACACCAAATTCGGTGTGTACATTCCTCTAGTTGAGTAGATACATAATATAAAAGTATTTTTCCACATTCGTACTTATAAGGGATAAAATGGGAATAGAAGGATAAAAATGGTACCAACTAAACGGCTGTCCCTAGAATAAGGAAATTCTGTGTATACATTCCTCTGATTGCGTAGACACTTAAAATAGACGGATTTTTCGAAATTCGTACTTTTAAGAAGGTAAAATGGAAAAAAGGGGATAACAATTGTACCAACCAAATGGCCGCAGCTAGAAGCATGAGATTCGGTGTGTACATTCCTTCGACTGCGTAGATACGAAAAATAAAAGGTTTTTTTCAAACTCGTTTTTCGTTGGTGTGTACATCTCTCTAATTACGTACACACGAAAAATAAAGAGATTTTTGAAAGTCGTACTTGTAAGGGGATAAAATAGTACCAACCAAATGGCCGCAGCTAGAATCATGGAATTCGGTGAATAAATTCCTCTGACTGCATAGACGATCATAAAATGGGAAAAGTGATAAAACTGGTAACGAGAAAATGGCTGGAATCATGAAGTTAGATTATCTTGAACTTTGATCATAATAGATAAGGATTTTTTAAATTTTTACTTTTGGAATTAAAATAGGATAGAAATACAACCAACCAAATGGCTGTAGCTGAAAATGCACCCGCTATCCACCAAATTTTTAGATTATTAAAGCTTTTTTGAAGATTGCTGCCTTATATATACTTTTTGAACTGCTTATTTCGATATATAGTATTAAAATATAGGCGTGGTTTAAAATTATTTACATTTGATATTTATTTATAAAATTGTTTTATTAATATTTTTATTTGTTTTAGTTTGACAATATTGAAAAAAAGTAAGATTTTCCTGTAATATTAATACACTTTTGTAAAATTGACATCATCTATGGAATGAAATCCATGGTGGGCGGTATGTAAAGTTCGCCCCGACCCGGCCGAACTTAACGCCCTTTTTACTTGTGTTTTATAAGTTGACGTGTAATTTGGCCAATTAGCGAAAATTGCTCTATTTCCAATTTTTGTGTCTTTGGTGACTCCCACTGACATTTTCCGACAACATTTTTCGTAGAATATTTTAATACTTTTTGAAAAGATTTTATCGCGAAAAGGTATAAATTGACCTACAAAGAGATGGACTGGATTGTTAGGATCTTCCACAAAAATTATCGCCATAATTCCACAATATATTTCAGACGATAAGAATTCTTTCAGATATTGATATAAAATTTTTCCATTTAACGTAATGCTCCCGTCGACCAAATAATGAAAACTTTGACCCAATGTAAAATAACTCAGATCAGCTGGACTATAGGCTGCTAATTCTGTTGGAAAGTGTAATAACATCAGTTTTCCAAAAGAAATAGGGAATATAGAAAATACCCTGTTTCTTTGCCTTTATTTGCTCCTTAATAATGAAACGATATGTATTATATTATATATTGATTGCTTTCACACTTCTGTATAACATCCCCGACATTACAGTTTCTTTCACTTTATTTGTCAACCTTTTGCAGTCCTTCCCATGCTGCCCATGCCGCACAAAATTACTGTCCATTCATCTGTATGTGTGATACCTTTGGACAATTCCGTACAAAGTGTTATCGATAGCTGTTGATTCATGCGATTGAGTACTTTTCATTCTATTCGTTTTATTCTGCGCCACTGGAAATGTTATCATTCCCAACGAGCTAACCTGAATATTTTTATCCTTTGAAAAAATTTACATTCAATTAATATGATAATTTGAAATATCTTTTCATGTAAAGCGTTTGAATGTACAATGTGCTGCATATACATACATATACCTAGGTATTTTTTTATTATTATTATTTTGCACATTCCTTATGGTCCTTTATCGCATATTTTTACAAACACACACTCATGCACGCAAGCCATATTTATATCCTTTGAGCGGTTCGGTAGCATGAATGCATATATATTCTTTTCACAGCCAATCATTCATTTATTCAATCAACATTTTCACAGACCATTGGATATTCATAAAAAAGTTTTATTTTTTTTTGGGCGAGAATTCACAAAAAATCCCCCATCCTGAGAAGAACATTGGCAGCAGCATCAATTGTGCTGCCAACAATTTGTTGCTGATGTTCGTTTATTGATTTAAAAAAAGTAATAATAATAACAACAATAATAATTTCATTTCAGACGCAAAGGAAAAATCAATGAATTCAATTTAATACCGTCCCTCGCCCACCGTCCAGGCATATGTTTGTGTTTGTGTTAATTATGAAATATTTGTTTGAAATATTTTGTATGTATAAATAAGTGCTGATAACTGGTGTTGTCCTCATTCCGAGGATAATGAATATTTATATCAAGCGTTAAAATCGTTCAAGTTGTTAACATAATTTACATTAAACTGCGCTCGTCCCGTCATTCGGGGGAAGACATTGATTGTGTGTCATCATCACTCAGCCAAGGGAGGATACCTTTTATTCAGATCTGCTTTAAAATTAGAAATCCACATAGAGTTGACAAGTAGGTGACATCATGGGTACTTTAACGTGGGTTTTTGGGGATTAGTCACTTTGGTATTTTAGGTATTTTTTATGGATAAATGGAGGATTTAATTTGAATAAATTTGCTATCAAGAATGTCATTGAATGTTATTCATGAGATGAGTTAAGAAAACAATTTAAAATAATTATTATAAACTCATAATTATTCTAAATCGGCTTGTGTTTTGAAAGTGTCATTTCCAACAGCCTCCTATCAAAAGGTGATATATTTATTCTATAAATAATCAAAGGAGGTCCTATGAATATCGGTGGGTGACAATTCGCTTCAAAAGGATAATGACGATGTCAAGAGAAATAAAGCTGAAAATTTATTTATTTGTTTAATTTTTTGATCAAAATAGGTTGGACTAACATTTTGACCTTAGAATAGAACTTTGAGCACCAGGGTAACACAGCCATACATCTTCGTTGTTGGTATATTTCCTTGGACATTCTAAAGGTGCGAACATTGAGCTGCCATCCATCACCATAAATTCCACAACAAATCCACGAAGAGAACTTGGCAAAGGAGTGCAGCGATGAGGAAAACTTTAAAGCGCATAGAAAAAAAATGAATGATAGATGTAGCATCAAGTGTGGCACGTACTCTCAGGCTGGCTTCCCCACGGCAACACGAAGCATTTAGATAAATTGTGGTACAATTACATACGAGTGCTGTAGTAAGTGTTACGAGTAGCTACTATTGCGCGAGTTGCTGCAGTTTAGTTAAGCTCTTTGACAAATTATGTTTTAGCTAAAAGCATTTTTCTCAGCTCAGCACAGAAATGGCAGCGACGACGGCGACGAAACTAATGTTGCATGAAGTGCTTTAGTTGCAATTAAAGCAAGAGTTAAAATGTCTGCAGAATTGAAAAAAAAAATGTATACAAAGATGGAGTATCACAGGCGAATGAGTGATACGAGTTGGAAAGTGCATTTGTTCATCACACGCGTACATCATGGAGGAAGAAGAAGGAGATGAGTCTCTAGAAGAAGATGGGTGATAAATTTGAAGAAATTTATTGCAACGACTATACAAAAAACAAACGCACTAGCGTATGCTTGTTATTAACTGTGTTAGCAAATTGATATTTATTATAAAAAATGATGGAAAGTTATGTGTATTTTTCTACATTTTAGAACCATCTTTGTGCATTAGTTTCTGAAATAGTATCCTAAGTCCTGCCGGGAACGAGTACGGACATGAAATCTCTTGAAATATATACTTACATATGTTATAATGAATTAAGACAAACATTAAGACAATGATAGGGTTGCTACTCTGTTCCAAAAATACTGTTGGACAGTGTTATTTAACTTTATATTATTGAGTTATTGAACTTCAAATGTTCAATAAGACAAGAATATAAATTTATATTTAAAGTGCTTTCAAGAGTATAAAAATAAGACAGAGGAAAACATGATTTTAAAGGTTATTTCCATTATTGTTTAGCTCACAGAGGACTCGACCTAGTGGCGAAATATTTTACAATTTATAATAAAATAATCCAAACTTTATATCCATGGGTTTACTGGTAAAGTAAAGTCAGAAATTGTGAAAACTGACTTTAGACATAGACTTTAACAGTCAGGCGCAGAGCATCCATGCATAACAATTTTAAAACTATTTGAAAATATTTTGGGACAACCCACTTAATAAACCAAAGCTTAATTGTAGCCGGCCATATCCACAGTTTTTGAAGCCACTTATTTTTAATTTCGATTGCAATCACGTTTATAATTGTTGTAGAATAAGCACTAATATCTCCATCAGGAATTTTATGGAGCACCTTACGGACACTATTGTCAGTTAATAAAAAATTATTTTATAAAAATCGAAGAGGTTTGTTATTTTAAACATAGCAATGGGATAATTAAAAACTTATTTTTTTTAGATTTAACAATTTTCTATGAAACAAGAAGCTATTTGCTGGAAATTATACTTACAAATTATATTTCCACTTCTGTTTGCAATTTCATATTTTATCGAAAAACGGAAAATGAAGCTTTATTCGACACTTCTGTCCCGTTTAATGTGGAATTACTCAATTAAATAAATATAAAAAATCTTTTGGTTATTTTGGGTGTATTTGAATAAATAAAATTCTTTCGAAAGATATTGCGTAAACCACTCAGGCATATAGACTGATGCGCGGACATCCGTTCAGACATATAAATAGCTCCGATAGAAATTCCAACTCTTATTTGGTCTTTTCAATCTACGAACCTCATATTTACACAAATTCGATAAACACGTTCGATTTTACACAGAGAGATCTCGAGTGAATGGGGGTTACTTCGTTACTTTGTGATACAACCCCTCCCTCACACATATATGTCAAATCTGCCACAACATGTTCAATTTTTTCCAGAAACATCTTGAATGAAAGATGGAGCCCCTTTCAGATTTCCTTTTCGATTTGCGTTATAACGTCGTTTTCTCATCAGCTTCAGTTTCACCTAAAACCCATTCTAGACTTTTACGAATAGACGAAACAGCGTTCGGAGGTGTCCCACTTTTTATACACTCCACGAGAGTATTATGTCTTTGTGCATTTGTTTGTAACGCCCAAAAGGAAGCGAGATAGATTTATCAATGTCCGTCTGTCTGTCTGTCCGTCTGCCTGTCCATCTATTGTTGTAATCAAATTACAGGTCGCAATTATAGTTCGATCTTAACAAAAATTGGCACAAATAAGTTTTGTGGATTAAGGACGAACGCTATTTAATTCGAGGCAAATCGGTTCAGATTTAGATATAGCCCCAATACAAATGTTGATGTAGGATACAAAAATGCGTTCCGTTTTCACTTTTTTACCGAATAGAATTGTATTCGGATAGACAGTGTAGTGTATCATATAGTCGGCTCGCCCCACTTTAGCCTTTCCTTACTTGTTTTTCTTATCTAAGAATAATACTTAATAATTTACGTTTACATTAATTTGTTATAGATTCCCAAAGTGACATCGAAAAACTCATATTTCCTGGAGACCTTCCGAAGTTCACCATGTAGGCATCATTCTAAAGCTATTGATTGCAGCTATTTATTTTTATATTTTAATTTCGCACAACCAATAAATTACTCTAAGACAGTTCCTATCTGACACAGTATCTTAAATTTTATCCAGAAACATGTAGAGTGATAGGTAGAGCCCCTTTTAAATTTCCTTTTCGATTTGCGCTATAACGTCATTTTTTCATCACCTTCAGTTTCAGCTAGGAACCATTCTCGACTGACCACAACGAATTTTACAAATGGGCGAAATAGCGTTCCGAGGTGTCCCCCTTTTTCATATATACAAAGGAGGTGAAGATCATGTCAATCCGCTTAACCCATTTCGATTACCCAACATCTCAATTGTACATGATGTGCCATTGCAGATGTGGAATGATTTCTTGTTCTGGCACAATAGACAAACCCTGGACTTTTGTGCCATAGAACGTGAGATCCAGCGTAAAATATGTTGCTGGCAATAGAATTGTTGCTGTTATGGCTGGCATAAAAAAAAAGAAACTGACAATCAGACAATGAACAGTATTACCCAACCCTCTTAGCATCAGTTCGTCGTTACGCTCATCCTCATCCTCGTTCTTATCCTCATCCTTATCACGATGCTCATCATTTTCGTATTGTACTCATCTACCATATCCTTTATATTGTACTCACTTCATTCGCTTGCTTCGCATTCGGTTCTGCGTCATTACCGCATCTCTCCCGCCCATCATACAACCCTCGCCAAACTTGAATAAAAAATTCGCTTTTGCTTTCGTTATTTTTATTAAAACTGACATGTGAAATCTGTTGCACTATCCTTGACTCGAGCCAATTGTTAAGCTGTTACATACTTCGATGTTGTAACCTTTTATCCTTTCCATCACATTCAGTGCTCTTCTGTCGCCTACCCCTCACCACCATCCGCTCTCTATTGTCCGGATTGATGATGGCTATGGCGATGATGATGCTGTTGTTGGCTTTGTTTTGTTCTGCTGCTCTCTTCATCTTCTTCCTCCCGTGATTGACATGCACACATCACATGCAGTCTCATTGCCAACAATGAAGACAGTCAGCCAAAGTCATTTTCATTGATTTCGAGTGTTTTCCTTTGCGGAAAAGTGTTCCCTCGTGCGCATAAGGAGAAAGTTGGTATTTGATTTTATTCAAAAAAAGAGAGATGAAGATGAAAACATTGGAGTGGCGTATAATAATCGTCGTGATGAAGAGTGGCATGTTTGTTAGCCGGGAAAAAGTTACACTATTAAGGAAATCAAAGTATCACGATGTCAAAATTAGTTGTACTTCGCAGGAAAGCCAGAGAAAATGCCACATCAATGACGACGTTGTAAAACAGACAGATATGATCGGATCCTGATTGAAGGTTATGAAGCATATGATGAAAGAGGTGCGAGCGATGAAGCTGGAAGACTAAATGGATGAGAGGGGGATTTACATTTCACTGTAGAGATAATAATTTTGAACGTGAAACCTTATTTTTTATTTTATTTTCTACTAAAGAGCTTACAAATATAAATAGAGGTATTTAAAACTGTTGCCTTTCTTAAAATTGCCTTTCTCCAAATGTTCAATCTAAGTTCAAAAGAAAATTTAATCATTTTGAAGTAATTTTCATAAAATTTTCATATTTTTGTTGCTATTTGAATTTTTAACAATAACACTGTGGAACACAAAAAATGATAATAGGGTTTTGACAGAATATATATTTATTGGGTTCGGAAATGATAAAGAAACAGGGCTGGACCGACCAAAAAACATAAATGAATAAGAAGGTCCGTCCGTCTCATTTCAAAAATCGAGCGAGTTACGTTAGATTAAAATGTGAAAAATAAAATTTATAAGAGTGCTGTCGTCGGTTTTGACAGAAATCATTCAAAATAACATGAAAATTTCAAAATTGAGAACGCCGGGAACAAAGAAGATACAATAACTTTTGCCTTATTTTTCAAAATTTTTTTGGAATTAGTTAAATAAAAAATAATAAGTAAAATGTTCACAAAGTTCGAGTTAAATACGACACAGTTTCTTAGTATTTTAGTGTTGTTTGTCGTTGCTTTGTGCTGTTTTCTTTAGTTCATTCACAATTAAAAAAAAACACGAAAAATAATCATTTTGAAACACCCATTCTTCACCTAAGAGTGGGAAAAAAGTGTTGCTCTTACATTTACATTTTAATCGCACGTAACTGTCAGAATTCAAAGAGTCATACTGACCTTCTTATAGGTTTATTTTGGGGCCGACTATACGATATCCGAATATTCAACCCGGTAAAAATATTGTTTATTTATTTAGTTATTTTCAGTCCTTGTTAGGGAAAAATTTAATGCTTATTTACAATCTTAACAGCCCTCAGGGGAGCCTCAAGTTCATGATTCCAGATAGAGCAGTTTGATTAGTACCATCTGCCTCATTTTCCCATTGTGACCCTAAAAGTACGTATATGGATTTTTTTTGTTTTTCATGGCCAAAAGTCAGCCAGTCATAAAAATTCTAAATTAATTTTAATTTTTTAAATTAATTAATTTTAGTTTTTTTTTGATTAGATTAGATTATCACCATCCCGCCTTTTTTTTACAAAATTCCGCTTTTTGAATTCATATTGACCCCCTTTTGTGCAAAGGAATAAAAAGCCCCCTAAAATAAGTCGGTTAACGGGTCAAACTGTTCTACAAAAATATTTGCCATACAAATAAACTTTATGTCTCGGACTACAACAAAAATCAAATCTGAACCTCAATGCCATCAATAAGTCAAAACTTTAAACTTATTTTAGGGTTAATTACGTATTTTTTCTAAATTAACACTAAACTGTCCACTCACACCAACTCACTCACAACACCTTATACTACGTCAAATTTAAATAAAATTAAATTTGAAATAAAATCTGAGTGATTTATTTAATAAAAAAAATTCTAGTAGGCATGTGTACTTTGTTACTTGGTGCGATTTTTTGAACGAATATTTGGAAAGTGAGTTGTGCTTCTCATTCGTTTGTGAGGCCACGTATGTTGTTGAAAAGTCGCTGCGAAGCCACTTGACGAAGGCTTTCAACCAAGTAATTAATGTCAACATGTCATTTGTATATAAATTTGCATTCTATAAAATATAAATGCTAAAATATAGAATTATGGTCACCCAGATGTGTGTTCCTGATGGTTAAGAAGTGCCAGAGTTACATAGATAAAGATCCTACAAATTGTTGTATATGTATTATCTTAGATGACTGCTATTATAATCTAACCTAACAAATGTTGTACCCTCCATTCCTTAAATACAACCAAATATTCGTAATGTTTTATTCAACTTTATATCGCCGAAGAAGTTGTGGTTTTACAACAGCTGGTCTTTTCAGAAAGACTTTTGTGGAAACCCATCCAATTTATGTCAATTTCGTTCTGTGTGGCCAAATTGTAGTAACTCTTGTGTTGTTTCTAAGCTGTTTCGTGGTCACATTGCTTTTGTGGCAAACATTGGGATTGAAACATTTTCGATGTCTATGTTTCTTAAACCCGCTTTCGTCTTCTCACACAGTTGTTTGGGCATTTTCATGCTCAATACTTTTGTGTTGCCATCGAAAAAAAGAAGAACTAAACTTGAAATATGAACTGTGCGGTCAAGTGTTTGCGTTTCAGCCGAATGGCATGTTTGATGGACTAGTTTCTTTTGACAAGGAGCAGGAGTTTTTCATCTTTGTTTTTTGTTTGTTTTTCTTCTCATGACAATATGCCCAAGCACATAGGAAACCTTTATCAGAATGTCTGTTTGCGGTTTGGATCGGCGACCACGTTGACGACTAAGATCGTATGGAAATTTATGTAGAATAGATGCAACAAAAGGATGGACAATGAAATGAATCAGAACAAAATGAAATGAACAAGACCGCTTGCGATTCAGAGTTGGCCGAGGAAACGTAAGTGCCAGGAGTGTTTGGACGATGATTGGGAAATTTGCATGTAGTTATGATGATGTGGAGTGGAACGAACTTGAGTGACAAGGGTTTGACAATTGTCGGCGACTGTCGGTGATTAAGAAACCCGGCAACAAAAGGATGACAACAGCAGCGTCATAAATATTAATGTTAACATGTGTAACGTGTGTAACGTGTAAAACATTCGTGTGTGTGTGTGTTTGTGGCAATAGGTTTATCTTTTCATCTATAAAATTACATATGTTCGTGGTCAACAAGGATATAAAAGAAAATTTATTGTAAAATAAATATACAATATGGTTCATTTATTTCGACAGTGACAACAGACACTTTGTTTTCAAATTGATATATTTAAGTAAACGACATCTGTTTTAGGTGCGTTGAAAATTAAGCTCCAAAATTGTAAAAATCTTGATCGGGTTTTCCGGTTATCCAAATATCCAGTACTTTGTACAGCTGTCATTGGACAAACACCAAAGGAGGCGAAACCGTTTAAACAGACTATCATCATAGAAAGAACATCTGTAAGGGCTTTGTCGATATATCTCCGACAAAAGGCCAGTCCCATTAATATCTTTTAAGGTAAAAATTAAAATTGACCCAAACAAATTCGCGGCACTTACTTCGAACTGGGGTTACTTTTTATTTGTAGACCCATTTTGCTTACGAAAGTATGCCTCAAATTTGTAGATTGTTACATCTCAACAAATAATATAATACGAAGAAAGTATTGCCTACAAGAAAAATAAAATTGCGGCAATAGTCATATGCGATACCTTAAAAGAATATGTGATAAAGTAATAAGTCAGATAATCATGCGGAACAAATCTAGATGATATCGCCAAAATATCGCCTGGAAGATAAAAATTCGATAGAATACAAAAATAAAAGTTTCCAGGTGGTTCCATACAAGCAAGATTATACGAATGCGATTTGAAATCGTATTATCTAGAAGAAAATTAATATTTCGGCAACAATCATATTCGTATTGAGGATGTAACCTCAATTGGAGAAATTTGTGCAGACAGGGTGATAAATACCAAATAAATACTTTTCGATGATAAATCGGCAATATTGCGACCAAGTAGGCAATATTGCCAGTTAATCATCCGGAATAACTCTGGCTAATATCGCCTGGAAGATTAAATATGTGATATCGCCAGATTACCACCCAGATTATCACAAGAAAAATTGTTGGCTTCTTCTTGGATCCCATACAAGAAAATTTGTCTGCACGATGTGTGTATAACCATTGTCTTCTTATAAGTTCACTTGAAAACGTTGATTGTTTTCCAAATTTTCACATGAAATATGATAATTTTTTGTCAATACCGTCAATATTTCTCTAAGAAGAGAAAGGAAAACCTTTGTAACTCGCGAAACACTTAATCTTACCGACGTGGGTTATGGTTTCAATGCTCTTACTTTCCTCCTTGTTCCCACAGCTCCTATAATATTTGTTGGCTGGATCTTGTTAAACGGAGCCACCTACGTGGTTTAGTCCATGATAATCTTGGACGAGCCCACACAGAATTTTATTAAGCCTCATGAGAAACAAAAGTAGGATTTTTTAATTCTTTCGTTAATGTTTCAATGGCTAGTTTTGAAAATTGTACATAAACATGAATATTCCACATTTTTGCAGAAATCTACTGAAAATCCTACTCTGAGGTTTACCTAATATGTATAGCACAGATGATATTTTTAATATCAGTTTTTCGATATTTTTGTAGAAAAATTATCAATTTAAAAAATAAGTCAATTTTTTAAATTTTCGGTTTATTTTTTGCGCTAAAAAACAACAGCTCTCTTACCAAAAATGTCTCAATATCTTTTCCAGAACTAAAGTTATGGTTGAGTAAAAAACTTCAACGGAATAAAACTTCACAGTTTTCAAAGTTAAAAAATTGATATATGTCTTGCAATACCAAAAGCATTCGCCAGATTTCATCAAAATCAGAAGACCTTCGAAGTTTAACATGTAATTCCTCATAAGCGACACTCATACAAATTATAAAAATTAAGAACCAACCTAGTAGTCCATCCAATGTGACCGATTTTTACATTAAATTTGTGGTGTATTTTCCTGTCGTGTGGCTTCTCAATGCCAGGCCCACTATATCAAACCCTCCACTTTGATGACGAAACTTAGGTCCCAGTAAATTATATGCTAAAAAGAAAATAGACCCAAAATGTACCTTCTATTTTCACTACGACGGTGGACCCAAATACGCAGCCGAAATAATGGCGAAGCATTCTAAAATAGATAATTTATTTGCCGTCAGTATTTGACATTTCAAAAGTCGAAAAATATGAATACATCGAAGATGGTTTCACTATGTTCACTATATTTGATCTTGATTTCAAGGCAGCTATGTGGGTCGCGACCCAGTTGAACGTACATTGAAATGTGTGCCTTGGCCCTTGTATATTGATTCGACGTTAACTATGTATTTATCATTTGAATGCACGACAAAACAACACATTTCCGTTTCCTCTTCAGATAAATATGTACATAAATACAAATGGAAAATGCCTTTCTATTCTTTCGCCATTGTTGTTGTTGTGATTCTCCCTCTTTTGTTTATTGAGCCCGGCACTTTTTGTTCATGTATTTTTTATTTTGCGTATATCTTTTTTGTAATTTTATACATCCAACACAATACAGTTGTAAATTAGTTTTGCCATTTAGTAGAATATATTTACATGCGTATATGACTCTTGTTATTAGGGTGGGGTTTTGTTGAATAATTCCCTGCATGAGCAAAATTTCGATTTTATTCTAATACTTGAACAGTATGTTATATAAAAAGTTTGTTTAATTATATTGAAGTAGTTTTTGTTGATCTAAAAGCGTGGCGATATCCAGAAGAGATGAGATTAATTTTTGTTCAACTTCAGCAGAGTCGAATTTAACATCGACCTAATGTTTCCTTACTTGAGATTGAGAGTAAGTATTGTGTAAACAGTAAAAGTGTAAATGTGAGAAGTTTTTTTTTTTAATTATGTGGAAGTGCTCGAGTTGATCCCGGTTATGACCATTTGAGAATGCTGATTACGTCTGTGACTCTAACGAATGCAAAACAATAATCATATATCTGGGATCTTAATTGTAATGGTTTGCATAAAATAAAAAATATATATGGATCCTTCCCACGATCATTAGAATCCTTTTGAATATATTTCGAGCAAAAAATGCATTGTTTGACCAAAAATAAAATTTCACATTCAACTCATATTTATTTAAACAAATAAATTTTATCAAATTTGAAATTTGAGAAAGTGAAATAAAAATCCCTCGGCCATAATTGACATTCTTCATTCATTCACTTGCATTGTTGTTGCCTAGACCAGAAGCACAATATACATATATGTTTCTCTTGTGTGGGTGTGTGGCTTTAAAATGATATTAAAACAAATACACAAGAAAACAAATAAATAAATACATCTGTATGTACATTTGTTCCATAGAGAGTGTATGTCTGTGTGTAAATGTGTACAGACATAGTAAATGAAATTGTTCATTTTTATGTCGAGAGTAAAATTTGTGACAAATAAAACCAGAGGGATAAAAATACATTTGCAATATTTACCTAAATGTACAAATAAATAGACCAGTCGTAAACATCTGAGATGTCGACAATTAGGGATAGTATTGCAGCAGTGGTTGAGGGATGTCGACCACTGTTGGAACCTTAGAAATTCGAAACGAACTTCGTTTTACAGTATTTGTAAGCATTCATTAAGCAAGTTTATATATTCATGTATATAGATTAATTAAAAAATATATTCTATAGCACAAATTCGAATGAGTCAAAATTATGTTATTCATGTATGAAACGGAAAACCGAATTACAGTGTCATTTGTGAAAAATCTAATTTCTGAGAAAACAAAAATCAAATTTTAGGATTTGTGAAGAAATTGAGGAAATATTTGAAGAAATTCTAATTTTGGGATTTGTGAAAATACACCATTTTTGGGGATTTGTAAAAATAAAATTTTTAAATTTCATTTTTGCGAATTTGTTAAGAAATCCCATTTTGGATATTTGTGAAGAAATTCAATTTTTTAGAGATTTTTTAAGAAATCCCAGCTTTGGGATTTGTGAAAAATTACATTAATTTTTGGAAATTTTTTGAGAAATCCTAATTTTGGAGAAATATACCATTACATATAAAACCCGTTTTAGCGAATAATCCCATTCTTTGTGGATATGTGGAAAATTCCATTTTGGGTATTTATAAAGAAATACATTTTTAGAGATTTTTTAAGAAATCCCAGTTTTGGGATTTGTGAAAATATAATATTTTTTGGAATTTGAGAAAAATTACATTAATTTGGAGATTTGTTAGGAAATAGTAATTTTGGAGAAATATACCATTTTAGGGATTTCAAAAAATGCCGATATAAGGATTTTGAATAATGATCCCATTTTTGGGGAAAATTCCATTTAGGATATTTGTGAAGAAATTCCAATTTTCGGGGATTTGTTAAGAAATTCTAATTTTCGGGATTATTAAAAATTTGGGCATTTGTGAAAAATGTATTTTTAAACATTTGTGAAGAAATCTCTTTTTCGAAGAAATTCCATGTTTTTGAAATTTGTTTGAACAGAGTCCTACACTGGTGCACATTCCTATAAACGCACATCACTTTTTTAAAAAAATTACCAAAAAAAAGAAGCAAACAAATAGTTAAGGAGATTCAAATTATTTTATTCAATCTTGAAGGACTTATCTAAGATATTATAAAGTAAATACCTCAATGGTACATTTAATTTTATAAATAATCATAATTTTAGTAGTTTAGTGCCATTTTTAAGGGCATTTTCCTATAAACGCACTTCAACTAATGAGACAGTTTTGTATTATTAGTAATGAGTTGATGATCCATTATTTTGAATTACTTCAAAAATTCGTTCCGGCATGGATTCCACTAACTTTTGAAGAAGATCGTGATCAATTTCCTCCCAGACTTGTTTAATTTTTAGTTTTAACTCGGTCACTGTCATTATGCTTTGATTCTGGCCATTTTTTGCGTAAACTTTGCGGGCCATATACCCCCATAAGTTCTCAATCGGGTTTAAATCTAGGCTGCAAGCCGGCCTGTCCAATAGAGGAATATTATGCTGGCTGAACCACGACTTGGATTGTTTCGAAGCGTGGATTGAAGCATTGTCTTGTTGAAATATGGCATCTTCGCCCATTTTTTCGTCCATAAATGTGATAAGAGCATCATCTAAAAGGTCATTATAAATTGTGCTGTTCATTTTAGTTGGAACAAAACATATTTTCGATTTCCCAACTGCCGAAAAAGCTCCCCAAACCATAACACTCCCTCCACCAAAATTGCGTTTCGACATTCGAATATCATTTGACCTCAAATCATGCCAATAGCAAGAGTACGAATCAGGACCGTCCAAATTAATTTTTTTTCATTTGAAAAAATTACTTTCTTCCACTCATCTTCCCATGCCATGTGTTTGCGCGCAAATTTTAGGCGATTTTCTTTATGGTGCTGTTTTAGCATTGGCTTACACTTGGGTTTCTTCCATTTTATGTTACCGTCTGTTCGCAAAATGTGTGCAACATGTTTGGAAGTGACAGGAAGATCAAGTTTATTCTTTATCTGTGTAGCATTTAATTTATTTCTGGTGGCTTCTTGTTTTATCATATTAAACTGTCTTGTTGTCAACTTTTTATTTCCCTTTGTGGGTTTTCGTACTCCGTAGTTCTGCCCTTTCTTAAAAAAAGCTCCGAATAACTCCTTCCGAACGGTCAATTTTCCGTGCAATTTCTCTGTTTGAGCAGCCTTGATCACGAAAAAATTTAATTTGAATTTTTTCCTGATCAGAAAGAAAATTTCATTTTGACATCCTTTATAACAATAAAAATGGTCAATTAAAGCAAAACTATTTACAGTACTTAGAGCAGTTGCGATCAAAAATATACCTGGAGTTATAAAATAACTAGGGTAAATATAAATCAGTTAATATTTTGCTTTTTGAAAACGTTTACACTAAATTTTCGTGTCTGCGTTTATAGGAATATTCCCCTGAAATTAGCATCAAAATCTTAGGTTCACTCAATTAAGACGAACAACAAAAGCAAAGAAAAAACACTGTTTACTAAAAAAAAGTTCCGTTATTTTACCACTCATTTGAATCACTCAACATTG
Source organism: Polietes domitor (assembly GCA_947397865.1). Classification (NCBI taxonomy): domain Eukaryota; kingdom Metazoa; phylum Arthropoda; class Insecta; order Diptera; family Muscidae; genus Polietes; species Polietes domitor. The sequence continues at coordinate 77,822,693 of OX377622.1, forward strand.
TTTTTGTTTGACAACAGTGAATATACAACAAAGAAAGTCAAAAAATGTTACTGCGTTTATAAGAATGTGCACCACTTTTTTCGGATAACCCCATTTTAGGGATTTGTGAAAAAATTCCATTTTTGGGGATTTGTGTATAAATACCATTTTTGTAGAAAAATCCCCGTTTGTTGATTTTTTTATCTCGTTTTTGGGAATTTGGGAAAAAAATCAATTTTGTGGATTTATGAATAATCCCATTTTTGTGTATTTGTGACAATCCCTATTTATAGATCTGTTGAAAATCCCGATTTAGGGAATTTGTGAAAATTTTCATTCTAGGGAGGGTTGAAATAAATCCATTTTTTATATCTGTAAAGAAATCATAGTTTTGGGGATTTGTCAAAATTCCATTTTTTTGGGTATTTGTGAGCAATTCCATTTTTTGAGATTTGTGAAAATTTGAATTTTGGGTATTTGTTACGAAACCCCATTTTTGGAGATTTGTTGGGAAATAATTTATTCAGTTTTAGCAATTTTGTGAACAATTCCCATTTTTGTGGATTTGAGAAGAAATCCAATTTTTGACTTTTTGTGAAGCGATGCGATTATTGCGTATTTGTGAAGAAATTCTTTTGAGGGATTTATGAAGAAATACCATTTTTAGGGGTTTGTGAATTAATCCAAGTACTTGCGAAGAATTCTTCATTTTCGGCATTTTCGTAGAAATCCCAGTATTTGAGTATTTGTGAAAAATATTATTACAATATTGGGGATTTTGAAGAAATCGATTCCAATATTGGGGTTTTTGCAAAGTCCCATTTTTGAGGATTTACGAAAACTCCATGCTTTTTTTTGGATTTGTGAGAAATGTAATTTCTTGGAATTGTGGGCATATTTTAATATGTATGATTTTTTGATTTCTTATATTTCTTCGTGAAGCGAAATCTGCTTTCAAAAATTATTTACGGTCTTAGTTTTTTGAGAAATTTATATAAAATCCACAAATCTGACGTGCTAGACACTATTTGAATACATATTTGCGTACAGCGAGATCAGTGTTTTTTGTCATAACCAATGAAATTCAATTTTGATAAGACAATAAACATTTTCTCCCGAGTAATCCCCTATTACAGTCCTGAAAGACCGACACTTCTACTATGTCAATGTGAAATTTCATCATCGAGTACAGGAGAGCCATAATTATTTATTTTATTTTTCGTTTCTAAACTGCGCAGTATTATTTCAACGCCACTTGCACAAGTAGATATTTAACAGAAATACAGTCTTTTACAAGCTGTTGACCTTTTGCCCTATGCACTATCCTTATGTACAGGACTGTAACGTTTGAAGCTCAGGTACTTTTATGTATGACCGAGTGTTAAGAACCAGGTCGAGGTCAGTGTTAACAGAGACGCTTTGCCTTGCAGTTATCACATAATCTTGTGGGATGTTCATGTCTAAGCCTTGGGACATGTTCCTCTGACAAACGCACACACACAACAATAATAATAGGCACAAGAGACAACACGACACAGCAACCGGACAAAGGAAGACAACAAGGACTACTGATATAATAATCTCGAAAAGGAGAACATTACGAAAGTTAGAACAATGGTGAAGCAACATAGCTGGACATATAATGTAAGTCTCTGAACTGTAGCAATTAATACAATGATCAAAGAACGTAAATATAGTCTATCCGAGCATTACCAACAGGGGATTTAAAGGAGAGGAACTAAAGGAAGAAAATTGGCAAAACATAGCCATGACATTATACAAAATTAACAATTTAATATTCTTCTGACATTCCTTCAATGCTGTCGATTGAATGCCCAAAAAATGGATGGATATACGCTGCGACAAAAAACATGAGCCACCACCAAAAACATCGTGAACTATTTAACAAAGCATATATCCTTGAACTAGCACTCGCTCACACTGACGCTCAGCCACACTCCGCAACACATGCCACATAAACATCAAACCCTTGGCAAAAAAACTATGCACCCAGAACTTTTTAATCAAAGCCTTAATTAAAATACTTGACATAGCGCAAAATTTCAACTTTCTGTCAGTGCTGAACTGTTCTTTTTTCGCTGCTGCTCTGAGTTTTTGCTCATAAACTTTGGCCTAGCAAAATATTGAAACGTTAAGTTTGCCAGCCAACTGAAATGCAGTAGATTCCTTTATTTGAAGTGTTTTTCTTTTTTCTTTGGCTTCTTGCGTCGAACGTGAATGTCATGTTTAAATTTATGACAGGCGGAATTATTTTCTGTGGAACGCGTCCATGCCACAATGTGGCAGAAAGTCTTAATGTGCTCGCAAAGCTAATTATGCAAGAAAAAACTTAACAGAAGCTAATTGAATTCGACTGGAATTTTAATGAAAACATGTTCTGTTCGGGACATTCGTGCAATTGTGGGAAGCAGACACTTGTTTCCAGAGCATATGTTAGTCATTGGCTACGCGCGGTAAAATAGTGGAAGGATGTCAACACCTACTTACCGATTACTTTGTACATGTAAATAATTATATAAATGTAATGTAAATAAATTACTTTACTTGCTTAAAGCTTATTTAAAACAATTTGTTTTTGATTCTGTTTTTTTAATATCCTTATTCAAAGGCTTATTATTTTAAGCAGTTGCTTATACATATAATACATAAGTAAGGGAAAAATGCCGATAATTCCCAAAAAGAAAACAAAAATCCCCAAAATGTCATTTACATACACTGTTACAAATGTACATATTTACAACAGAAAGCTCGTGTGTTTTTTCTACTCAACCTTGAAATCGATTTATTTCAAAAATATGAAAGCTCAGTGCAGGCTGTGATCGCCACTGCATACTGATCCCAAATCCATTTTTATAGCATAAAATTAAAAAATAAGAGGCTTGGTTCGCTTAGCGAATTCCGTTTATCTGAACAATGTTACAAAATCAATACGTAGCTTACAAATATTAAAACTGCAATTTAAATAATTAATTCAGGAAATGAAATAAATTGCCTACATGTGAATGATGTTATATGTCATTTCAAAGTACTTTCAAAACATGCAAATGATTTAGTGCTATTATTAAATACGCTAACTACGTCTAATCGACAACTGTGCTAACTTAAAATGACAATTAATGTAGTTTGCCGAAAAATGCTGCTGAGATATTAATTCCACCTTAAACTTCACACTCATACGAACACTTTCACATTTACATTTTGAGACAAGTTGAGTCCTACATAAATCTTTTGGTCCACGACATGTATATGTTATGTTTACTACGAATCGCAAAATCACAATATTTAAGAAAACTGACAGCATAATCACAAAATTTTTTAACTACTTACACTGGCCTGCAATTTCAATAACATAGCCACTTCATGTTTTACGTTTTTAAATACCTTTCAGGCTTGTGGTGTTGTTACCTAGTTTTCTCCAGTACATTTTCTTGATTGCGTGGATGATATATGTATATTACTGTGTTACTCATTCCTTTATATATGAAAAAAGTGATAACACGTTTCCACAAAAGCTCAAAATTTCACAATTTTTCCGGTTAATCATTTGCAAAGCACATCTATTATTTTCGGAAAGTCCTTTATGTTGAGCGTTTACTTCTTTTGAATGAACACTCCGAATTTGATTATGCTAGGAGCACTTTCTCGATAACAACTTTATTCCATTTTCCCCATTTCGATTTCAGAGGTACGAATAATGAAATATATTTCTATTTTTCGCGTCTAAACAGTCAGAGCGACGTATGCACCGAATTTTTTTATTCTAGCTACAATCGTTTGGTTGGTACCATTTTAATCCCCTCGTCCACGCCACGTTTCCTTATAAAAGTGCGAATTACGCAGCCAGAAGAGTGTAGGCACCAAATTTCATACCATTAACTTCAGTCGTGTGGTCTGTAGCTCTTGTGTCCCTCTTTTCCCATTTTTATACCCTCACTCTACAGAGTAGAAGGGTGTATATCATTTGGGACAGAAAAAAGTGTAACGCATTGCAGGAGTGACTTAAGACCCTAATTATGTTTGGACCAAATCCGTTTCACGAGTTTTTAAGGTGTTTCCATACACACACGATAACTTTCGAAAGGAGTTAAGGAATCAATTCGAACTTTGAACATGGAATATTTTTTCCAAACTTAGTTTAAGTTCGAAGATGGGCGAAATTGCCACGCTCCTTCTGGTACTTCCCACACAAATAGCCCATATTCCAATGTTAAATTAAAACCCATATAACTTCCAAGCGGATACTCGGTATCACCTTCCAGTACCTCTCACACAAATCACAGCTGGTATAACTTTTATACGGAAGATCGGAATACTGTGAAAATTGATATTTAGCAACGCTTTTATAATGGTTACATTTGTATGGAATATGGGCGATATTGCCACATCTCTTCTGGTACTTCTCACACAAAGTGGCATAAACTTTGGTTACAATAAAACCGACATAACATTCATACGGGTAGACAAAATGATTTGCAATTTTATATTTAAAAATGTTTCTATAATCACTTTAAACATAAAAAATATTTACGCGTTAGCCACGTTCCTTGTCTCTATCCTAGGTAATATTAAATCCTTTATAACTTCCATACTGATGCGTGGAATCCACTATGACTGAATTTTTGATCATGTTTTCACAATTGTTTTATAAATGTGGAAGTGGGAACCATGTGACACGAACCTCCCACTAACTTCCACACAAATTATTCTGCCCTACGTAAATTTTAATTCCTTATAACTTCCGTATATATATTCTCTGAGAGTGGGAGTATATGTAAGTCGGTTTAGCCTACTGAAGCTTACTTACTTGTATCCCTTAAAATTACGTAATTAGAATTAAATGGTTTTCATGCCGATTTTCATGTTTGTAGCTGGTGTTGCTTGATTGACAGCTTTCAATATTCTTAAATACTCAAATTATTAAGAGTACGTTAAGTACTTGTGAGGAAGCTTTTCCTCTCTTGAACGATTCCACCCATTTTCAATTCACATTCAAGTCCACAACCGTTAGATTTCCGAAGCTCGCTTCGATCGGAAACTAGCGTACTTTCAACAGGATAACAGGCGAACATGGCTAGATTGTGTTAGAATTTTACTACAACCCATAGTATATATATATACTTCATGGCGTTTACGATGTATATTTCAAGGTGCTGCAAACGGAATGACAAAATGAATATATACTTCTTCCTAAGGATATAAACCTGGAATGGTATATAAATATGTTGTGATTAATATTCGGATAATATTCATGTCATGGGAGATCAAAGCCATATTGTCTACAAGAAGGCACTAACGGATCTTCTGTGAAATATGTATGCGCTACATTTGCTGTTAGGAAATAAGTCTATACTATAAAGATGTTTGCCCATATTTTCCAAAATCGACCATTATGAGAAAAACACTTAATCCATTGAATTGAAATCGGCTCTTCTTCTGGGTAAGCGCAAAGATGACCATCAAGGCGATGAACCTACATTTCCCAAGTATTCGCAGAGGCACATTTTCTTATAAAAAGTGTTTTCCATATTCGTAAATATTCTCTCTTAGAACTTGTTTCCTCTGGGAAATTTGTTCCATCTCTTCAACAACGAACACCTTTCGCAGTTTATTTGCGTTGTTTTTTTTTTCAATTAATAAATTATAATTAAATTATTCTACAATTTTCTCTTTTGCAAGCCGTTCTCCATCCTTTTTCGTGCGCTTCGTTCCATGCCATAATTGCAATTTTGTGCACACACTGGCCCTGGCCCTCAAGAGAAAACACCGGCTATTAAATTTATACTTCAATGGAAAAGTGTTTCCTTTGTGTGGTTAGTGACCGAATGATGGTGGTTTGGAGCAGGCCAATGTTGATGCGCTGCCGGGATGTACAAGAGCATCAACACTGGCTGGCTGGCCACTGAAGGAGGTACAAGTTAATAGCTGTGGAAGTTGTTTGATGTTTCTGGCATCAGTGAGAGTGCCTGAGTGGTAGTGTTGTTGTGTCAGAGGATGTTGGCAGTTGTGCCACACTGCCATGATGGTAGTGGTAGTGGTCCTGTGCAAGTTTGTGTGAGTCTGTATTTGCTGCTATGGCGTTTGTACCCTGTAAATATACGTAATAAAAACGCTTTTAACATTTAATCTGCTTATAATTTGTTAAGCGATATTTCGACTATCTTCCTTGTTATGAGGTAATGTGCGCCGTGATGATGGCAGGTTGCTTCGCGCCAGCATCAGGTTACTCTGCTCATGGATGCTTCATCTTTGTAGTTCGCAAGTGAAGATGAAAGGCTTCCTGAGTAATGGCACTTTTAGAATAAAGTATTTAATATTAACGCTATTTGAGCATAGAATAGCCACATTTAAAATTTTATTAAAACTTATGCCTTCTTTTCTGTTATGATGGTGGCTTACAATGATTGCTAATTATTCATGTCATGGAAATAGTAAATTTTTTATTAGGTTTACAAAAAAATGTAATGGAAAAATGTAAATGAGAAGTTGTGTTGGTATTTTTAACGTTGTGTTATTATTACACTGTGGAACACAAAATTAATATATTTAGTCCTTTTAGAGGGGGTCAATATTTCACCCTTTTGCACATTGTTGTGATGTTACATTTTAGATATAGGATGTGTGCATAAATATTACATAAAACACTACGAGCAACATTTTTGTTCAACATTTTAACCCTCCTGGCTAGCTCCTCAATATAAATAAACTGGGTATAACTGACCAATATATTCTACTAAAGTATTTGCCATAAAATAAAATAATAATATAAGTCTCTGAAGACACCAAAACTCATCTTAATTCCAGAAATAAATTAAAACTTTTCCGAATTGGTACTAAACTGCCCCAAAAACTGAATGGAAAAATAATCTACACAAACCGAGCTAATAACTATTAGCTAGATTTCCAATTGCTAGCTTTCCTATAAAATGATAACTAAACAAATGGAAATATTGGTGTTCATGTGATATTTCAATGAGAAGATATACAACTCTAAACACAAAACTTCCATAAAATATACCATTTGAATCGTATTTTCCGAAAAGGGAACAACATTGCCTCTCTTGTAAATTAATTTTAATTAATTTCTCTTGTAATTAAAAAGTGACAAATTCCAATATTTCTTAAATGTCTTTTTGAATCATTTTGGCCAACGAACCGCGCCGATAGGTGCCCTCCTAAATTGCCAAAATTTCAATATTCAATTTTTTATTTTACATTAAAGTTTAATTTTCGACAAATAGAGGAAATCGGTATTTTCATGTTAACCGACCGTTTTTTTTAATACAAAACATTTAAGTTTCGTGGATATATTGTCAAATTAAAAGGATTAGGAGCATTGTGCAATAAATGTGAGAGAATTGATGATAGTTTAATATCTGCAAGACAAACTGTAGAGACTGGATTGAATGGATCAATTCCGCGTCAGTTTAGACATTCAGATTATATTTGGTACTTGAATTGTGTTATAACCGCTAACAATTTTTTCCTCTGATTCATGATCAAAATTAAAGATTGCAATTTTTCTAAAAAAATCGCAATTTTTAGATTTATTTTCCCTTCTTAGGAATTGTGGGATTTTTTATGAGGTGTCGCAAAAATGTTTTTGAAATTAATTGTAAATACTTTTGTGAATCTTATATAAAACTCCCACAATTCCTAAAGGAGAGAAAATAAATTCCAAAATAAAATGTTATACACAGCCCTTCGACAAAATGGTTGTAGTCTAATAATATTATTCTGAGAGGATGATATGACGATGGTTGTCTACTCTTCCAATAACACTACGGAGCGCCTTCCATTTTGGGAGGGAAACTCGATTTGGCCCGTTCGAAAGCAATACCCTTTTACTTGTTGCCATTTATATTGCTTACAATGGTTTCCTCTTTATCAGTTTCCTGATTATTTAAAACGCTTAGTTAGAACATAGTTATTTTGGCATCACTAACAAGTTTCATTCAATTCAATCCAAAGGAAAACACACAAAGTTTTTTCTTTGGGCTCTTTAACAAATATCAAACGAAATTCAAATTTCAATAGTATTATTGGCAATTTCCATAAGTATTGCTACCGCTCTACTACATGCCAGCTGCTGCTGCTTTTCATTCCCTCCCCTAGTTTCCCTTGAAAACAATAGAACAAAGAGAAAATAGAACAAATTTAAAAAGGAATTTTGTGTCCTTTTAATGAAAGTATTTATGTGTTCATTATTGAAACGTGCGGAGTGCGGGGGCTTCGGTGATATTCAACTTTTGTGTAAGAGCAAATGTGGAACGATGATTGTTGCATTTAAGTTGTTTCCATTGTTCGGTGAAAAACTTTTTTAATAAATAACACAATACCATTAAAGGAACAATCGATGTATATACATATATGCGCCACCATACACACACACTCAGATATGTCCTTCCATAAGGATAAAACACATATCGTGTTGTAAGCTGGTCGTATGCGACACCATGCAATGGATACATTTACATTGGTGCATTCCATTGTTCCCAGCTGGATTTTAAATGCATTTTATGTGTAAGGATATATATATATATATGGTATTTATCATTTTAATCGTATTCCCCTGCAAGTCGCTTTATTAAGGCGAGACGTTTGCTGCTGCCAGTAAACGTGTTACCCATAGCATAGCATATCTGGGGAGAAAAATCTTTTAAGTGATATGACGACTAATGTGGTGAGGGAAAGGGGAGAGAAGAAATAAAGCATGTCTTTATGAATTGAGATGCAATGTTGCATATAAATAAATACTTATTTCGCTGATGTTTGCCTGCTGCATTTCAAAAGTGCTCGTTCAGGAAATATTTTTCAAGTAACAAGACTGCTCACATGTGAGTATGTTGTAAAGAGTGATTTTTTTGAGGTTAGGATTTTCATGCATTAGTATTTGACAGATCACGTGGGATTTCAGACATGGTGTCAAAGAGAAAGATGCTCAGTATGCTTTGACATTTCATCATGAATCGTCTTACAAACGAACAACGCTTGCAAATTATTGAATTTTATTATCAAAATGCGTGCTCTGTTAAGAAAGTTCATTGCGCGCTTCCATTTTATGGTCAGTTTAATCGACCCACTGAAGCGGCTATTCGGGCTATTGTGACTAAATTTCGCACCAAATTTACATTGTTGGACATTAAACCACCAACACGCTTACGTAGAGTGCGAACTGAAGAAAATATCGCAGCTGTATCGGCCAGTGTTAATGATGACCACCAATTTTCGATTCGTCGCCGTTCGCACCAATTGGGTCTCTGTTACTCAAAAACGTGGAAATGCCAAAATTGGACTAAGCGGATGGACCACCTAAGACGCAGCCGCGGTCAACATTTAAATGAAATTATCTTCAAAAAGTAAATGTCATGGACCAATCTAACGTTTCAAATAAAGAACCGATGAGATTTTGCAAATTTTATGCGTTTTTTTTTAAAAAAAAGTTATCAAGCTCTTAAAAAATCACCCTATATTATTATTATTAAGTTTCACTGTTATGTAAGTATATAATAAAAGAATTTTTCGAAATTCATACATTTAAAGGCGAAAATTGGGAAACGAAGAAGTGTTGTACTTACGAAATGACTGAAGATGAAATCATGAAATACAGTGTGTATATATATCACTGAATGTGTAGACTCCAACCATAAAAGGATGTTTGGTAATTTGTACTTTTAGGGGAAAGAGTGGTGTCACTATTTCTATGTGAAAGTGAAATTCGCTGTATTTGTAGCCATAATAATTATTTTTCATTGAACATATGAGCGGACTTATATTTCAACAAGTAAAGTCGGGCAGGACCGACTATATGATACCCTCCACTTTCTATCCCATTACAATTGAATTCGGGGCAAAGAGTGAAATCGGGAACGATTTTTATGTGGGTACTTTATCATGAAGCGATGTGACTTACTTTCACTTACTTTGCTATGTTTCCAGCTGACATATAACTTGTTCTGCTAAAATAGAGCAAAATTTAAATCGAGAAAGACATTTGTATGATCCTTGTACTAACACCAGAAAAGATGTGGCCCACTTTCACAATAGTTTAAAATATATGGTTTCTGGAGCGGAAAAAGTAAATTTTTATGACGCCTATATCGACTAGGATTAGCATCCCGGGATCTTTCCCGCTGGATATTTTCTGTTTCCCGTGTACCGAGAAATTTGTAAGAGATTCCCGCGGGAATTCAGGACATTTTCATTATAAAATTGTAAAAGGTATCAAAATAGCGTAACAAATATCACTTTGAATAGGCGTCAGCTAGGCGATACAAATCTTCTATCTTGAATGTGGTAAATTACCACAACTATATATAGTTGATATGAAGTGAATGTATAAGGTAAATCAATAATATTTGGAGATAAATCAATTTCAAAATTTTTGATATCTTTATGAATAAAGTTCGATAAACTGTTATCCTGATATGCTATTATCTGTGGAGTTAAAACTAAAAATATCCAATCTAACCACTCTGTATTTTGAAAAAATTATAATATTGCTGCTCAAAATAAAGGGTCCGCCAAATAACTTTTTTTTTTGAAAATTCTATAAAAAAACTACTGAATATTTTCTCAAATTTCTTTTTTTATTTGAAAGAAGAAATTTCATTCAAATGGCTGCCTCAGTTGGCCATGCAGTAGCCTACACGATCGGTCCAATTTTTAAGCACATTTTCAATTGTGTGCAGCTGTATTTCATCAATCGCTTCACGAATAATGTCCTTTAAAGCGTCAATTGTCTCTGGCTTGTCGGTGTAACACTTATCTTTGAGGGCACCCCACAAATAATAGTCCAACGGTTGAATAGTTGAAAAAAAAAAACGTTAGATAGCGGACCCTTTATAAATAGGTTTTCGAAGCTTCAGGAAGGGAAAGGGAACATAATAATACATCTCTCGAGTGGAAATATAATTCCCTATTGCGTTCACTTTCTCCAATAAAATTAGAAATAGACTATCTGAGGGGTCTATAAACGCGTTGTCTGTTTTATATTAAAAAATTAATTTAAAAAATATGCCTAAAGATATATGTTTAATTAGTTTTTCATCCTTGGAAAAAGTTGATTTCATTTTTTATTGTTGTGGGCACAACCGACGAGTTTACTCGATGCTAAAAAAATTCGGCCCATTGGGATTCCCGTAGGTAGTATGGGAGTAAAGGATATATGAGGTAGGGTGAACGAATGAAGGATGAGTGAAGGGATTCTTTTGAACCAGGAGCGTTTCTCTGCAAATCTGATGAGGGTTATTTCTATAAATCCTTTAAAACTAGTGTTGATGATCCATCATATGATCAGTCAGTGCCGCCTACATCTCGAAATAAATAAAATATTAAAAATCCCATTTGTTTTATTTTTACAAATTGTCACCTGCAGACTCCGTCTAAGGGAGACCAACATGGCCACCAAACTGGTAGGATTCTGTTCAACTAGATTTCAATATGTTTTTTTCGAGAAATATAATAATTTAAAGTTCGAATGTTTTATTCGGAAAAATGATAAAATAAGTTTTTATATACCAAGCAATATGTTGACGATTTCCGTCCTCTCCCGGGATCCTGGGAAATCGAAAAAGTATGGGAAATAATAAGTATAATATTTCCAATTGAAATATAAGTTGCTATGCCAAATATGAATAAAATCGATTAAAATATGTGGTTTCTAGGGCGCAAAAAGTTAATAGGAGGCCAACGTTTTCATGGAAATTATATCTAAATCTGAACACATTTTGAAAATCCATTATCTACCACGTGCACAGTGCAAGATAGCCTAAATTTATGAGTCAGCCAATTTTTAACGTAAAAGTAAAAAAGTACGTATTTGCAAAGAGCTTTTTATTTTGAGTGTCTACGTTGTCAGAGGAATGTATACACCGAATCCCATGATTCTAGTTGTGATCATTTGGTTGGTACCATTTTTATCCCCATTTTACCCTTTTAAAGTATGGCTTCTAAAATCTCTTTATTTTATGGGTCTACGCAATTAGTGGTTTGTACACACCGAATTTCATCATTCTAGCTGTAGCCGTTTAGTTGGTACCATTTTTATCCCTCTGTTCCCATTGACTTCCTTGAAGGTACGAATTTGGAAAAACCTTTTTATTTTTCATGTCTACGCAGTCAGAGGAATGTATACTCCGAATTTCATGACTCTAGCTGCCGTCATTTGATTGGTACAATTTGTATTCTCCTTTTTCCATTTTATCCCCAAAAAGTACGAATTTCCCTTTATTTTACGTGTCCACGCAATCAGAGGAATGTACACACCGAATTTCATTATTTGATGTGCAGCCGTTTGGTTGGTACCATTTTTATCCCTCTATTACCATTTTATGCCTTAAAAATACGAATTTGAAAAAAAAACTTTTATATTATATATCTACTCAATTAGAGGAATGCACACACCGAATGTTTCTAGCTCTTGTCGTTTGATAGATACCATTGTGCTCTAAAATATTAGGGATTATTGTGGGTACTTTCAGTTTTTGTCCAGTTGCAATGCAAACCGATTTACGACTATAAGGCGCATTTATGGAAAATTTGGACATATTTTCTCTTTTCGTGTTGATGCTAGTGTGTTTTCAACCTACGGACTGATGGACTGACTTGAATTTTATGACGACCAAGAATATATATCGAGGGCTTATACTCATAAGCGGCTATGAACCATTTTCTCGAAAATGAGTTTTTGATGCCAAACTATTCTCAGATTTGGACGTCATCTGTCATATAAATTTGGTGAAGAATTTTTTCTAAAGCCATTTTTTCAAATTTTTCAGATTTGACTATCTACTCACACTTTAATTTGTGACTGCAAATGTGACTATGAACATAAAAATAATACAACGATTTTGTTTAAAGCATTGTTGTAGAGTTAGGGCATATCGCATTATCAAATTCCACCATTTCGCGGTCAATAGCATTTTGATGCCCAAGTTATCAAGCTAAAATGGGATAAATAGTGGCTGTAAAGTCAAAAATTGTGAAAAGTATCTTTAGAAAAATCCGCGTAACTTTTTATCATATTGTGAATAACAAAATATTTTTATGGCATATGATTGCTGACTTCAAAGAAAAGCATATGGTTGCTGACAAAGAGAAAGATTTTTCAACAATTGCAGTGATTTTCTCGGCTGGCTACGTATATATTACAAGCAAAACAAAAATGTCATGTGTGAAAATTATTTTAGCCATATTTGCCGCGAAAATGAAAATTTTCCAAAAATATTCAATTTTATTTTTTGTTTACCATGTCCTACCGCAACATCCACTTTTTATTAAAAAATATTGGAAAAGGGATTTTTTATATATTTGGGCATAAATTGCTATGTGCTTATTTCAACATTCATAGTGCTCAGTTTTAAACGTGCAAAAGTGGCTATGAACCATAAAACCGCAAAAAAATAGTAAATTTCGAAAACTTTTTAATCGTAGCAATTAGTAATCCTCATTAGATTAAACTGTAGAATAATGATTTATAATTACTCTTAAAATTAAGGAGAAAATCCTGAAAAGTTGTGTTTTTGTTCATAGCCAATATAAGCCCTCGATATACTTTACAGGGTCTCAGGTCGATATTTCAAACGGAATGGCATAGTTAGTATACCCCATCCTGGAGTATAAAAATGAGAGTTATAATATTATATCGAGTTTACAAATCCACAATACATCTAAAAATTTTGTACAAAGAAGGCCTTCGACAAAATGTTTTATTTCATTTGTTTTACAAATATTTGGCAAATATTTCCATTAGCCCGAACGAAAAAATTACTTAAAATTCCACAAAGTTTCATGAGAGGAAAACTAAACTATTGCTCTTAGCAACGAAGCGAACTGAAATATTTATGAAATATCTATACATCCTGTAGGAGCGCAAACTTATTCGAGTAAAAACTGTCTCATTTGAAATGCACGTTTTGAGAGCATGAGTATGTTAAACATTTCCTGGTTCGTCCTGCCCATTCACTACTACTACCCACAAAATGTCATCTGCAGATGAGTTCAATGATGAGGGCAAAGCACCAGTTTAAGTAGATAACTTGGACCATGATGCTAGATGCTCAGCACGTAGCACATTTTCGACAAATTCATCTAATTTTGTTAAGACACCATTTGGTTGTTCAAATACCACCGCAGCACGGCAACTTAACAACATTAGAAAGCTGTCCAGGGAAAGGACAGCGTGTAGGCTGTTCATAGGCTATTTACACAAATGGCCGTGCGTGTGTGTTCTAAAAATAACAAACCGTCGGACGACTAAAATTTGTTGTGTGGTAATGATTTACATGCGATTATCCGAGCGAGGGCCATTTGATGTTGGCCTTTTGTGCTTCTGACAGCGCTCATCCGTGTTTCCAACTTCAAGCATTTGTTTGTGGTCGAGCATTAAGTTCGAATTATCTATCAACTTGAGTGGGACGTGATTGACTTACACAACATCAAATAGACCCGGTATTAGATGACCATTTAATATATTAGATGACCCTTTTCACAAACATGATTATTTCAAAATATTAAGGCCACATAAACAAGAGTTGAATATCTGCTTTATTAGAGTTCCCTCTGATGGCATTCACTTAATATTAGTTTTTCCTCAGTTTTTCAACAGTCTGCATCTCATGTTGCGAAATTTGTCAAAAGCCTGTTATGATTTCTGCTAGCAAATGTTATTAATGTTGACCATATTGCACTTCCTCACACTTTGTCTCCTTCTTTCAAGGATACAATGAAATTGTCCTCGCTGCATTGCATCACTCCCAGTCTGCTTGTATACACTTCATTGGCTCCTTAACTTTCAGAGATTTCTCGACACTTTCCAAAGAAAATAATCATTGACTATCCATTTTTCGCATCGCAAATACATATATTTTTATTATGATGTCATAACTTTATGAGTTGGCTAAAGAAAATGCAGCGTCCCCCATTAACCGGTAGTAATAGTTCACTTCGTAACAATTGTAAAACTCTTGATGTATTTTACTTCCTGCTAGTGCAGCAACAATTAAGAAGACAAAATTCCATTCGGGTGACAGAGCAAAATCGTAAATTACACTTTAAATTTATCCTGGTGGGGACCGATATTGATGCACTCGAAAACAAGTTATCGATGTAGTTGGTAATAAACTTGCAAAAGAGTAATTTATGACCTTTTAACTCAGCTGACTTTGTTGGAGGAAAAGTTCGGTGAAATTGTGTGGAAAGTTTTAGAGGGATGGGTTGTTGATTTGACGCCACTTTCGCAAGTATTTATTAGGCAAGCAGTTTTAGCTGCCTAATAAATATATTAATATTATATCTTTTAAGACTCAAAATAAATTAATTATTTCCTACACAACTCATACCACAGAGAAAAAAGTATCTTTATATTTATGATTTTGTCATAACCTCAGTGAAAAATTTCACGAAAAATTCGCCAAAGAAGCCCTCCGTAAAACGTATGAAACATGTTTCATAAAGCACAAGTCTTTAAAATGTGTCATAAAATTTATGAAACATTTCTTAGAAACTATGAAATGCAGTTCTTCATTTTATGAATTTTTGTCAGAAAATTTCATTATTTTTTATGTTATAATTTATGAAAATTTGCATAGATTTTATAAAAAGTTTCATAAATATTAATAATATATACTGAAGTATCCAATAAAAACAAAAAAAAAGAAAGCTCTGACTTGTTGACTAACCTGTCGATATATAACATCATTGCGAGAATCTTTGCAATGAATATGTCTATGACCTCAATCAGGGTACATACTTATGTCAGAGTTAACATAGGAGAAATGATGACATGATTTCATAACACAAAGATTTTATTGGTTATGACATATTTCATAATATTTAAGAATTTTTTATTTAATACAATGAAATTATTCTTTGATCTTATGACACTTAGTTTCACTAATGTAACAATTTTATTATATAAAAAGTTTATGAAACAATTGCATGAAACATTTCATTTTATATATGAATTTTTCATACCTTTTAAGAAAAATTTCACCACATTTATGAAAAATTTTAATGAAATCGCTTCATAAATATTATGAAGGAAAACTTTTTCACGCCAAGTGTTAGTATATTCAAGAAATAAAAATAGTTGTATTTATTTTGTTGAATTTTTTTTTAATTTTTTACTAAAAATACAATTTTCGCCTATTGTCTATTTAATATTTGTCTAATAATTTTGAGTTTATACATTAAATTAAATTACGAGGTCTGCAAATGTTAAAAAAATAAAGCAAAATATACTTTTTCCATTTTTTTTTCTATTTTTCGGGATTATTCGTGCCTATTTATTTTTTGGTCAAAAATAATCAGTTTTTCTCCATTTTTGGCGATAGTGAAAATCCCTTGTTCCCATATATTTAAAGTTTTATAAATTTAAGATTTCTTCCTTTTTTATTTTATAAAATCCACGGGGTTGGGACGAGTCCCCACATCTGGCAAACCGGTGCAATATAAAATTGTTATTGCGATAATGACATTGAAACGAAAACCTATTTTGAGCTTTTGCTTTGGATTAAATTGACTTTTTCCTGCAGAGTTGAATAAGTACTTGTGTTAGGTTTGGATGAGAACATCCAACTCACTTAAACCAGATGAGGTCCATCCTGACTTCATCTTCATCTTTAAGCATTCTGAAGAAATGTATTTTCCTGAAATGACATCCTCCTTGTCCATTGAAAAGGAATGCAATATTTCCAAAACGTCCTACTACACATAGTTGTTAAGTATGTCCTTACTCACCCATCCTTTCCTTTTACTTTTAGCATGACGCTCCCAACAAAGGACCATCTATAAGTTTTATAAAATTTAATTTTCAAATTTCTCTAAAGTTCTAATTAAATTGTTGCCTTCGACTGTCCAAGTGAAAAGTATTTGGCAAAAACAAAACAAAATACCTTTTTGCAAGTAAATATATTTCCGAAAAATCTGCACACAAAATCTAATCAAAAAGATTTCTATTTCTGAGAATTGAATGCATTCGGGTTTTCTCGAGAATAGGGGGAGGGTGGATAGGGAGTGGAGAGAAAAAAGGCTTTTATTAAAAAAAGTTATCGAGAGTCGAAAAGGGTGGGGAAAAATTTGGCAATGGTGAATTGAAATTGCATCAGCAGCATCTGTCCTGTATCGCATATCCTTCATATTAAACGTATCTTACTAACCACCCCACTCGCGCCCATGTAACCGGGGGCAGCAGCGGATGTGAACTGAGTAAAATTTGAAATCTCTGGTGAAAAGCACAAATATTTGCTCGCATCAATACTATCGCACGTTTTCACTACGAATACGGTGCGGAAACGGAAATGCACAAATGATCGAACACATGTAACCAACGAACGAAAAAGAACAAAAAATGTGTACACTTTCGGATGGTGGTTACACCGCACCGTGGGTACCGTGCCACAGACAAACTTGCCCACATAAGTGTGTGTGTGAGTATGTATGGGTGTTTCCAAAGTTTATACAACTGATGTTATTTTTCTCGCTGAAATGATGGCAACTTCAGTCCCTATGATATGTGATATGAGCATTTAGAAATTTAAATTGAATTAGTACAGCACACAATGTTAAAGAGCTTTCTTTATATCTTCAAAAGTTATATGATTTAGGCACAGTCAAATTATGTATTCTAGGACAATTATTAATGCAAAATCCGATGTGGAATCTTAATGGTAATCCAGACAGAAGTTATAGCTGCTTGGTGTTTATATATACAGAAATCTTTTTTCAGATTTTTGCCAAAAAGGTAAATACTGCTACTATATCTAATAGAACATAAACTTATATATATATAAAAAAA
The DNA here is from genome assembly GCA_947397865.1 of Polietes domitor. Classification (NCBI taxonomy): domain Eukaryota; kingdom Metazoa; phylum Arthropoda; class Insecta; order Diptera; family Muscidae; genus Polietes; species Polietes domitor. Next base: position 77,840,487 of record OX377622.1, read on the forward strand.
TACATATCGACAAAAAGGTCTTGCTAGAATATTTTGCTCACCCTGATCGCTAGAATATGACCAATTTTTAATTAATAAATATTTAAACAATTATTTCTCGAAATGCAAAGTGCCGATTTCAAAAGTAAAAACTTGAAATTATAAAATTATGGCACAGCGGCTCTTCTTCTAACAAAAGTCATATTTTTGGAAAAGGTAGTTTTTCAGAAGAAGTTTCAAGTGGTCGTGTAAGTAAAAAAACATTTTTGAGATGCATCGTATAAAAAAGTAAACTCGAAAATGTGTTATAAAATTATTTCCAAAATAAATCGTTTTCCCAGCATCTGTTCGGCAGTAGATTTCAGGTACGTGCCACAGTGGACATTCTACATGAACAATTTGAGGAAATGTTTACTTCTCGCGTAGGTGACGTGAATTGACATTCAATTAATAAACAATTAGTGACGATGTCTGATTCTGAAATCCTTACACTTTTAAAATTTACTGTCAACCTTACCTCCTGAAACAGTAAATCTAGCAAATGCATTAATATGTAAAGTATTAGACAGGGTATCTCACTGTTGGTAATTCCAATCAAAACCTACCCAAAAACTAATGTTTGCGGGTAATATGTTATAATTCTGAAATATGTTATGTATATAGATTCAATTTTACTTTTTTACTCAAGAAATATTTCGTTTGTTATATCTCGGCAACGCGAACTGTTAGGGCAATTCTGATGTTGTATCCCAAACAATTAACTCGACCTGTGGAACATTTTCAACTGACGACTTTTCTAAATATTTCTGTTTAAGTGTGGTTATATATATTGCTACCGAACCCATTCATTACTTTTCCAAAATCTCATTTTAAATCAGTTGTGAATTCCTTAGAATCTACAATTTTGCTCTGCTGAAATAGGTAATTACAGCTATAATTTCCGAAACTTGAATCATGTAGACAATAAGATAAACTACATAAAAACAAAGCATATGCTTTCAGGATATACAAGGCTTAAGAATATTATTGATTTTTTAAAAAAAATATCTGACAGCACAGCGTTATAAACTTGAAAATAGTTAAAAATTATTATCTTTAATTTTTTACTTTATTTGTATCGGACTTAGATCAGATTTCTACTTAGATATAGATTTTCTGCAACAAGGTCTCGGTTTTTTCGCTAGTAGGTCATCTATTAGTAAATAAAACAAAATATTTTGCTTTCTATTTTAAATGGGTATTTAAGGCTTCTGGATGTTAATTTTTGTCGGCTGTATCAAAACCGCTCTCTTTACGTGAAATTCAAAACAACTACCTTCAATTTAGCTTATAAACACAAAATAATAATAGAAATATTAAAACTACTTTCGACCAAATAAGAAATATTCTTTAAGTTTAATTTAAGTAATTTTTAGGTCTTAAAAATAAAGTTTTTATTTTTATGTTACATTGTGTATTCCACACACAACTATGTTTTCATCCTATGTGATTTTCTCCAAATTTCATTGGAAATACCCCTACATCCACATATTGATATATATTGCTGTTGCAACAGGAAACAGTGACTGCGTTCAGTGTATATGTATGTATGTGTGTTCAAGCATATATACAACTGTTCCATTTGCGTCTTTGGTAAAAGCAACAGCGCAAATTATATTCTTTTTTGGCAGTGAATAGTTCGATGTAAATACGTGGAGGGGTTGAGAAAGTCAAGAGAATCACCGGCAACATATGTTTTAATTAATTTTATCGCAGAGGATGTTCTTGTAGGATATCAATAGATAGGTATTATCGTGTAATTACAAAGCAATTATAATAACATCTCCTCTCACCATCTCTCCTCGTGCTGTCTTTGAGACAAGTTTTACAGAGTTTTTAAAAAAATCATAATCTTAGAGAAAGTTTTTTTTCTGTGAATTTTATTTAAAAAACTATTCGGAAATGATAAAGAGTATTTTATAAAGTAGAATTTGTGTTTATATCAATTTGATCCGAAAGATGTAGTCAGATATATTTCGAAAGATAGCACAAGGGTTACTAATATTTTTCACATTTTGTGTTGTGGTTTGTATGTCAGAATTCGCATAGCGATCACAAGCTCGCTTATATTACGAACTTCTTGTTGTTTGCTGTACAAATCTTTTATGAAAAGTACGTGTCATTACCACTGCTTACAAAATCAATATTTGCTACACTACTCTTGAAGAAAATTTTGAAGTCCTTTCGGGAAGATGGCTTTATATTATCAATACGCGAAAATCACAACTGGAGTGTATACCGAGTATATTCACAGTGCTGCAATGCATCGCGAAGTGAATTGAATTCCAGTCAATTCTGGGAATCACTAAATGTTCTCCTCCATTCAGCATTGCAGTACGTTTGCAATACACCTGTGTATAGTCAATGTAAACCACAGTTCTTACTTTTGTCTCTTGGGCTGGGCTAAGGAGGACTTGCGCGGCATGAGGCGGGCAATGTATTCCGAAAGTCGTTATTTGTTTCTATTTGAGTGTTGTTGTCTTTTTTGTTTTGTTGTATGTTGGTAGGGTTTTCATCCTTTTTGGCAACAGTGAAATACAGTGCATTTGAATCTCTGGGGATGGATTTTCTTTTTTTGCAAAAATGCAAGACAATAATAGAGATGAGTACAAAAAGCGGAGAACAGATGAACACTAACAGTAGTAGAAAACGCCCATGGACATAGTCGCGCATAAAAGCATAAAACAAAAGCGAAACTAACCAGCCAGCACACGGTGGATCATTTTGTGAATATATATTTATATTTCTTCCTTTTACTCCTACATGGAACGTAGGATCGAAAAGACCTACAAAAATGAACAACGTGGACACATTTTGATGTCTCAAATTAGCATTAGTTAATGGTAAAGGTGGTACATTTTTTTAAACAATTGAATCATAAGACTTCTAAAGATTTTAGATTCAGAAAGTGATTCTTAGTCAATCAGTATTGTAACTGAAACCGAAGACCGAAGACCGGTTAACCGACTTTCGACTTTCGGTGTTTTCGTGTCGGTTAACCAGTTTTTAAATTACAAAACATTTGTATTTCGTAGATATATTCTACAATAAAAATACGCAAGAAAATCACTGTTTACTAACTGCGAATATTAACTGAACTGACCTCTTAATACCGCAGGGTTAAGATTTTCTCAAAATATTGATTTGTAACTTTAAAAAAGCCAAGCAGGATATCAAGTAGCGTCGTTTGGGCTTGATGTGTAAAATATAGGATATGTATTTTCGCGTACTTTTTATTTTCCGGGAAACGGCAATATTTTTTTAATTTCCGGGACCCCGAGACTGAATGGGAAATCGTCAACATACTGGTTGCTGAATAAAAATTATATTTTCTGATAAATCACTCGAAGATAAGTTTTAAAGAATTTATAAAAAAACAAGAGATCAATTCTGTTTCAACACTTTTTTTCCCAGAATAAAAACAATAAAAATAATTAAACATATATACGTTAGGCTGGAAAAACAAGTTCCAGTCACCCCACAAAAATAAAGTTGGGATTGTTTAATGATGATTTGCAAAATATTTCGTTCATAGATCAAGCCATCTGTGAAAATAACCCTAAAAATCATGTTTTTCCGGTATAAGTTTTTTGTGTTACATTTTATCCCAAATTTTTTCTGAAATAATAGACCTTGAAAGCACTTTAAATAAAAATTTTGGTTATTGTCTTAGAGTAACTTATTGGTCGAATTATTGGACGTTTATAATATTTTTTGTGGATTTTCACAATGACTACTGATAACTTGTTCGTATTTGGAGATAGTATTTTACATTGATGATAGTTTAGATTGTATAAATAAGCCTTTTAATTTAATAGTAAAATTGTATATAGCACCTTTAAGATTTTTCCATAGAAATATAACAAATTCTGAATTTGAATTATCTCAAAATATTACTAACCTATCCAAACTCAATCAATCGGTTCATGCTGGATTTCGCATGCAGTCTGAAAAGGCTATAACGTTATTTTTAAACTTCTATTCTGCAATATTCTCTTCAAATCAATAATAGATGGTAAATTATCATATTCAAGGTTGAAGATTTGTAGCGCCTAGCTGACACATATCTAATTAAAATTTATCTGTGTTAAATTATATTGGTACTTGTCTTATTCCATCTAAATTTTGTTACATTCAAGTTTAATAATATAATATAATTGCGTAATAAAAACAAAAAATATATATTTTTCCATTATCTAATTTTCCTTATATTTTTCTTTGTTTTCAAAACTTGTGTTAATAAACTAAAAAATAATAAACTTGTAAAATAATCATTCTGAAGATTTTTTCAATCAAATTCTGGTTGAATTTGCAAGAAGAAATAAAAAAATTGTAAAAAATAGAAGCCATCATTTCACCACTTCCAAACTCTCACAGTCACTAAAATAGACATCTCAGAACACGACTTTAAAGTTAAAAAAATGGATTAATGTAATCATATCAAAAATATATGTATTTTTGTCACTCTTAAATTGGTCATAATTCAGGAAAAAATGTTTATTTTTAAGACGTATACAATATTTTTAAGAAGAATACATACACCAACTTTCAAAACAATCGTAGCTATCGAGGTCAATAACCGTACTGCTTGACATGGAATGACTCGTATGTATTATAGTATTTTAATTCTTATGGTTCAATGTTTTGTGTTCAATAATTTCAAAAAAGCATAAAAATAATATAAATTTCATTTTTGCTTATAAATATTTTAAAACTGTAAATTTTTGAACAAGCCGAAAACCGGTTTCCCGAAGATGGCCGGTTTTTGACAACCCTAGTTCATATCAATTATTTGAAATGTCAAGTAAAAGTAAAATCTCCAAATATAGCTCTCAAATAAAATATTTGAATATAAACTAAAATATAAGCATTTCCCAATAACACATTTAGTTGGAAAATAATTTCTATCACTTCATTGAATTGACAGCATATGAAAAATATTTTCAATAAACGGGTTCTTTGACTCTTTGAATTTCACACAATTTTTTGATAACATTAAATTTGCATTCGTGAAGTTTTTAATTGAATCCAAATTTTGTTTTTTTTTCTGAGCTGTTCATATTTTCGAACATCAAAACCTCCCAAAGGTGGAGATTTTTAGTCGTCCATCTCTCTCTTTCTCTTTCACATTATGTTCCACTGTGCCGCGATGCATATGTGGGGCTATGTGTCACAGCGGTTCACTACAACGATTCGTGTCCTTTGACGTGTGAATGTGCAGATGTGAGTGCGTTTCCACGTCCAACTAAATGTTTTTGCATTTGAACGTGTGTGTGTGTGTGTATAACTGTGGTTGTCATCCATGTCTGCTCTCTAACTATACATCGGAGGATGTATGTGTAGGTTTGGGTATATGTGTCAGTTTGAATGAATCTACTCCCACACACATTCAGTGATGTTCGTTGGATATGAATTCCCTGTGCTTAGATGGCTTGTAACAAAAGCTTTTTATGCTTTAAAAGATAAACTCAGACCTCCGAGTGCAGTGGCTCACCTGGCTACATATGAATTGCATTCATCGACACCCACGTCTGTTGGTTGGCTGAAGCTCCTTATCAGAGTGTTTTTTGGATGCTCAGATTGGGATAATGTTGTGATCTCTTCTCGTTATTTAAACCAAAATTGGCTCAAAATTTAATGTGCTTGCTAACGTCTAAAGTGGCTTATGGTGGCAAATAAAGCTGTTTAAAATGATAGTGTATCATAATATGAACCATAATTTGTGTCATGTTAACCATAGAAACTTTGGTAATTAGTTGCTTAAATAGAAATTTGTCGGATGGCATTGATTCTGAATGTTCTAAATGTTTTATTATGAAATTCTTGGTTTAGATATTGATATAGTTTCCATGGCATGCGGAACTTTTATTATTACAATTATAAAACAGAGAAAAACACTACTGCTAAAAAACTTACACCATTTTGAAAAAGCCAAATCAAGAGCTTTAATAATGTGTAATAGGAAATTAATAGCGTATCCTTTTTTCTTTATCAATTAAATTGCATAATAAGTAACTTTTAGCATAAAATCTACAGAAATTTAGATTTTATAACAGAATTTTGTAGTTATCTATAAAAAAGGTCTTCGAAAATAATTGCATACAAGTTTTTGCATTTTTTCTCAACAAAATTTCGAAATTTCCATAGTGATTTTCCGTTTTCAGATAGGCAATGTTTTATGTTTAAGTCAATAGAAAATTATGTTTCCACCGAAGCACAAAATTTGTTTCTTAGGATATTCTACTACTAAATCGAACTTTCATAAAAAAGTGGACATCGTTGGTACCATTAAGGGAATCGCTACTTCTCTTTTGTTTTCACCTTCCTACTCAGATCCAATTTACCGAATTTGTTGGTTATCTTCTAAATATTCCTTGTAAACAAAAATAAATATTATTATTAATAGGACTAACTCGCAATGTTGCATATAGGCAACATTGGGCATGAAGGGGTTAATTGAAAAAAACACAATATTTTCTCAACAAAGATGAAAGAATGCAGAAAATATTTTATTTCTAGAAAAAATAAATATAAATATTTCAGGTTGTTCGTCTAGAAACATTATATTGAAATTTTTGTTTACTTTTTAAATATTTTCATTTTATATATTATTCAAATTATCTGAATCATTTAAAGTGTTTCTTGAGTTGAACACGTTGGTTCTGATGAGGGGTGTAAAATCCCGTGATATCACAGTGAACCTCTTCTGGTCTAATTACAACTACAACCTAGATCACTCCTTCCTACTCAGAATAATATGTAAATATACCTCAACAAGTTGACAAGGTTTCTTTATGAATTGCGTTTAATTCGAGGGCCTAAAAATGATCAAATATTTTAAAATTTAAAATAGATAAACTTATTAAAACCAAGATTACATTGTAGCTGTAATTGATATGCTCATGTAGATCCGAATCTAAAAAAATTCCCCCATAAATTCAACCATGTTTTAACTTTTATGCTGAGTTTAAGACCCTATTTAACAATTATCATAGAAGCCATCTGCTTTGGAGTATTTATTTTCATTCATCAACCATCCTGAAAGAATCAATTATGATTTGTTTTTCTTAGTGAGACTTGACTTCAACATTTTTGCACATCAATTGTGTCCCATTGATGTGTACAATTGTATTTGTCTACAGGCAATCATTTCTATCCAAAATAAACTCACAACAAATCACAAACTCTATTATTATTATCGACTTATCCTTTCACAGAAATGAATCCTAACATCTGTTATTTCAAATGATATCATATTTGCTTAAACTATTTATGTTTTTATTTAATTTCGATTTTGTTCTAGGCAAAATATCAACGAAAATACAACATTCGCTGAGTAAGCTATATCTGTTGCATACTTTTAGGTTTGCCTTCAATGGGATATTGGGAGTTTGTAGCTAGTGGTGGTGTTTATTTTCGTTTCAATCACATTTGACACATATCTGGGGCGATGATGAAGGATTGCTTGCAATGGGTTATCAAATAACAGCTGCATAATTTCATTTCCAAACGAAATATTTTTATAGGAAACAAAAGACGGATGGAGAGATGGACTGACAAGTGACGTAACAGACAGATAATATACAGACCGATGAACGGACGAACAGGCATACAGCTGGAGATAGGGACCGATTTTGAGATAGATTTACGACAAATTGCTCGGCAGGTACGGATAATCAGATGAACGAACTGGCGAGTCGACAGACAGAGGTTAAGGTTGAGGGACTATACTGGTATAGTTCAATGTAGATATCAAGGTAGACATAACGTTGTGTGTATGTAATATACTTCCTAACCTATTGGAGGAAGTACAGTATGACATTTTAAAAACTATCTCTACTACTAACTTGATGCCCTGTTATATACGAACGGGGGGTATAAATTTGATTACATTCCTTTTGTTTTTTTTTTATATTCTGCCTTTCAGCTGTGACTCGAATACTCGCATTTTGCAGTTCATTGTAAAATAATGTTGAATTCATCAACGAGTATAGCTTTTATTCCCTCTGCTATTCCGTTTCTTATTATTTTTATTAAATTACATTTTTGCCTCTCCCTCTCTCTCTCTTCCTGTGACTGTTCTCAAAGCCTGAGGCCGCAACAAAATCTTGTACTCGAAGAAACTGAATTGAAATTGTGTTTATTCTTCGGAAGACATGCGAGGCGACATGAGGCATAAGGCATCAGCAAGAGAAGCAACAACAAATACTGTACTGTGTAATTTAGGTTTATTTTAGGTTCTGTTGAAATATTTCCAACAGCGTTTCCAATTCGTCGAAATGTAATGACTGTGTGTTTGTTGTTGTTGTGTGCCGCAGTAACTTGTCACCGAGTTGTCTCCAAGGACCTGCAGGTTTTGTCAGCTGGGCTCACAGAGTACATTTATTTGGATAGTCGAGAGTAGTCGAGCGAGTACACATTCAGTTGTAGGCCATGATTATGTCTACATTTTTATTGAATTTGTATTTCTCTCTCTCTCTCTCTCTCTGTTACATTATGGTCTTGTTAAGAGATGTGTGTTGTGCGTGTGTGTGTGTGTATTGTTGTGCCATGTCAATGGAAATTCAAGGAATTTTAATATAAAAATAACAGGAGATGAAAGTCGAAATGTCCTGTGTGCCAACATGCGGGATGTAATTATTGATGGCGTATGTAAACTTCAAGTTAAATCAATCGGCAACAAGCTTGGGGTATATTGATATTATTTGGAATTGTACAGTTCGGAACAAATTGCTGCTTAAATCTACTTCGGGATGGAAGTCATGCTATCCGTATAGATTGAGTGATCGTCACTGTATATTTCATTACTGTTGAATAACAAAGTATCAATCAGACCACATCATGTTTAAAGAATGCAATAATGTATTAAAATTGTATATTTTTATATCTATGCACACAAACCGAACAAAAATACTCAATAGCCGCATTGAGTTATTTTAATCATTAATAAGCATTTTGGATTTATTTACATAATTAATGAACGATTTTTCCCAAATAATCACTGTTTCTCAATACACTTCGATCAGTTCCGGGAAGGGCAACATCTAATGCACCATTTCCCATGTTTGTCGACATACAAACATCTGTAGTTTTGGGATTTTGGTTAATTGTGCCCAATAAGTGGCGTTTTATCCCGGTTATAAGTTTTGGAGGACGTCTTGCCCTTGGATTAGTAGGAAGAGTTTTGACACTTTTATAATTTTTTATTATGGTTTGGAGCTCAGCAATAACTTCTCACACATCTCAACTTATGTCTCTAAGCATCGGACTCATTACGCCGTACGAAACTATCAGTTTTTTCATTTTCTTATCTTGTTGACCCTTCAAAGGTCTACAAAGTTTAAATGGATACAATTTTCAAAAAAGAATATCAGTATAAGTGTCAAATGAAAGAGGAAGATATTTTTGCAAAAAATAATTTAAATTTCATACTTCTATAGGGTGTTTTTTATTGAGGTATAGAACTTCGAATTGAAATAAAACACAAGAAAATCGTTTTAATGTCCATCAATTTGGCTTTATTGGAAGGATAATTTTTTGCCATTAATGTTTAAATATGATTTCGGGCATGTGGCCGCCGCGGCTGGCTCAAATATAGCCAATTCTACAGGTCCAATTTTCAACCACTTTCTCCAATTGCTGTGCAGCTCCAATTGCTGTGCACGGTGGCGAATCGATTCATTCGGGTCCTCTTCAACACTTTGCTCTACAGCGGCGATTGTTTCTTCGGTGTGCACTGTTCGACGTCTCTGCGGATGCGTATTATCACATAGAGTAAACGTAGTGCCAAAACGATCCATGGTTAACGAATTAATTGCTCTGATGCACGATTATGTCGACCATAAAATGGTGAACTTCGCGAACTGAACCATTACTTTCGAAATAAATTTGCACGATTTGCAAGCGTTGTTCTTTTGTCAACCTGTTCATGATGAAATGGCAAACCAAACTAAATATTAATCACTTGACAGCTGACAAAATGGCCGCCAGTTAAAAAAGTGATGCCAACTTAAAGTTCTATACCCCAATAAAAAACACCCTTTACCTTCATTAGTTTAGCATCAACAAACATTTCAAGTTAATCCCTTACTTTATTCATATTTTATTTTTTAAGAGGGAAAACTTGAATTGGTTCTTAATCCTAAACTAATGCAGATAAAAGCTTTCAATTTAAAGTACTTGTAACTCATAATCTCTTCCATAATTTTACACTTATACCGGTATCAGAGGATGTGTATAAGTATTTAAAATAATTTTGAAAAATTGTGTCCTTTGGAAATTTGTAGTCGTTTTAAGGGGCAACAGGATGAGAAAACGGAGCACTAAAAAAACAATTGACTCCATTTCATCTATAATTTCAGACGTATATCATCTGCTCCAAGTGTAATATGGACTGTCGAAAAGTGTTATAGAAATATTGGTCGGACTGCTGAGCGTATGAGGAATATTGCCTTTAATAAACGTAACTGATACGCACCCATGTGGTGAGAACTGAAGGAAGAAGGAGACATACATACGTGAAAAAATGTGATGAACATGATAAAGGAGATTGGCATGGAAAGATGTTACCGTATTGAAGCTACTGACGAGCAATTATAATCATTATCGATTATTGCTGTAATATATTAGGGAAAACCAAAATATGTACATATGTTATATTTTTAGGAACTTTGTGATGGAAATTCATTTCATTAATTATTTCTATATATTCCTATTTCCTGGTAATATAAAATTATTTTAAAGCAAATTTCTTGTGGACAAAACACAACCTTGAAACCCTTTAGTAATAAATTTTAAAATTCTTTACCGTTTGTCCATTAATCAATAAGTGTGAATAAGCCTTCCAATGGCACAGGTGTGCCCATTTCTCTGTTTGGATTTACCGAGAAAGGTGACTACAACATAGACTAGATATATATAATTTTATGATTGACAGATTAATACTAAAGGACCACATACTCATACATGAATGAAGGAAGTAGGACAGGTGTATATGCTATTAATTGGTGTCCAAAAGGACAACAACGATAAAAGGGACACATTTACCAAAGCCGCTTTTAATTAAAATGTCTGTCGCTCTGTCTGACTACCTGTCGTTATATTATTATCAAAAGGACAGATCTAAGCAGATTATAGGTGAGCCATAATGGTTGTTGATTTATGTCGATATGACAAAGTACACAAATGCATGTAAATGTATGTAAGACTGTATCGGATTTTGCACGGGTTTCTAGTAATAATCTTATGAGCTGTAGTTTGAATTAAATTAATAATTATTTAATCGATTGGTTCATCCAACGTATAATATATTTCTTAGAAACATTTATTAATGATTTCATATGTCAATGCCATAAATTTGAATTAAACATATTCTCCATTTCAAAAAATTAATTGTTGTTTTGCTTTTTTAATATTTCTCTAGCACAATCGAAGAGATAATACGTAGTCCGGAGTATATTGACGGTGATTTTCTGGTATCAAATAGTTCCCATTTTCCGTGTCGAAGTTTTAAGAAACTTTAGGATATATATTTAAAACAATAAAATTCTGTATCTAATGTCCCTATGCTCGTAATAGGAGTAAGAGGAATACATATATCTCCCCTCTTACTCTATTACGAGCATAGTTGAAGTTCGCACTAAGTTTATTAACATGATATAATGATGGCAGCGGTCTATAAGAATAATATAATTTCTTAGAAAATTCTGTCAATCCGACAGGCTGATTGATAGGATGGCATCAATAGGAATTTACCAAAATAGTTAAAAACATAGTTTTGTTAAATTTTAATATAATTTTCATTTCTAAATATTGTACAAACTGTACAACTTTTCAATGATATCTGATAAAAAGTTAATTTTTATCAAATCATCCTTAGACGTGGTTTTTCTATCATATTATAGTAGATCTAAAAACACCCCATAAAAAATATTAATAGAATGCACTTTTTAATAGAATGCAAAATGAACACAATTTCAGTTTTTTTCAAGCTTTGTTTGGTATTTCGCGGCGAATGTAATGCCTTTTGTGAACCAACAACGCCAATAATTTAAATTTACAATTTTCACAAATCCTGTTGCCAATGTTTTGATAATACATCGATATCACTTTCGTTGATAGAAAATAGCTGTCTATATGTTTATGCTCCTGGAAAAGATATTTGAAAAAGAAAAACATTACAACAGTCCCAATAATGTTGTCCACATCGTCAAATTCGAACAATTTTATTTGAAAATTCTAATTTTAGCCAATAATTTCTTTGAGTAAAAGGCAATTTCCACGAACTTTAAATTAATAAGATTAGTGCAAACTGACCTCAGAAGTATTCAACTATATGACATTTTTGACGAAAAAAGTTATAAAATAGTATTTATTTTAATATTTGAAACCTTTTTATGGTTCAGGCAATATTTCTATATATTTCTAAGGGGAGAAAAATCTGAATTTTTCTCATTCCTCTACAATGATTCCATATTCCTTCAAAGATTTTATTCCTTTTGGCACAAAGTTACTGCTGGTATGGGAAGGCGACTTTGATAAATTTTCATTGATGTTACATGGAATTCTTTTACGGCCTAATGTACATACCCATACACATATACACTAGAGCGTACCAGGTTACAAGTAAAAAAAAAAAAGTTCGCCGTACACCTTCGAATATGAAGTATTATTGAAAGGTAGTTTCAAAAAAATTTTTTTTATTTTTTTATGCCGAACGTAGGGGTCGCGCTTTTACATTTTTCTATATAACTTCTGCATTTATAAACGGATTTTAAAGTGTGATACATCGATGTTTTTGTCCGATTTTTTTGTCTTTGAAGTCATTGAGCTCAAACATGATTCATGATTTTATGCGAGCTTTAATTTTCGATTATTAGAGTGGTACATTAGGGTAGTAGCAACTGAGAAATGATGGGTAAGTACCAGAAGGGGGTGCTTGAGCTCAATGACTTCAAAGACAAAAAAATCGGCCTCGTCGAGACAAAAACATCGATGTATCACACTTTAAAATCCGTTTATAAATACAAGTTATATAGAAAAATGTAAAAGCGCGACCCCTACGTTCGGCATAAAAAAATAAAAATTTTTTTTTTGAAACTACCTTTCAATAATACTTCATATTCGAAGGTGTACGGCGAACTTTTTTTTTGAGGTACGCCCTAATATACACATCTACACTTACACTTACTTACTTATGTGTAATTGTAAGAGAATACATATGTCGTAGCTAACATAGTGTGTGACACCTGTCGTTAACTAAGGCATTTAAAAACACGATGGTTTTTTCGTATTCTTGACAGTTGGTAATGTTGCTCTAATCCTCCAACACATTCGTGTGAAATTAGTCCTTCGTTTGCTTCGCCAACAACAGTTATTCCGTTATTTTTTTAGTCACAACATCATCCTGATGGCTATTTCCGGATCAACGATTTTAATCCAAAAGTGGTTCGAAGGAAAAACCACAAAAATGTAGTTTGTGTCTTCTAAAATCGGTAGTGATTAGAATAGAATGTCTGTGAAGGCGAGGAAAAGCTTTCAGATTATATTTGCCCATCTTACTTCATGCTAAAGTAAAATCGCAGGAGTAGAGCCACCCTCATAAATTTGTGTGGACCAAAAACTATCCCAATAAATATATAGTGCACAATAAGATTGTAAGGCGAAAAACATAGCGTATAGCTCGCCGAACATGGTTTGGCAAAATTTTAAACAGATTCTTTGTCATCTCGTCCTTGATGTGGAGTAGGTTTGTGTCTTTTTTCTAATGTAAATATTAATTTGTCTGCGGAGTTTTTGTAGAATTTTGGTTTTGGTCAATTAAATTCATCTATTCCAAATTATTGTTTCTTTAAATATAGACGGAATTGTTTTCTAAGAGACAACCTAAAGAGTGTATGGTAAATATTCCACAGAGCATTCTGAAATTTTGCACGGTACCACTGTCTTCCAATAGGGAGGTCCAAAAATTATGAACTCCTCTGCGGAACATCCACACACTCTTCATTCTACGCTCGGCAGCTGCTATTCGCTAGTACTACTTTGAGCTTTAAAGAATTTTTCCAAGACGCAGCCAAAAGGAACATGATGTAATATGCTGATGATGAAGGTAAATTAATACAGCTCCAGTTGACATTCCTGTAAACAAATCGAAATGACTATGACGATATTCAGTCAACTGAAGATTTGTTTCGCACAACTGTGATGGGAGATTAGCATAGACTTGACAGTTGTCCAGGATATAGAGTAATCCTGGCGGTTTTAATTGCCATATGTAACACCAGATATATATTAAGCTAGCCACTAATGACGTTTCCACTAGCACCGATAAACACAAACAAATTTCACAGTGTGCGAATTATGTTGTACTAGGAGGACATCATGTAAAGGACAAGTGTAAATTCTATGAACAGAGACAACATTTTGAAAATAGCGAGCATTTTGAAAACAGCAAAGAATGATTCAGAATTAAAACAATTATTGCAGTCGTACATTTCAAAACCAAAAAATTGATATTTCTCTAAGTATTGTCACTGATTCGAATCGGTGCCTTAAGACACTACTTGACGCTCCTGTGAGAGCGGCCTACGTGGCCGTTATAATTGAAGCTATTAGAGTGCATGAGTTTAACTCATTGATGGTCGATGTGGATATCTCCTTCAAGGAAGAACAGAACCATATGATTTGCAAAGCATAAATCATTTTTGAAAGATTCTTTGGTATTCTAGATTGTCCCAATGGCACTACCGTTGCTAAACCATATTCTGGAGCTTTGAGGCGAAAAGATTTAGTTGGTATTGCAATAGTAGGTAGGGCACATTTGTTTACACATTTTCAAAATTTTATAATTTTAACATATAGAAAATTTGAATTCTGTTTTCTTGTCGAAATACTGACTGGACATCTATGTCCTATGACTGTAAAATGATATAACTTTATATGGTGGACATTAGACCGGGTCTCCCTCCCTACAACAAAATGGTTGAGCCCTCTCGAATTAAAGAGAATTTGAAGACGATTTAAAAAAATATACTTATTTTTGACACGCACTTTGATCCCGCGCATTTTGTTTTTCCTGTGTCAACTTTCTTCAGGCTCAACTTTTTTATCGACCCACCCTAGTGGACATTGTCTATGGAGTTGGAAAAATCTATCCGTCCGTCTGGATAAATCGTATGACGATATGAATATGAAATTGCCCAGAGTGTGGAATATATGGAAAAGAAAAAATAAATGTACAAATGAAGGAAATTAAAAATTCACATTTTTTCAGGCTAAATTTAATTTTAATGTGTATGTAAATATATATTTATAATTTCATAATTGTGTTCAAATTTTCTATTTTTATCTACTTTTCAGGACCGTGAATATAATAAAATCAGATTTTAAATAAATACATTTTCCGGTGGAACATTTCGTTCTATAAAATATAGATGTAATATTCCCGATCAAATCAATGTTATTGAATACAAACTGAATTTAAACAAAGAAAAAAATACAAATACCCATCTATGAAAAAGGTGAGTATTTCATCAATAAAAGAAGCGACTTGAAAATGAGATAAATATGTTTGCGTTTTAAGCGAATTATTAAACTAAAATATATTTCCTATTTATAGCAAAGGTATGTAATATACTTTTTAATTTTTGATCTTCATCAATCTTCCAGGTTCAAGGCTTATTTGAAAGATTAAAATATTTTTCAGATTTATTTATTTGCTGAACCACTGAACCATTGAGAGAAAACACAATAGGGAAATAATTATACTATGCAACAAAAAATAAAAATCTTGTGTCTAAGATCTAGACAAATTTTCATTTGCACTGAGGCATATTGAATCGTAATCGCGAGCAAAATTTATGGATAATTTTGTTTTTAATTTTTACTATTTATATGTATTTCAATAGATCTTTTGCATGTAGACATTGCATTCTTGGTTATAATTTTAGCTATTAAAAATAAAGCAAAAATTTGTTCTTTTAAGGGATAGAATTGGAAAAGAGGGATAAAAATGGTACCAATCAAACGGTTGCAGTTAGAAAAGTGCAATTTGGTGTGTACATTGCTCTGACTGTTTAGATGCGATAAATAAAAAGATCTTTCGATATTCGTACGTTTCGCATAAAATTGGTTAGAATCATGAAATTCAATATGGACGCGAAACATAACGGATCTCAGAAATTTGTACTTTTCTTATCAAAATTATACAGTCGCTCTGTTTGAAGCTGAATCAAGAAATTACAAATGGGAGAAATCGGCCCTGAGGGAAAATGTTTCTTTCTACAGACGGTTGACAGTACACCTTATATTTATAGTACATTTTTGAAGATTGCTCCCTCATGTTCATTTTTTTGAGTACAATTGCAGTATTATACATATATATATATATATATATATATATATATATATATATATATATATATATATATATATATAATAGTAGACTATTAATATTATAATAATGATACAATGCAATTTATTTAACCTTCTCATGCTCGAATTTTCTTTTTAATAAATTGTAAAATTTACTATGATTTTTGATGAAGTATGAGTTTAAATACGATTTCTATAGATTTTGGGGTTCTATTTCATACAGCACATGAGTAACAGGATGTTTCTTGAAGTCCTTATAATGCAGATATCGGTTAAATGTAAACAATATTTTGAAATGTTTACTCGAAGAAATCCTATAAAACTAAGAAGCAATTCTAAACAATTTTAATTACAAGATACTCAAACAATTGAAATTTAAGACTTCACTTTTGTCTTCGTCTTCCTACGCAGACCCAAGTTACCGACTTTGTTGGATCTCTTTTGAAGAATCTTTGTTACATACGTACACAAAAATAATAATTATTAATTCTGCAAAATATGTGATTTGAAATTTTTACAGGACTAACTCGTGATGTTGCCTATAGGCAACATTGGGTTAAAACAATGCTTTACAGTTTAAATAGTAAACAAATATAGTAATACGCATTAAAAATATCACAATTTTCAAAATATGCTACTTCACTTTGTAAAGTCGAAAGCCTCTAATATACCGGTAATACTATGGAATGCACTCCGTGGTGGAGGCTTTCGTGGTTTTCGAGTTCAGAATGCCGAAATACATCTGAAACTATTATACAATGCCCCTCGTCAAAATTTTTTTACATAGTTTTATTAAACAAAATCCTCTTGAACTATTTTCAATTCGAATTTTATAATTATAGTATTTTTTGATGGCGAAAAAAATAAATTTGTCAAAACAGTCTTCATTGACAACCAATTTGTTTTGTTGTTTTGGGATTATTCTAGTTTTGCAATTCATTATGAATAGATTCACGCTAGGACGCTTAGCACAGTGTCCTAGCCTGTCTAGTCTAGTATAGTTCTAGTCCTGAGTAACTAAGCTCGTCTTTTGCATTTTTACATATTTCGGTCTATAATATATAAATAACCGAATAGGCGTACAAAAGACTCAATTTCAAAATATAGTTTTTTAAATGTATTGAAAAATATGTGTTGCAGAACAAATCGGAATACTAAAAAATCAAGCAAATACCAATTCTCGGATAAATATGGATGTTATCGAAAATTTCATTGCACAGCAACCACTGATCGGCAGCGAATGTGCCGGTGACTTCAATCCTGATTCATGGGATCGCAATTTTTCTTACACTCATCTCCTTGACAGTTCTATGTTCTATGATGTCTGCGCTTTCCGCTACGCATTTTCCATTTCCCGTTTCCCATTTTCCGCAATGTCACACAGATGTGTCATAATGTGGCTGAGATAAGGGGCATTCTCTTAACGCCGCTCCTCTTCTGGCTGGCAGCAATATCGGGTATTTAAATTGATGTACTTTACTTTGGGAACATCCATTAGATTAGGTGTGTCATTGATAAGGTTATCCCCCGGCAAATGAATTTGGAATTTGTTTGGAGCCTCATAAAGTGTGAATAATTTAATGGGTCATTTATGGTTTACGTTCAAATTTTGTCTTGTGTTTGTTGTTTTTTTTTGTAGGCAGGTGCTTGTTAACGATTTGTGGCAGTAATTGGGGGCAGGTTGCCAACAATGAAGTGCCTTTTGTTTTAATTTTACCACAATTTCCGGTGCTAAGCGTTTTATGACGGTAACATTATTAAATGCTGCTCAAACTTTTGAGAGGAGATTGCTAATATTTAATGTTGAATTATTTTCAGACATGACTAACACCAGCAGGCTGTTTGGGAGTGGGGGGAGGATTTTTCAAGATTTCCCCTTTTGAGAAGTTTTATTATTTTCAATTAACGAAAAAATTGGTAAGGAAATTCGCCTCATGCTTAGGCAGAGATTTATCAGGATTTTTGTAAGTAGCATTCAGCGTAAGTGGGCGTAAAATCTTTAGAGCTGTGGCTACTGTAACCAACGAAGTTTTTTGTAATTCCAAAACGAAGGGGAAAACCGGCTTAGAGATAATAATACATTATTTTCTTGCAATATTTGAAATATAATGATAATGATATAATTTAGTGGTGGTGGGAGCAGTATTTTTTATTATCCTTAAGGTTCAGGCAGCAGATATAAAATGATTTTTGTTTTGAGTCTATAAATTTAGTGCTGAATTTTGAGTTTGTAAATTTAGTGATGGCCATAAACACTCTCAAATATTATCAACTGACTCGAAAGTAATTTAGAGTCGATTGATCCACCTCGCTTCTTTTTAGACATTACAATTGGGTGCAGAAAGTCTCAACATCCTGCCGAAGACAAAAACAATTATAGCAGTTCCAGCCCAAAAATGTTTTGCCAGTGTCTGGTATATTTATGTGGAAATTATGTTTTATATCTTCCATTATCATCCGACTATCAATGCATTCACCCTGGATTTCACTTGCAAATCAAAAATGTTTAATAAAAACGTCAACTATCGATTCTCTATCCTTTATCTTTGCTGCCTTGCTTGGCTGTGTGTGTAATTGCCCCGGCATTAGCTGCCATCTCCTGTATCATCCGCGGTTCAGCAACCAGCGACAGCTAATATTTGCCCAGTACATTGTGCCACATTGTGGCCCACTTTGGTGCACTCAAGTGCGGGGCGTCACACGTGCCACGGAACAGATCAATGGTATGTCCTCGGACATGGATGGAATTGCGTGCTACTGATGGCCAATTGAAAAACGATGAATGATTTCGCTCCTATCTTCTGCTGAACGGGGTAGTACTAGTCGTGTCAATTCTTTACTGGCTGCCTACAGATTCCGATCTGTTGTCTGACATTTCAATCAATTCAACCGTGATGGCAAATTGGCCGAGCCAATATTTCACAGTCCTTTTCTTGGAATACTCAGTATCTGAGTATCGCAGCAATTAATTCTGTATTGCAAATGATGGCTTAGAGGATTTGCTGGGTGGGTGAGGGGTAGATAACGACGTTTGCTTTACACCACATTCGAGTGAGATGTATGTTTTGGGTTCATCTCTACATATATTTGCCCTACGCAATGGAGATTTATGCTGTGGCAGAACTGCATTCATTGCAGTGGTGGCCAATTGCATGCTAATGCTAATTGTGTGGCTGATTTGTGGACTCTGCTCAGCTATGGTTCTCCTCTGATGTACACGCACTCTTGGTCCTTTCATAGCAGCATGAATCTGTTGCTAAACCCATTTATGAAAGCCTTCATTGGGATAATTGGAGTGCAACCCGAAATTAATGTTAATTATTCCCATGTGGAGATGAGGCTTCGGTCATCTTATTTGTGTCTGATTTCAAATTGCAGTTGCAGGTCATTCTGTACGTTCCTATGTTAGTTTTCACGTTCGTAATCTCCTGGGATTGGGATGGGGGATAACATTCGCTATCAACAATATTTACTTTGTCGATTTATTGCACGACAGCTTCGTCTATCATCTACTTTTGGACGGCCATAGAAGGTATTCCTGATTTTAGTCTGACATAAAATCGAGTTGTTTCCAAATCTCTGTAACATTGTTGTGTGCAAATTTGGTTTTTAATCGGTGTAAATGGATTGAGCACCTCAAAGTTAAACTTCGGTAAATATTTTGTATGGATAACAATTGGAAAAGTTTACATTAATCGCTCGCAAGGCATTGCCGGCATATTGATATGACAGCAGCGCTTGTAAGGTTTAAGCTGTCACACGTCAAAACTTTTTGACAGTCAAAAATTACACTATGAAACAAAAATTTTGAAGTAGAGATATTTATAACATTTTATTATGTATTTACTGAACTCGACAACGATATTGAAATTTCAGTTTTCTCTGAAAGTACCCTTAATATTTTTATACCCTCACTCTACAGAGTAGGAGGGTATATATCATTTGGGACAGAAAAAAGTGTAACGCATTAAAGGAGTGACTTAAGACCCTAAGTACGTTTGTACCAAATCCGTTCCACGACTTTTTAAGGTGTTTGAGCCATGTCCGTCCGTCCGTTCGTCTGGCTGGCTGGTGTACACCATAACTTTCGAAAGGAGTTAAGGAATCGATTCAAACTTTGCACATAGTAATATTTTTGCCAAACTTAGTTTAAGTTCGAAGAAGGGCGAAATTGCCACGGCCCTTCTGGTACCGCCCACACAAAAGTTAAATTAAAACCCATATAACTTCCACATGGATATTCGGAATCAGCTATATTTTGGTATTTAAAAATATTTTTATAATCACTTTAAGTGTACCAAATATGACGTGATTTGTCACGCCCCTTCCAGTACCTCCCACACAAATCACCCTAAACTAGGTAAAATTAAATCTGTAATATCTTCTATACGGATGATCAGATTTCACATTTGGTAATGTTTTGATAGAAGTTACATTCGTGTGATATATCAGCGATATTGCCACACCCCTTCTGGTACCGGCCACACAAAGTGGCATAAACTTTGGTTACAATAAAGCCGACTTAACATGCATATGGGTAATCAAAATCATAAGCAATTTGATATTTAAAAATGTTTCTATAATCACTTTAATAATAAGAACTTTCACATAGAAACAGTTAACCCACATTCTCCAAAAACATCAGAAAACAAATTGTTTTTTTTTTTCAATTTTTTGCTTACACAAAAAAAGAAAAAAAAAACAAAAATATATATAGAATAAATATATTTTTTAAAATAGTTATTAACATTCAATGTAAATGATCTATGGATAAATGTAGATGCTATGGAAGTCTTTGTAGACTCAGCTTCCACATATGTAAAAACTTGGTCAAATATGAAGCCATAATGGATTTCAGAAACCGGTATAACTCCTATATATTTCATTTTCCCTAGGATATGTGGGAGGAACTAGAAGGGCCAAAGCCTAAATATTTTTTAGGTCCAATTTGATTATAAAAACAATTCATATACCAAATTGCTGTCATATGCAAAGTTTTCCAGACGAACGGAAGGACATAATTCAAACAACTTAAAATATTGAGAAACGGATTTGGTCCATACATACTTATGGTCATAAGCCACTCCTTCAATGCGTTACAATTTTCTTCTGTTAACCTCCTACTCTGTAGAGTGAGGATGTAAAAATCATGATTTAAAAAATCTTTTTCGTCTACATAGAGAGCCATTTATACATAGATTAATTACAAATAGGCATTGTTTTCTTCGTTTGAATGTTTTTATTTATTTATTTATTTATTTATTATGAATTACAAAACAAAGTAAATTTATATTCTAATTTTTAGGTCCAGGGATTGAGCCGGGGTGACTAAGACCATTGTAGCTAGTTATTGCAGCGAAAGACCAGAGCCTCTGGTGGGAATCGAACCCACGACCCCCACGCTGATAGCCGAGCACGCTACCAACTCGACTACCGGGGCGCTCCCGTTTGAATGTTAGCTATTAATAAATAAAAGAAAATAATTTTTCATTCAACAAAAATAAAAAATTTAGTAACAACTAAAAAAATTATCCATATTTATTTTTTTATTTTATAAATCTGTATAACACAATGTAAACAAAAAACAAGTAAAAACGGCGTTAAGTTCGGTAGGGCTCAAACTTATATACCCTCCACCACGGAGTGCATTCCATTTATTAGAGGCTGTCGACTTTAGATAGAAATGCAGATCCATATTAGGAGAATTACGACATTTTGTTTGCACATTGAGATATTTATTTACTATTTCAAAATATAAGGTACAATTATGCACACTGGTTTAAAAATGCTGATGCTTCATTAAGTACATTAAGTAAGTATAATACTTCAAGTGTAATCAAAAAGTGGAGATGAGGCGGCAATCTTCAAAAATGTGCATCAAATATTAGTTTATTATCGGTCGCCATTAGAGAGAGAGATATTTCCCGATCTCCCCTATTAGCAATTTTCCATCTACAGACAAAATGTTTCGGGTCCGCAGTGGAATGCTCACACTTATTTCATTGTTTCTATCTACAGCCGTTTGCTTGGTACAAGTTTTGTTCCTTTTCATTTCGACCATAAAATTACGAATTTGGATTATTTTGCGTGTCTGTCACGTGAGTGTAAACAACAAATTTCATGATTCTAGCTACAGTCGTTTGCTTTGTACCAATTTCATCCCGAATATCGGCTCAGTCAGAGCAATACTGACTTTTTCTATTCTAACTGAAGACGTTTGGCCGGTACTACTTTTACCCCTTTTCGAGTC
This sequence comes from Polietes domitor, assembly GCA_947397865.1. Lineage (NCBI taxonomy): Eukaryota > Metazoa > Arthropoda > Insecta > Diptera > Muscidae > Polietes > Polietes domitor. Next base: position 77,863,126 of record OX377622.1, read on the forward strand.
ATTTTGCTCTTAAAAGTACAAATTTAGAAAAATTCTTTGTTTCTCGTCTACATAGTCAGTTGAATGTATACACCGAATTTCATGATTTCAATTTTAGCGCTTTGGGTGACACCATTTTATCCCTCCTTTCTAATTGTATCCCTTAAGAGTACGAATTTTGAAATGTCTATCTATTTTACGTATCTACGCAATTAGAGGGATGTGCATTCCAAATTTCATGTTTCTTGTCGTTGGTAATGTTTTTATCCCTTTTCGTCCCATTTGGCCCTGTGAAAATTTTATTTATTTTTGGTGCTTGATCGATTTCGCCCACTTTCGATCCCAACCGATCTACAACGATAAGACACATTTAAGGAAAATTTGAACCTCCTAGCTCATTTCAGACAGACGAACATGACTTAGAATTTTACCATGATAAGAATATATATACTCTGATACAAACGGAAAGACCAAGTGAATATACTCCCATCCAAAGGTGGAGGGTATAATAAGTTTTTAGGTCAATTTTTTTATTTTTTGTTGCCTAGTGTTATCGGCCAAAAAAATATTTCCTTGAATCACATTACATTTGAGAGACACCGATCATTATTTATTAGAAACAATATTTCGCAAAGATTAGATTAATTACTTAAGTGGAACCACGTTTGGTGTGGTTTTGGGGAAAATTCAATTCAATTTCTAAATCTTTAAATTGTTTCAGCCAACAATCCTAACCTCCTGCCACAAACCACCGGCAAATATCTGTATCTTCCACAACGTCCCATACATGACGGCATCCAGCGTATGTTCGAAGCGAATTGTTCCATAAAAATGATTAATGATACGGAGCAGGTTGTCATGAATTGTTTATGTTTTGTCCTTGTGCGGCTGCTGCTGCTGCACCCTAACATCGTTGTCCTTCCTTGTCCTTTTTTGTGCGTATCTCTGTGTGTTTGTGCGTGTTTTTGTCTATGTTTAATTAACACTTGTGTTGCTGCTGTAGATTTTTGTCTTAATTTTTCCTAATGACTTTTTGGCCCTCTTACACATTAACAACACATTCATTTATCTTTGTTGGGTTGTAGTCGTCAGTAGCGAAAGTCAAAACCTTTGTGGATTAATAATGTTCTACACATAGACCATACCCCACCACACTCACCCCATTCTAAATTAACTAGAAAAGATGCAAAACGGAAATTAAAATATTCTCTAGACTGCCACTGAGGTTGTGTTGTGACTTCCTTCCGGTTGGAAAGTTTTTGGTTGAGCAAATCGACAATCGGCATAACACAAACAATTTGCAAGTTCTCCAGCAGCATCCGCTTCGTCATCATCTGTTTGTTTGATGATGTTGTTCTTGTTGTTGTCGAGGTATCATTAGCCAATAACGATTTAATAACTGCTTCTTTCATTCGTTATTAATTGGGTTGGAAAAAGTTTCCTCAGTCCTCTCGATTTGATTTCCTTGAAAAGTTTTATTTTCTCCTCCAAATGATCACAGTGAGAGTAGTAGGTGCATCGAAGTGGAATTGTTGTTAAATTACTTGCAGAGCGATTGCAACTGTGCTGCATCTATGGAATTGTTTGTTATCGAGCGAGGAGACGATGCAATCGGAGGGAGAAATAAGTGGTAGTTGGAGGCAATTTTAAAGGAAGTGAAATAAAAATCAGACATACTGCGAGAGCATTTTTTGGCCCAGTTTCCTTATATTTATATGCCATACATTAGCTTAAAGCTTAAAGACAACAAACAACGGTTTGCTATTTCAGCAGAGACAATCTGCTTTCTTCTTTCAAGTTAAAGTCTGCTTTACATACCAAATGTGGGTGTAAATATAAGAAACGTTTGTCGAAATCATTGCCTAGTTTCCCAGGAATGTTTGATAAATTCTATGACACTTTGCACTGTATTAATGAAATATATTTCACATATTTTACGTTTGTCATCGATAAAAAATAAAATAATTTTTATCAAAATTTTCACAAATCTTAAAATAATAAAAATTTTATTTTGGCGTTGGGCGTGGTACTGCAAATTTTCATTTGATCATTCATTTGAAATGAAAACACTGTTAATGATTTGTATAACATATATATTAAAATAAGAAATTTATGATGTTTTTTTTCATTTTAACTTACATGGGAAGTAGGCTTGGTTGTGGCGATTTAAACAAAAAATTGATTTTTGATCTAATTTGAGGATATAAGGGATGCGTGCGAAATGTCAAGGTCCTAGCTCTATTCCTTCGAAAAATTCCTATACGAAACAATATGGCCCAATGGCACCGCAGGCATGCAAACCGCACCAAAGTGGTGATTCATGAAGCACATGTGGATTTTTCACCAAAACCAATAACGCATATTTTGCTTATTGACGAAGCATTGAGCCAAAGATGACCGTCGTCACTGAAGATGATTTGCGATAAAATGCATCATCTTGGCGCATCTTTTCCAGAGCCAATCGAGAACGTAGGGCGCGTTAAATAGTCCTTCGGCTTCTACTTACGCAAAACTCGCCATAAAGTGGTCTTGGCGATGCCCAGTTTTTGAGAACGATTTGAATCATTTGCATACGGACGCCTGAACTGCAGCGATATTTTCGTCACTTCGAACAACCCGTCTCATTGGCACGGCAGCATCACACAATGACTCAAATTAGTCTTAAATTTTCGCACTTAACTTCTGTTATTGCTTGTCTACTAGGGCGAGAATAACGACTGAAATTGGACTCTTAACGTTGCGGTCACCGACTCCGACTTTCGGAGTACATTTTTATAATTGCATACGTTGTTCGTTCGTGTACTTTACCATGATGAAAATGTTTAGTTTACCTATTGGAGAACCCTTTATAAGTATATGCTGTACATCAGAGCATTAGCGTATCCCTACAAGTATTCTCATATCCGCCGATTCCTTCTCTCTTAACGCGTTCACAGAACCTCTATCCTGTTGTCCCATTAAATATGCACAATTAAACCTAATTTATCTGACACAAAAATGACTCAAATTAATTTCAATCATTTCAATATTCTCGATAATTGACAAATTTGTTATGGAAACAAAAGTAAGAAAGAATTATTGTCACTCCATCTTCAACCGTACTCGAGGTTAGGCTGCATGGACCTCTGAAATTATTCAAACCCACACCTGAGTCCCGGAATCATTGTTTTCAGTTGACACTGTTGTCTGTACTCGTTGGGATACAGGCTGTAACAGCGCAATAAAAAGTACGTGAGCCACATTGCATTTGTGTATAAGTTTTGATGGTTATACCCAGTGAAACTTTTGGTAGGTGATCCAAGGCATATTTGTTTCTTAATTGGATAAGATAGTGATCTTTTTTCGAAATACGAAAAAATTATCCACATTAAATAATATAGGTGGTAACTAGACAGTCTTGGCTAATACCAAATTATTTGTTGTAATAAAATTGATGGACAAAGTTTGGAATTTTCGCCAGAGCATCATGGCGAAATGTTGTGTGGCATGTTATCGTTTTTGTGTGATTTTATGAATCCCTGCTGCAGCCTATTGACTAGTAAAAGTTATGCTGGTGCTTGGCTCCAATACGCGGCTTAAGGCGAAAGCAGGTGTCTTCTTTCCGTGCTACTTAGCCGACGCTGCAGGTATTCTTATTCACGCCGAGCTGACTTTGGTGTAATGTAACCGCATAAAATTCCTAAGTCCACGAAGAAAATCCAATAAATTATGGTCGTCCTTGTTGGAAGGAAGAAACAAAAAAGACATAAAACCTAAATGTAAACGTGAGCGAAACTAAAACCATTGCCAAAACCAAGAAGTGCAAAAGGGAAATCCGAAGCAACAGCCACGGCATCAGTTACAAATTACACACACACGCACACACTCAGCCAAATAAACAAACCCATGTAATAAGTGGCAAGTATAGTTGTGGGTGGCTGTGAGTGTCTGTAGTACACAAATCGCACTTGAGTACATAGAGACGCACACAGCTACACCCATAAAACTGTTTCCGTTTTCCAGTAATGTGTTCGTATTACAATTACAAACAAACAAACAAGCAAACAAACAAACATACCATAAAATACTTGTTGTTCTTGTTTACGTAGTTCTTGTTATTTGAGCTGAAATTATAAGCCTTTTTCCACCCCCCGCCCGCTTGGCCTGTGGTTTTGTTGCTCTTCGAATATGTTCTTTCGTTTGTTTTCTTTTGTGCCCCGGAAGGCCTTTCCATCGAAAGTACGAGGGGTCTTAGGCCAAAAAGTACTACTGATGGCTACAAGTTGTTCAATTTGCACACAATTCAATTTGGCAAATGATGGGGGATATCATGAAGTCAAATTAGATGTTGCTGTGGCAAATCTGGATGAAATCAAATATTTGCCTAAAGCTAAAAAACGAACTAAATAATGGAGCGATGTATTTTTCGAGGTAGATATGTCTGTCTGTTACGTAAGATCATAAAGGATGACAGCTAGAGGATTACTATTTTACAGAAATACGCCCTTTTTTCAGGCTCGGGCAAGATCAAAGACGAGGAAATTAATTGCGATGATTTAGCATCTTTTTTAAATAGAGTAATTTCATTTTGCCTCTTCTGTCCGGTTTTGATGAAATTTTCCAATTATGTCCCAGCAAAAAGGGAGCATGAAAAAGATGTTCATCTTGTGATTCGGAAGTAGTGAAAATTGTGATCTTCACCAATGAATTTAATATGGAGTTGTCATAGGAGGGATGTCCTTTATTTTGAAAGACTTAAAAGTTATTTCAAAGTGTGGCAATGCAACCACTTTTTCACTAGTTTCCATTTCGTGTTGTAACAAATCCGCCGCTACCGGTGGTAGAACAGCGGACCATCTGGTAGCTACTACGGCACTATAACCTCAGCTATCCTCTGTAGTGAGTTCTGAATAACTAAAGCAAACTATTTTGTTCGTTAGAACTGACAATGAATTATTATATAGCGCGAATTAAAATTATTTTACTCATATTATGTAGTATTAATAATAATAAAAAATTAAATATTTGAAGTAAATTAATAACGCAAAAAAATTTGTATTTTTTTAGCAAAAATTTATAAATTGTAAAAATTATAAAAAATTAAGCATTGTATATTTATTAAAGTAATAAAAAAAGTTTTTTTCCCGAACCACGATTCGAACCCTCTGTGACCCCATACTAAAAATTCGTTCCCATTCACTTGTGAAAATGTAACGGGATATTAACATATTTTCGATTTTTTGGAAGTTGTTTAAAAGAACTTCCTTAAAAGCGGGAAAAATGCACCTTTGGATTTTTAGATGCTACTAAAATGTGCTCCCTACGGAACTAAGTACTTCAAATTTCTTTTACTGGGGTATTTTTCTTTAAGATGATTTCCGGATTTCCTGATTTTCAAAAAATGAGAAATTGTAGACATTAGAGTGGATCGAAAATACAGTATTTCTTTCTCATTTCAAGCAAATCTCATTTAGTTTCACATACAATTTTCAAATCTTAAAATATATATATTTTTATTTTTGTCATAAACGAAAACAATACCTTCTATTTTTGTAAAATAAATTTTATTAATAGTTTGTGTTGTCAGTAGAACGCTCAATACTTTTCATGATGGTGTTCCTTGTGCTTATCCTAAAACAATTATAAATGTGATTGCTGTCAAAGTTAAAAATATTTAATATAAATAATTAAAATAATTTATTTATCGCGACTAAAATGAATCTTTGGCTAGTTAAATACATTTTCCCAAAATATATCGGCATTATCACTGTCCATTCGTGCCCATTAGTTATTTATATTAAAGATTTTTTAGTTCGTTTATAATTGTTGTAGAGTAAGTACCAGGAACACCAGCATGGAACGTACGGAACGTCCTTCTGACTATAACTATTAAAAACATTATTTTGCAAAAATTTTACATTTTTTGTTTATAAAAAACATAAAAAATATTTTTCTTAAGATTTTATAATTTTCTGTGAATCTATAAGAAATTTACTTTTGATTAAAAAAGCTATATTTGTATCTTATACCACAAAAAAAAAAAATCTTTTGAAATTGCCTTATGACAAAAGTTCTTTATTTTCTACAGTTTCATATTTTTTAAATCGGTAAATGCACTTTTATTAGCCAGTTTAGGAAAATTGAAATTTCTTTAAAATCAGAGAGAAAGGACAAAATTTTGAGTGATTGCTTCTCACGAAATTACTCAATAGAAGGTTGCGATTTTTCACTATTACAATGATAAAACTCCTTCCAAAAATTGTAGAGAATTTTCAGCGAACTTTATATCTTATACCTCAGAAAACGTCCTTTGGGATTGGACCATTTTGCATCGATATTTTATAGAATGCAAATTTATTTTTATTATTATACCACTAGCATGATTTCTGGCAATGGAAGCCAATATACTCGGAATAAATGATTCTCAATCCAAATATCAGTCAAAAAATCGCATAAGCATTTCATTGAGTTGCATATGTATTTTTTTCGTCTACAAAGATGATCATAATTTCTACATTTATCCAAAGATATTTTACATATAGAAATTGTTTTCTTCTTTAGAAAGTTAGCTTTAAAAAATTAAACAAATATTGTTTTCTTGGATTTTAATGGATTGTTTCGTGTCAGTTAAAATATATTTTTTTCTAAATAATTCAATTTTTTTCTCAATTTCTTTTTTGAATCTGCTTACAAAACACCGTTTGTATGTGAAAATGAAATTCGCAGCCATTGTAGCCATCGTAATTACCTTTAATTGGACATATAAGTGGATGTGATCGGGTTTATATTTCCAAAATGAGGGTAGAAATATTAAAGGTTAAATTACATTTTATGAATCAGTATCCACAAAATTTTATGCATTGATATTTTGATACAAAATCAAGAAATAAAATGCAGATCAATATTACACTTGAAACGGATGATATACATCTGAAGCTATAGGCAAAATGAAGATAATTGGCATTCTCAGTTTCTTATTTCCCCTAAAGATGACTAAAAAGTTGCAAATGATAACATTCTTCAGAAAAAATGTTTCAAATATTTATTAGCACCATTTGATGCAGATATACATCTCAAATGAAAAAGTAGAATATTTGGTAAAAACTCTTAAAATTTTATGCTTCTGCATTAGTTTAGCGTTATCAAATTATCCCCCCTCAGAAAAGATAAAGGGTGGTAACTTGAAATAGTTGTTACTACTTAAGGAATACATATAAGAGCATGGAATTTGAAGCATTTTTTACACACTTGATTATTTTCTGAGACCACCTTAAAAATATTAGAAAACGTTAGAAATGTAAATTATATATGAATGATAATTATAAATTTTTTAAATCAGTTCAAAACAATAAATAACCGGTTGACACACCGGATATTTATTAACTATTTTTAGTGTCATTTCGCATTAGATTGAGCGAGCTGCACATGTTTTTATAAACCGATATCCCATACAAAAGATATAACATTTAAAAAGTGGCCTGAGCAAATGTTGTCCAACGTTTCTATTATGTATATGATTATAATGTGATTTGCATTTTTTTCCAAAATAATGAGCGCTATGCTGTATATGGTACACGCTCGGATAGCTCTAGGTCTAAGAATATTCTAAACTCGAAAAATATTAATTTTGTATTTATTTTTTATTAAAATTCCAACTCTCAATTTTGTCGAAGGTATGGGTAAAGAGATTAAATCATCTTCACGTATAGGCAGTGTTTTAATAACAGAGATAAAAATAAATACATTTTTTTTGTTGGCAAAATAAATAAATATCAGAATAAATAATTTTGGCGATATCAATTTCAGCAATAACTTTATTTGAAAGGGGGAAATAGGGAACACGATATTTTTACATTTTCTCACTTCTACAGGAAATGTCTTAACTCTACATTTATTCATAGATTTTCATAGTTAGGATGCCAGATATTATAAAATAAATTAATTTCTTAGAATTTGTATTGTTTGATTAGTGATCGATTTGATTGATTTTCTATAGAAAATGTGCTTTAATTTTTTTTATCGAAAAAAAAAAACGATATATTAAAAGTTTAAAAACCACAATTTTTTAAAATACTATTGCAAAAGGCCTAACTTTTATGTCCATCAAAAGATATTGACGATAATAATAATGAGAAGATAATCTGCTTCTGATTTTTCCATTATTAGAGGTTTTTCGTGACAATAGAAAAAGTTTTTTAATGCTTATTTTTAAATTTGATTTGATGACTGTTAATAACTAACTGCTTCTACGTGAAGGTGACAAAGATTTATAGCCATTATCATTACCTTCAGATTATCGTATAACTGGGGTGTCAGGGGTTCTACAAAATTTGGACAAGATTCGACAAAAAATGGAATTTTAGTGAAAAAATTTAAAAAAATATATCCATAATAATTAAATTAATTAAAAATCAAACTCTACATTTTTAATCTTATCAAAATCGTTTACAAACTCTTGGATATTATTTTGTGTCGCAATTCATATATTATTCTAAAAAACTTCACTTTGGAGCATTTTCACATTTTTAAATTGACTATCGGCTTCGAAATGGAAAATCTATTAAAACTGGAATTAGTTTTTTGTGGCATTATTCCGGAAAATGGTTTTAAGTTAAAAAATGTAGGCGAGCCTACCAACACTCCAAAATCCTTTCCTCCTACAACTCTTGCATTACCCCTCGAACTCACACCCATACATAGACCTCACGAAAATAAAAATCCACCAATACTGGCAAAACATTGGTATGTGGCACTGGCTTTAGCCGAGAGGTTAGGGGCAAGACAAGTGGATGTCACACAATCTACTCGGGAATTTCAAGGTAAAAAGATTTCTTGCATATTTTGTTATAGTATTTGTGTGCGTCTCTATGTGTGTGTGTATGGCATCTTTTCTTAAATTCTGTGGTTTATCATGAATATCTTAACCAGAAGCAGAGGAGAAAGACGACACGGAAACGAGCAAGAAAAACCACAACTGTTCGAGTGCTTACCATGAATCCTCATCCGACACAGAGAACCAACAGAGTGTTAGTGTGTGTGTATGTGACTGGTGCAACAAATAAGAATCAACATTTTCGTTTGCCGTTTTGTTTCTAAATCTTCTGCTCCGTTCATTTGTTTTTGTCAGCTTTCCGTCCTTCCTCCCTCCCACCTTCCCAGGCAACTGAAGTGTGCACCTGGCCATGAATGTTCTTTGAAAGATGGCCAGAGCCAGTGCATTCAAGAAAAAAGAGATCAGCTCGTTCTTGAACAAGTGCGCTCGTTAAGATAACACACTGTGACACACACACACCAGCTCTGCTGCACTTGGATTTCTTCCAATTGAGTGCAATTGGGCGTAGGGCGTAGCACGGTAATGGTTTTAAATGGATTAAGGTGCCAGGACCTGTTTGTCTGAGTGTATGCGTGCGTGTGAGCGCCTAACAGATATCAACAATGAAATTTGGTTGGGGTAGCTTTATGGAATTTCAAAATCTGTGATTTACGATTGCATAACTGTGAGGGAAACATTTGTTGTTCTCGTCTGCACTGCAAGATAAATGAGATGCAATCTGGTAAACACGATTCCAACACAATTCCAGCTGTCACAATAGTTGAAATTGCGCTACGACATAGAGTCCATTACAAAGGTATGTATATTTTCTGTGCGACAAGTTGTCATAAATTAGTTGTATGCCAAATATTTGCAACAACAAAATCGACAGTTAATTTAGGGTTGACTGTCTGTCGCTATACCTGTCAGCTGCTCATCTTATGTATTTCTGACATAATAAATATAATTTGTTTGAGATCACGATTAAATTGGACATATAGGATTTTTAGAGAAGAAGACTGGTTGATATTAAGATAAATCATCGAGATATTTTGAGGAAAAGAATTTTAGTCATAACTTTCGTTGTGTGAAAGATATTGGGAGTCTGTTGTCGAATAAAGAAATCCAGCCACTACATTTTAGTTGTGCACACTGTGAATTTTTCAGAGTGGAATCGTCATCCGCTGAGATTTTTTTATAATTTTTAAATCTCAGAAACTACCGGCGATGCCAATCTGAGAATTTCAGGACAAATTTAGAAATTTGCACAGGAAATTAAAAACAATATTATTTTTCGTCTTTTATTTCGGCCTTACTCAATGTTTGATTTGAACTGGGATATTTTTTAATATAGATCTGGGCTGCAACTTTCTACCATAATATCGGGAAACTATCAAGAAATGACTAATGCGTTGTTTTAATAGTTTCTCAGACTGTATGAAATGTGGCAGGGTCATACCGTCCCCAAACAAATCATGCTATTCAGACGAAAATGAATGGATTGCCATGTCATTGTAGTGAGAACTATCAACCGTGGTTGAGTGTTCAATTGCATACTCCAAATCCACACTAAACAAGGGAATTAAAATATTGGTAAGCTGATTCCAGTCAAATCTGCCATATGAACTAATATTTCAGTTAGAAGTTTCTGCCTTACAGAAGTGGAAGCCATATGAGTCATTCCATGCCAAGTGGTACAATTTTTGAGCTCACAGCTTGGATTGTTTCGAAAGTTTGTATGTATTCTTAGAAAAAATTTTTTTTCACGAGTTATGACCAATTTAACAGTGTTGAAATTATGATGTTTTTATGAAGGTTGTTTATGCAATCGGCTGTAGATAAAAATAAATATTAAATATTTTACCGATTTTACTGTACTATATACCTTGTTTTGAAGGTAATTTCAATTACTTTCAAAACAAATATAAATGGCATAAAAATGTAAAAACTTAAAAAAATCTAGCGAAGATATTATATATCTTAACTTGGTGAACGAAATGATTATAATAATTGTTTTTGTTTTTAAGTGGTGTTCCAAGATGTAATTTTTAGTGGATGTGTGAGTTTAGAAGTTATGAAATGATGGATTTTATTTTTTACATATTTTCTAATTGCCCAATAGAAGTTTTTTTAATGGCATCCTAAGATGCAGAATGAACATATTTCAGCTTCTCGGAAAATGGTTTTAATAAAATTTTACAAATGGCATTACATTTTTAAATTGTTTTGCGTAGTTATTTTGACGTAGTTATAACGCGGTTGCTACTAATCTAAATATTCATACTTTATCAAGAAGCGAATTTTTACTACACCCTATGCTGTAATACAAATTGGCCTCCTTGCACCGATGAAAAAGAACACCGACAAAATAGAAATTTCATAACATATGAAACGCTGCATAAGAGAAGGACTACCTTCCTATGAAAATCCCAAGTTGAATTCATTATTTAAGATCGAATTTTTCACAAATTAATTAATGTAATTAAATTTGGCCCAAAACGGCTTGCCAATTACATAATAATCACAATAAAAGAAATTTCTTATCAAAAGTTTGAGATATATTTCACTTCTTGGGATGCTTTTTTTCTGGATATTTTTTTGTAAAATCAACCAACATTTCAGTGAAAAAAATCATCAGAATGATTATTTCTTCTTCAATTTATTAACACAAGGAATAAAAACAACAAAAAATCGAAGTTGTTACAAATTTGCAACATTACTTTCTACTATTTGGATATATCACTATAATAAGTATTACCTTAAGTGCTCCATTGTCTCTTTAACTTGACCACTCTTTAATTTCAATAATAATTACTCATGAAAAATCTCTTAATCTCAATTAAAAGGTTCTGAATCTCAACCAGTATTTTTCTTTTTGTTTTTGTTTTTCTAAAAGCTTTGAATAAATCACAGTGAACTCTTAACGGAGTCCTTTTTTAAATGTTGACATGATTTAGATTTTTGCAACAAAACATTTTGCCGAACGGTTTGCACAATATTTTCTCATTTTGGCTATCTAAACTCGAAAACGATAATAAAAGAAATTTTTCTTATATTTTTTTTACTAAAATACACATTTACGCCGAAGGCACCTTTAATACTTGTACTCTCCTTTTGAAAATATAAGACCGATAATACCCTCTTACATGTTCAATTAAAGTTAATTATGACGGCTACAAATACTGCGAATATAAACACTGATTTAAGAGCAGTCTCCGAATAGTTGTAGTTTCTATGTCAATGTGCTATTCGGAACATGTGTAGCCATTATAATTACCTTAATTGAACATAAACGTGCGTGATCGGACCTATATTCCTAAAGTGTGGCTACAAATATTAAATGTACCTTCAATGAAAAATTAAATTTTAGTAAAAACAAAAGAAAAACGTATTCATAAAAAGTTTTTTGGTGTTTGGTTTATGCATCATTATGACAATGGACACAAAATATACATTTTTAGGTCTCGGACACAAAATTTTTCTTTTTTATGAGTTCGTTCCGATGAGTGTCCAATAATCCATGGACACTCATCAATTATTCGTTAAATAGAGAGTATGAAAATCAAAAGCTTTTCCTAGGAAATTAAATCATTTTCGAAGAAAGTAAACTTCTTTCATGTATTTCTGAATACGACATCCTGTTGTGATTGTTATTTCAGATTAGAATGATCTGAAAAAACATTAAAACTAAATTGAAAAATAAAAGAATCAAACCATATAGCTAATTCTGTGGCTCCCTGTCTGTGTATGATTTTTTGAGTGTTTTTGTTTCCTTGGATAATTCGATTAATTAAATGATGAGTGATTTAAAATAAGAATCCTTTTTACATTTTCGTCCCGACTTTTCGTTTTTAGTTACTAGGTAATCGATTTTATTGGTCTTGTGAAAACAGCCAGGTTTTTCTAATTTAAACATTTCTTGTATTAAATATTTAGTCGTTCGTAAACCTATTTCCGCTTTCTGTAAGTTGCAGACCAGTTTTTCATCAACTTCATCCTCATGATGATTTTAGTAAAATAATTAGTTTCCACGGAATACAAAGATTTCCGAGAAAATAATTTCCCAAAACAAGATAATGGATAATTATATTTTATCCTCTCTACTACTTTGGTAGGGGCAGAGGAATAATTAAAGATTTAATTTTATTATTTGCCAACGTATAAATGAGCACACAATATTTTCCTAATTATTTAGCAAACTTTCCGACTTAAGGTGCAGTACACACAGTACACCTCTCTACCACATGGTCTCCTATTAAGATGCTTGTCTTCAACTCCAACTACACCATTGCTATTGTCTTCCTAAACTCCATTCTTAGCCCTGATAACTGGATTAGTCAATCACAAAAGTTGCCTCGAAACAGTTTTTGCCATTTCGAGGCAATCGTTTTGTTTTTTTAGTTTGTTGTTATAGTTGACTTTTTTTGTAATCACCCCATATAAATTAAACCGAAGATTGTTTTGACACTTTAAGCTTCACAGCAACTCAAACAGAAACGGAAGCCTCTGCGGTTAAAATAAAATAAACAAAAAACATCAGAACAAAAAGTGAATCAAATCGAGCGGGCCAACGCGATTAAAATCTTAGGCTTTGTTTAATATTTAATACGTTGCATGGGAAAAGAGCCCCATCGCGTTCGAGCGTATTCCAATTGGCGCTGGAACGCGGTTTTCTAACCCATACGGACAGTAAATTTCCTAGGGTGTAGGTTTTGTATACAAGTTTAGGCGCCCTCCATCCCTTTTGCAATCCCGCTGTGCTGTGTCATGGCTTTTATGTGCAAGAATTCGTTGCATGGAGTTGTGTGGCATTTGGCATCTGTGGTTGCGACAGCACGTCCAGACGAGTGCCGATTAATATGTGGGGAAATACTAGAGTGATAAAAAATGTCGCGTTTTGACAATATAAAAAACCGGTGGACTGTTTTTTTTTCTGAAAAGAAAAACCGGTTAAACTGAAAATAGTATGAAGATTGCACTTTTCAAAGCACTACTATTACCGAACAAGTAAGGAAAGGCTAAAGTCGGGCGGGGCCGACTATATAATACCCTACACCACCCCCTGCGTATATACCGCGCTTTGATTACTAAACCCAGGTATTTCATGGGAGCAATTTTATGTTGTTCATATAAATTATACAGTTACAATAAATTCATCTTTAGTCAAATTTAATGAATATGGTAAATAATAAAGTAATTGATCCAATTTTCCAGCAGATATTCCGAGTAAAGTAAATATAACATGATATGGAAAAATTGATCAAGATTCAATGATAAATACAGATTATACAGCGGTAATAGGATGAATCGGACGGACATTTGAAGGGGGCCTATAACAACACTTGAGGCCTGTGCCAAAACATGCGCCTATATATTTCTCATTCACGGCAGGTATTCTTAGTTGAAACATATAATGATCTGCAAAATGTGATGAAGATCCGATGTAAGATGTAGTTTCTATAGCTGCAATAGAGCAAAATGGGACCCATTTGGGTTAAACCAAAGTATGGACAGGCTAAAAACGGACGGAGCCGACTATCTATCTCACTACAATTCAATTCGGTAAAAAAGTCAAATCGTGAAGGATTTTTGAATCCTGTAAATGTATGTGTTTGACAGAAAATGTTAAGTCGGAAATGACATTTGTATGGGGATATATTGAAACCTGGAAGGATGTGACCCGCTTTCACCATGTATGTTTATTGGTGAAATATAATATGTAAAGTTTGGCCAATATCGGTTAAAGATTCGGGAGCAACATTTGTATTGGGGCTATATCTAAATCTGAAACGATGTACTCACTTTCGCCATAGGTGTTTTTAGTTGGATTATAAGATGTTGTGCCAATTTTAAAGAAAATCGGGTACAATATGTGGTTTCGAGAGCGGAAAAAGTCAAATCGGGAGCGACATTTGTATGGGGCTATATTTAAATCTGAACCGATTTCCTCCAAATTCAATACCGATCGTCCTTGGCCAAAAAAAATAACTTCTGCCAAATTTCATGATATTCGGACCACAATTGATATTCGGAACAAGACAGACATCGTTAAATCGATTCAGCTGGTGATTCTAAGCCGATCCGTATACTTAAAGGTGGGTCCAGCTAGATTATTTTTTGGTGTTACAAACATTTGGCGCGAAACTAACTTATAATACCCTAGTCCACCAAGTGGTGTAGGTGGTGTATAATTATTTTTTGTATTACACAACTGACGTAAAGTTTTCAAAATAAAAAAATCTGTTTTAGTTTTTTTGTTTGTTTTATTTTGGTCTGCGAACAATATTTGATTTGAACTGGGATATTGTCCTGGCTCAAGACCATTTTGCATCTATATTTAATAGAATGCAAATTTATTTACAAATGGCATGGCGACATTTATTACTTGGCTGCAGACTACCACAATCATGATTTCCACCCAACTTTTCAACAACATGCCCGGCCGCTTAATGATTCTCACAAATTAATGAGAAGCACAACTCACTTGCCGAATATACGTGCATGTGTACTTTATTACTTGGTGCGTTTTTTTAAATACACCGAATGTATCTTATATAGTCGGCTCGACCGACTTTAGCCTTCCTTCCTTACTGGTTTTATATATGACAATAAGTATGTGGACGATTTCCCGTCTAGTACAGGGATTTCGTGATTTGAAAATATAATTTCCATATCCCAGGAAATGAAAATCACTGGAAATTAACATCCCTAGCAAAAGATTCCCCATATAAAGTTACCTGATAACGTAAAGAAAAATCCACATCGGTACATTTGAGGGCATCATAACTTCTAGATTTTAGTCTTTCTTTGTAGTCTTTTTCATTGAGATATTAGCAATGCTTTACATATTTTTTGCTCAGCTTATGCTGCACTACCTCGTTCTTGAAAACTGCCTTTGTTTATTATTTTTTATAAGTCTTCCCCCTTTCGTTTACACAATATTCATAGAGTGTTTTGTTTTTCTGTCACACTCTCTACTGTTTGTTTTGTTTTTCTGGAAATTTATGTACACAAATTTTCCTGTTGACTTAAAGTGACAAAAAGTCCAAGGACAACAAGCAACAGGGAAATTCCACCAAAATGGATGGAACTTCTTTATAATTGGGCTGCGATGTGGGCGTAGGTGTGGGGGATGTAATGCTATTCGCAGAATTTGTGGTTGTAAACCAACACCAAGGGTGGTATAATTTGTGTCGTGCTCATCATTATAGTAAATTCCCTCGTTATATTATAATTATAATTATTGTCGATAAATTGTTTAAAGCGTAAACATATGAATATTAGAGTAGGTTAATAAAAAAGGAAAACGCTGAATTATCTTGTACCGTGAGACAAGGTTTATAGGAAAATCACTCTTTCGATTATCAAAGAGCGGACGGAATATATATTGTTTGGTTATTAATTTTATTTTTTTTATTGTAATATGAGTTGCAAATGGAATGCTAAAATTAATTATAATTCCGCACCAAAGGTGGAGCATGAAACCATACCCATTAGTAATAAAATGCTATTTCATTCCTATTCCTGTTTTTAATTAACTTCCAACACATCCCTCCCACAGTGCGAATCGTATATTTGTTGATTTTTTGTTTGTTAGACACCCCTGGTGCAGAAAGGTAAGCAAATGAAAAACTCAGTATAATTGGAAATGTAAAAACGATTTAAAGAATTGCTCAAATTAGTTCACGTTATACGACTACACTACACAGAACAAAATGAGGTTCGTTTAGGAGTGGGTAAATTCATGTAAAATTTAATAATAATCTGCTTGCAAATCAAAATAAATATTTGATTACAAAATGTATTAAATCTAATGCAAATTTCACAATTTTTGCGGCATCAGAACAAATCTGTTCTGGTTTGGCCTGAAGTTTAATTTTTTATAAATGTCATAGCGATTATTGCACAGTACAGCAAGAATAAATACATATGTTGTGGGTATTTAGTCGAGTAATTATCAGGTATTAACTGGATTTCGATGTTGGTATCTCGTGATAGGTACTCAATCTATTTTGCGTTTTTTTCAGCTTGATATCCTATTGCATGGCATAGGGTATAAATATAAATTCTAAGATATCATATTTCGGTAATCAGTCTCTGCATGTTGAGATTTCTATGAATTCAGTAATTATTTTCCACTGTTCGAAATAAAAATGACCTCTGACAGAAAGGCACATCCTGCTTGTTGTCCTAAATTAACTGGCAACTGACAGTTCTGTTTGGCTTTAAAAAGTTACAATGCTATTCCTGTGTAATGGCTTTTTCAAAATCATTCTGACATTTTGTGAATTTAGATTAATTAACTATCAACGTTCTGCCCGTCCCAAAACTTGTCTTGTAGCAATTCAAATGTCGTTAAAGGTATTCATTTTATTCTATGATACAACATTTTAAATGGTAAATTGTAAACAGTATACATATAAACTGGGCACCTCATTCCAATGACACAACATTAATTAACCCGACAATTCATCATTAAAGAAAATTCATTAAGTTTGTGAACGGAACAGATATCATGGAAGAAAGGATAGAGTATTACACTAGTGCATATCCTGATTACCCAGAGGCCACATTAAATTAGAGCGACGTGGTAATACATAGTTTCAGTATTTTTTATTTATTTCCCTTGAATTCTACTGAAGCTGCGTAAAAACTGCGATAATTTTCGTGAACGAATTTAAATTCGCATTTGCATTATTTTCACATAACGTAAAAGAACCTTGCTCCACGATGAATATTTGCAGAGAAAAAACGTGACATATATTTTAATTGCTCACGTAGAGTTTTTCTTTTTTTTTTTCGAAAAATCTAATCTATAGTAGTCTTGGTGACTGAAAAAATATATTATAAAGTGGAATAAGCGAGCGTGATGCATTAAGCCATGCCACAGGAGTTCATTCCCCTGCTTTAAGGTGATGCTTCTTGAGATATGAGTACAGATAGAGAGGTGTGGTAATAACGACCATATCGTTTGTAAGAAAGTGTTATTTTTATTACTTTAATGGTTGTAATAAAAAAGTTTAACAGTGTACTCATCTGCAAAGAAATGCAAAATATGGTCTGAAATATACCAAAAAAAATTAAGTGCTAGAGTTCCAAACAATCTACTGCTCTATAAGCGATCTCTCCTGCTTGCTTTAAGCTGACACATAGTTGGCCACACAGTAATTGGATATAAACCTACTTGAGAAATAATTCTTTAAGTGCTGCTGCATTTGATGTGGCTGCACGAAATAAGTATTGAGTTACTGGAGATTTTTGAGATATCTGATATAACAATCAGATTTCCTGAAACAGGGAATCTCAAAAATATGATTTTTTAGAAAAGTTACAGCCAAATCTTTAATTCGAAAGACATATATTAGCAAGCATATTAGTGGATAAAATTAGTTTTTCACTTTTCTAATCGGTACTTTGCGTTTCGAGAATTTATTATCAAATTGGTCAGATGGTATTGAACTGGCCGAGTGTAGCAATTTATTTTGTGTTTCATTTTCATTCAACGGACTCTTTCCGTTTTCATAAATTTCTAGTATATATCTCCACAAGTTCAGTTTCTATAATCAATCTAATGCTCCTATTTATTAGGGATGTAAAATGGAGTTTTTGCACAGAGGACTAAATTTTAAAATAATTCTAGGTGATTTTCTTCAAAAAACTTAAAATCATACTTAATCAAGTTGGGGGAAATATAGAGATTTTGTTTTTGAAAGATAGCACAGTGAGAATACATGGTATATATAAATATGAAAATACATTTTTGAAATAACATGGCAGTTCATAAAAAGGAAAAATAAATCCCATGAATTATTTTAGAACAATAATAATACCTTTATTTCGATCATGTATCAGAAGAAAATTGAAAGCCAGAATGTATTTATAACCTCCAGCAAAGGATAAGGGTATACTACGTTTATCATTCCATTTTTAATACCTTGAAATATCGAAGTATAAAGTATATATCGTCACCAAAAAACTAAAATTACGAAACGCACATTTTCATATGTTTTCAGGAGAAAGAAGAAACGTTTTGTCCTAAATTTTTTATATTTTTGAATCTTCTAAGATATTAGTCATATGAAAATCTAAAAAATTATAAATGTATATTTTTTGTAGATGACAAAATATCGCTACTTTCAAATCTGTTTGTGGACGAAGAAGACTACATGTTAGAATACTGAATGTGTTAGTCAAATTTATCGTAATCATTTCAGAACTCGATTTGCCATTTTTTGTTGATACGTCTTTTTCTACTATATATGGCAATATATTCTGGATCGCGATAAAAGACGATCTGGCGATCCGCTAGTAATCCTTTCAATACAGCAGTTTCCAGTTTCGGTCCAGAGGAAAAACTTTTCCTAAGCAAGGACTGATAACACCCCAAATATTTATAAGATTTCTTTCTTATATTCAATTGAAATTTGGTATACATACATAAAACTAATTCGCATCTTTAGGGGTGAAATGGGGCTAAATGGGATAAAAAGACAGCAGCTAGAAATTTGGTTGATACGTAGAATTTGTTGAAATTGGTACTTTTAAGAGGTAAAATGGCTCCAAGTAAACGGCTGAAGCTGGAATTGCGAAGCTCAGTTTGTAGATTAGGGCCTCTAGCATAATCGAATTGGTAATGGAAATCCATTAAAAATGGATTGGTTTTATCTGGCGTCAAAAAAGGTCCGCCGAAAATTGGCTTGAAGTTTTGAAAATGTTTGTAATTTGAAGATATAAACAATGTGTATTTATTGTTCTTGTTAAATTGCTATTAAAATGCACTGCCCTATATTGGGCAGTACAATCTCTTACAAAAATCTGTCCGTCCCTCTGGCTGGATTATACGATGATACTAATATGAAATGACCAAAATGGTTGAAACTTTGATGCTTTAGATTTTAAATACATTTCAATTAGAAATCTATTCCAAAAAAGAGATGTGTAAAATTCCAAATGAAGAAAAATTCACATATTTTCAGACTTCTCGTGTATTTTTGTTGAAATCAGTCTCAGATTTTGTTTGTTGTGAGTCTTAAGTCACTAAAAA
Organism: Polietes domitor; assembly: GCA_947397865.1. NCBI lineage: Eukaryota > Metazoa > Arthropoda > Insecta > Diptera > Muscidae > Polietes > Polietes domitor. The sequence continues at coordinate 77,882,940 of OX377622.1, forward strand.
GATTTGTGATCTTAATGTGTATACACTTATGTATTTATAATTTCATAACTTTGTTAAAATTTTCAAATTTAAAAAATTCGATTTTAAACCAAAACAATGAAAATATAGTAAAATCTGTTTTAAGAGTGAAAAACTAAGATGTAAATCGTGTTAATTTTAACGATATATAAAAATGAAACAGTACACGTGGATTTGAAATTCTATAGTAAAAACTATTTCAGGCTGATTATTTGAGTCCAATAAAGCTCATATCGTTACCAAATATAAAATTGATCTAACTCATATTTTTACAAATCCAGATATTTGTTTATTGTAACGAAACACAACCAGTTCGGTCATAATTAACAAAAAATCGATTTCGCAAAAGTTATGAGTTATGTTTTTATTAGGGTAATGATATGTGTATTTTTGTGAAGGTAACATAATTGGTAGTTGATGAACAAAAAGACTCTCCCTATTGCTTATGTGGATAAAATTCTGCAGATTTCCTATTCCATACGTAATCATGATCTATGTATATTTATAGTTCTATAATAAACAAATGCACTTGAGAAACGGAAGTGAGCACAGCCTCGATAAGCTCTGATGGCTATTCAATAATCAAAATTTCTTTAGTTGGTCTGAAGATCAAAACAAAATGGTATATATATATATATGTATATTGATTGACCATCATTGATTCCACCAGTCCACAAACAATGCCAAGTAGTTGTTTTGTCCGGATGTGATGGCAGCTCTTGTACCATTTTGTGTTGATCTTCAGACCAACTAAAGAAATTTTGATTATTGAATAGCCATCAGAGGTTATCGAGGCTGTGCTCACTTCCGTTTCTCAAATTCATTTGTTTATTATAGAATTGTGAATTGTGTTTATTATATTATTGTGAGGGAAAATGTTGTAGTTGGCTCCTAACACATTTCACTTTTTTTACAAGCCGTTATCGAACGCTCTAAAAATAACCTCCAAAAATCAGTTTTTTCTTCAACAAAAAATGAGATGAATGGTATTGAGAAAGAAATTGCGAGCGATTAAAATCTATCCTGAGCCTCCGATATAAAGACCAACTTTTTACGGGTTTATTTCTATTTTTTATAATTTTTGAATAGAAATAAACCACAATAACTTCAATATTTTTGTCCGATTTCTATTGTAAGATGCTCGCTGGTAAAGCACTTGTGATTTTTCGAAGATCTCAATACATTAAGGCCTGAAATTTTTTCATAAATTGTTGGTCTTAAATGGGATAAATTTTAAATAAAAACCATAATATATATAAAGCTAATTTTTGGAAAACGTTGCTAAAGTTGCATCTTCATAAAATTCTGCTATAACCTCGGCAGTTTCTATTCAAATTTGTTTCATTCAAATCAGTTTATAGTCGGAAACACAAACAACATTTTGTGAAAACACTAAATATATTTGAAGAATCAGCTGTAATTAAAATAACGAATTTTTGGCTAAGTTATCTACTTTTTAATTAATTTTTCACAAATGGATGTGCAACAGTGCATCTTTTTAATTTGATATTTTAAAAATAATACGACCGACGAATGCAGCAATTGTCCAAAACCAATATGTTTGTTAATTATATATAGAACATTATAAAATAGTGAAAACATTTGCATTTATTTATTATTCCCACAACAATTACCCCCCACCAACCCCAGCATTGTCACTCCGGTGCACAACACTGTGTGTGGCTCGTGAGTAATTAAAATATTCGTTACGGTCGTTTGTTATTCAGACATAATTAACTTCAAATACGTGTTGAATTTAACAAACTGTTGCCATCTGCGATGCTATTGTGTTTATCGCCATCCTACCTAATTTGGTGGCACAATCGCACATTTTGATCAAATTCAATCTAATTCAATTCAAATTCAATTGAATTATCTTTGAAGTGTAGATTAAATCGGCTGTTGACATGCCTACGGCCACAGGCTAAACGAAAAACTAAAGTTCTCAGACAAATGGATAAAACTGTTGGTGGTTGAAAGCTTCTGTAACGCTTCCATGGTATGGGGAGGGTTGGATAAATGCTGACAGAACTTTTGGTCAAATTTCTGAGCTGGCCGTTTACCCATCTCAGCCTGCACGAAAAGGTATCTCTCAAAAAGGTTGCGGGGTTTTGCTTAAATATTTAATTTTACACAAATCTTTTGCTACAACCATTTGAGACCCACACCCAGAGTGCTGGGAATGCGAAAAAGGATTTCTTTTATCCTTTGGTTACGCACAATTTTGTTTCGCAAATAGCGCATTAACAGCGATATTTTCTCGCATTTACAGCGTGCTTATCTCTGACAATTTCGTCTTTAATGTGTCGGCAACAGGACTCCCTGTCACTCCCAGTGATTCGGTGCTATCGTGCCTATAGACACATCAAGGATATGTCTTTGATATTTTATTGCGGCTGGCACATGGAGGCGAATTGTTTGTTGCTGAGGTTAACCAAAAATAAAGTGTTGAGCAAAACGAGTCTTGTTGTTTTCTTGTGAAACATTTAGGTCTATGTCGGCATCGTTCTACGGTGGGATTTTCAATTTTGATAAAGGTTTCGAGTGGAGACACTCTCGGCGGCGGCCTTGAATAGACAATAAATGTAATTGACGTTGTCCATCTATTTGTGGCAAGCAATTAAATTATATTAAAATGGAAGGTTGAAATAAATGGAATGACAAGCATCTCTTTGATATCATTGGTCCTCGCCCCAAGGTATGTATGTGTATTAGGCTGGGTCGCAGTAAATAAATTTCCAGGCATCTGTCGGAAGTAAAGTTTGAAATGTTTAATTATAATTTGCAAAATATTGCGTCTTGCCTAAATGGTGCCTGATGGTTGGAATGGTGTCTATTAATTCAGGACTCTGAAATAAACATTATTTTTAGGAGGATTTTCAGGAACCTTTGGCTCACAGACGGCTTGCGCACGGACGAAATATTTAGCAAACCATATTTTATTCCTAGGCGGTGAACCTATAATTTTTTTTCGTGACCCAGCCTAATGGACACACTGTCAGAAGGGTAGACGTACAGACAAACAGACTCAGCTGGTGATTCTAAGCTGATGGGTACACGTAAAGGTGGACCTGGCTGGACAATTTCTTACAGTTACAAAAATTTGAAATGAAACCAAATTATAAAACCCTATTCCACGAAGTAGTGTAGGGTATAAAAAGTAGTCGAATAGTACTTTAGTATTAAAATATAGGAGTCCTTGAAGAGTCCTTCATGAAAAATGTTAAATTGATATACAAGGTGGCGCAGAATAAGCTATATAGTTTAAACGGTTTAAAAGGTTTATAACTTTCTTATTTATGCGATTATTATATATATATATTTTTAAATACAGTATATTATTGGGGAATTTTTGCAATTAGCTTTGAAAAATGATACCCGGTAAGTGATGTCCATTTTCTGGTTTGCACATACGTGCTCTTTTCAGCATATTTTCCATAACAGAGATTGAGACACCACTTTCATTTTCAAAAAAATATGGGCCAATTATCCTTTCGGAGGATACACCGCACCAAACAGTACACTTAAGTGGGTGTGATTGTCGCTGATGAACTGCTCTTGGATTTGCCGTAGCCCAAATCCTGCAGTTTTGCTTGTTGACATACCCATTTGATAGGAAATGGGCTTCATAGCTCATTACCAAATTGTGAATTGTGGCTGTTGGTTTGAAAAATAAAATTCAACTATTTTTGGACGTTGTTCGATCGTGTAATGATTCACAATTAATTCACCAAGTCTCCTTCACAAAATGCTGAATAAAAATCAAAGAAAGAATAATAATTTAAAAAGTTATAAATAATTCAAACCATATAGCTCATTATGTGCCAGTCTGTATATTTAAGATCACATCAGAAAATTTGATCACTTTTGACATTTCAAATTAATATCATCCTATCAACCAGCTTCGCGGACGGACAGGTGTTTCTGAATATTTGTACAGATCACACCCACAATACGGTTGGACTTACAAACAAAAAAAATCCAAGTTCAGATGCAGTACCAATATTTCACCAAGAAAACTGAATACAAATTTTTTGTATCTGAAAATGTCGAAATTTTTAAAAACTTCAACCCAATTTCTAGTATTTGTCGTTGCCAATTCTATTCTATCGGCTAGAGCCGATAGTAAATATTACGAAAGTGTAAAAAGAACTGTTTGTCACAGTAGGCATCGCAAGTTCAAGGGGAAACCATGGTGCGTATGATTTATTTATAAAATCCATTGTTAAATCAATTATACGCACAGACTGCCTGGATCGAACTTTGCTGAATAATACCAGCGTAAATCCTTTAAACCATAAACATGAGGTATTGTCTGAATACCCATGAGTAATATAAGTCATAAAATCGTATCAATCAAATGCTTTGTGATATCACAAATTGAAAGATTCTGTGACAAAGTACAATTGAAAGAGATACAAAAGAATTAATATTTTTATTTTTACTTTTCTTCTGTACGCAGTAAATATTTCTATTTAATCGAGTCCCCGCAAACCACTCACATTTTTCAATATCATCGACCGAAAAGCAAACTTGGTAAATGAAGTATAACTAATTGGAAAGAAAAATAAAACCCGGAGACTTTTTCAATTATGCCAAAGACAACTAATCACTTGTTAAATGTACTCTCGGTTGTTGCTTTCTTCTCAAAGTGGAGGGGAAACGTCTAATTACAATGATGACGATGACGACGACGATGATGATGCAGATTATGACGAGAAGTATAAAGTCATACAACTTGGTGTGATATTTAATTAATATCTGGTTAGTTGTTTGGTTGTTGTGGCTGATGGCAAAGTTTTCACCATGAAATATATAAGATTACCGAATTTGCCAGCGCCAACACCATCAACATCACCAACACCCACCATGACACGTGAGACAAAAGTAAAGCATATCTGGCTGTAGTCGTGCATAATGAGAAGACTTTATAAATACCAAAGTTATTAAAATGGCTAATTGAATTTGGGTTTCCGAGTTGAACTTTTATGGTAGGATTGTGTCAAACTTTCAATATATTGTCAGCATCTAAGTGGGTAAATATCAAATGAATAACTCATTTTGCTATGAATTTAAAGCACAGTTCATATATGTCGGCGAGTATGACTTGCACACTTTTTTGAAGAAATAACATCGGGATTGTGTTTGGCGGTGTGGAAATATGCTGTGCACTTGTGAAAATCATGTAAAGTCGAACTGCACTTCAAACAAGGCAGCCAGAAAGAAAGACAATTCTCAGGGTGTTTTTTTTTTTTGCATTTGACAAAAAGTATATAGTAGTCGGAGGTTAGGTATATACGACACCTTCTAGTCAAATAAAATTTCAGAATTAGAATATTTCTAAATTTCCATCAATAAAGAATTGTTGTTTTTTAATCACATGAACGAATTCTTTAGATTTTTGTTTTTACACCATAGGACTGTGGAGGATATTCCGTTTGCAAATATTCATTGGAGGCCCTATAAAGTATATAAATTCTGGATCGTAATAGAATTCTAAGACGATCGAGCCATGTCCGTCTGTCTATTCAAAGCAATCTAGCTTGTGAACAAAATGACATAGAGGCTACAAATTTTCAACATATCGATCATTCCATGTCAAACCGAACACCTTTTTTACATCACCATTTCCGACCTAAACCGAAATTTTCTTTCAAAAGATAGCACAAATTGAAAATTGGGAAAAATCAAGAAAAACGTGCCGAGGTATGAACATTGAAAATGGTGTAGTTTTAACGGTAATTACAAGTACTTTTCGTCGATGTTCTCGGTTATTGACTGCTACTGACAACAAATTTGTGTATTTCTGATTTTTCTTCTTCTTTTGTATTATTCACTATGAAAACACCAACCTAAAAATTCAGAAAAAATATATCCGTATTCCCTGATCGCTTCTAAAAAAAACCCTTCAGCGTGGAGAAATAACTGGTTGTATTAAAAAAAAAAACATTTATTAAATGTTGTCGCCCGAAAAAAGTATTTTCTAAACAATTGTTCATAAAATAACATACACACACGTAGTTTGTGTTTGCTTAGCTAACGGGACTACACTAGAGACATGCACATTCGTTCAAAAATAGTTTTTCAAACTGCCAGGTGGAACTGCTTAAAGTTTGTGCCTTCGCTTCTAATTTTAAATAATCGTTCAGATGTGCGATAGAAAAGATTATCTCAATTTTGTGTTTTTCGCGATAACTCCCGATGTCGCGAACCAAAATGAAGCCGCGCAAAACAATGAAAGAAAAAAATGTTTACGTTGGAAAAATGCTTCATTTTGGTTCGCGTCATCAGGAGTTATCGCGAAAGATAAGAGTATCAGTTAAAAATACTCTGAACTTCATCTATTAGTTTAGCATTACAAACCATTTCAAATTTTCCTTCTTAAAAAATAAAACATGAAAAGATAGATAAAAGAAAGATAAAATATAGATAGATAAAAGAAAAAAGATAGAGCCCTCAAATTTGAAGTATTTTTAACAGGTATTTTCTCCTTCATTTGATATCCATATCGCCTTTATAAGGCACGCGAAACTACTAATATAAATTATTAAAACATATGTCCAAAGGATACAGAATTAAAAATCCTGTAAAAAGGAGAAAAGAGCACTGAATAGAAATCTGGGTACACAGTTTTACTACATACGATCACTAGTTTCATATGTCTATGATCTCAGGTTCAATATATAATATTCTTATGGTGTTAGCACAAGGTATAACAACATTAAAAAATACAAGAAGAGTAGTTAAAAGGTTTCCTCCTGGCTTTAAAAAATGTCCACCGGAATGAGTCGAAGTTTTGGAAGAAATCATAATTTTACGATATAAAATGTTGGGCTGATAACACCGTACGACAAATTTTAAAAAAGGTCGTTACAATTGAACCAGATGATATACTCCTGAAACTATATATGGAGTTACATAAGTCGTGTATTTAGTTTTTCATTTCCTCATTCTGTTTTTAAGAAATTATTTTAGATACTTATTCGCACCAGAGTAAACGTCAAAGTAAAGAGAAGACTATCTTTTAAAAATACTTCAAATTACATACATTTACCTGTATTAGTTTGACATTAACAAAGATTAAAGATTTTCCCCTATTTTTTGTTTATTCGAATTTTACTTTTTAAGAGGGAAAATTTGAAATAGTTGTTAGTGGTAAAATAACACAGATGAAAGTATGCAAATCGAAATATTTTTAACAGACATTCTCCTCTTTAATTTGACACTTGTAGCGTTATCATAGGGAGCGAATAAGTATTTAAAATAATTTTTGCAAAATTTTAGCCCTTAGAACTTTGTAGTCGTTATAAGGGACAACAGAATGAAGAAATAAAAACTGACGTATATCATCCGGTTCAAGTGTAATATGAACTGTCGGACAGTGTAATAATGTGAAATTACCGAAATGATAGAATTTTTGATATGTTGCATTCAATGACATAGGCTATTTCTAAGTGAATATTTATAAAAAACAGCTCATTCAGAAACAACAGATTTATGCAGATTTTTCCCGAAAGTTTCCACTGTATGGTGTAAGATAAAATATAGATTTTTAAGAGGTTATAAAACGAATTATTTGCGAATAAATTTAATTTAAACACTTTTATTCAATATAAAGGGTGGTTAAATTGTAAGGGTCGAGGTTGAATGTGAACCACACTAAAATGACGGCATTTCATTTGACATTTCTCAATCTCAAATTTACTCAATTTGAACCATGGCAAAATACACAATCGAGCAACGCGTTAAAGTTATTCAGGCTTATTATGAAAATGGAAGTTCGAATCAAAATGATGGATGACCAATTTTCGAAGAAAATCATCTTCAGTGATGAGGCACATTTTCACCTCAGTGGATTCGTCAATTCTGCTTATTGCCGCATTTGGGCGAATGCTAATCCAAGAGTGAGTGTCGAAAAACCAATGCACCCACAAAGAGTGACTGTTTGGTGCGGTTTATGGGCTGGCGGCATCATCGGGCCGTATTTTTTCCAAAATGAGGCCGGTCAGGAAGTTTCTGTGAATGGCCTTCGCTATCGTCAGATGATAACGAACTTTTATGGCCCGAATTGGAAGATATGTGGTTTCAACGGGACGGTACCACACAGCTAGCGAAACAATGGCTCTTTTGCGTGACAAATTTAATGGCCGTGTTTTCTCAAGTGGTGGCGATGTCAATTGGCCGCCAAGAGCATGTAATTTGACACCGTTGGACTTCTTTCTTTGGGGTTATTTCAAAGAAAAGGTGTACGTCGGTAAGCCAGCAACAATTCAAGAACTAAAGGATGAGATAATTCGGCCCATTAACGGCATAGAAACTCAATTATGCCTCAGCGTCATCGAAAATTTGAACCATCGGATGGAAATGTGCCGCCGAAGTCGCGGCGGCCATTTTGCCGATATTTTGTTCCATACATAATTGAACCATACTAATATTATCATAATAAAAAGAAGTGACAACAATTTCTTAAATAATTTTGTTTTATTCAAAATCAACAACGGCCCTTAAAATTTAACCACCCTTTATTATTATTATGTTTCATTTCTTTAAATATACTTGTGTTTTTGTTAAACATTTTGAGGACTAAAATGTGTGAGGACAAATATTTAATCACACATATTACCAGCCTCCACTTTATAACAACGCAACATGTATTCACTTTGATCAAAACATTTCTCAAGAAAACTTATTTAAAAAAAAATAAAAACAAATTTCAGTCTTGACATGTTGTTTATATCTCTTGAGACTCCAAATATACCACTCAATATTTTTTTCTGCGTCTGAGTATGAGTTGTGTCGCAAGAAAGCGTCTGTAAAATCCACTGTTTTATGCAAATTTCACTTCAATGAGATTCCCGCGAAATGACTTTTAAGCTAAATAAGTCTGTGGGTTTTTTATTTTTATTTTATTTTGCTCTCATCAACAGTAAATCGTTGTAATTAGTTATTTATGAGCGACTTCTGTTGTGTTATGACTGTGGTAAGTGACGAATTTATTGTTTTTGTAGTTAAGAGTTTTTTCCAAGAGCGGAATAATTATTTAATTCAGGGGGTGAAAAAAAACGAATTTCCTACTGTTCAATAGGAATATCAAGTCGGAGAATTTTTTATAGTTTTAACATTTTTTGTTCAGTTGAAAGCAAATACGTTGGGCGACTTCTAGTGGAATAATAATTCCTCTTTTTCGACATCTTACGACTCGACATGATATGAATAGAACCATTGAATATTTTTCACTTATTGGCATTGGAAAAATTAGGATATCAATTCATTGAAAGACGGCAGAAAAAGTCGCGATAGGGTATTATGGAATTTCGAAAACAGTAGCCCCTATCGCTAAAGCCAAATTCCCCCCTCCGTGCGTTGAAACCACCCGCTTCAACACAGTATACTTCTCTTCCCACATATGTATGTACATACTTTATAGGGTCTCAGAGTGTATCTGAAAAATATTTCTATTTAATCTAAATCAATTTCTAAAATCCACTTTAACGTTTTGGCAATTTGGCATTATCTTCTTTCAAAATAATTTCATAAGATTACTTCTTTTACTTCGTTAATTAAATTCTCCGAAACATATTCCAAAAGGGCATGCAACGAACACGACAACATATATCCCGCTGACAAATGGACTTGGAGGCGGATGTGAAATTTTTGTCAAATATCCACATGAAGCTTTTCATTATTATATTTCATTTGATACGAGAATTATAAAAATAATTACTACGGCGTAATAGAATTATCAGGAATTTTTGTTCATTTTTAATATGCTGTTTGTCCGTGGATGAGATAGAAAATCTCAAACCTTATTTCGTTAGACATATTTCGTACAAAATAACTGATATTCGGAGAATTTGATGCAACAAATAAATTAGATTTCTTATTTTTAGAAAGTTTTTGTTTTAAGACCAAATGAAAAAAGTTACTATATTTATGCAGATTGATTACAGGGTTATCTCATTATTTTCAAATATTCACAATGAGACATAATCGTGATAACGGAGAAACCAATTTAATTGAAAACTCTGAACGGAGAACTGAGAAACCCGCCCACAAATGTAAATGGAAACTGCGCATAATAAGATGGGATTTTCCGAGAATTACTAGTAAGCTTTGATTTTTATACGATTATTTCCTGCACCACATATATCTAGAGTATTTGGGTCTATTTTTGAAATTTAGTTTAAATTTAAAGCAACATCTTATGTGAACGGCAAGGCGTATATTTCTAATGATATGTTCTTATTTCGATTTAAGGAAACAATATGCAAACCACCGTACATTCGGAATAATGGGTCATTATAGTAACTTACGAGAATTATTTTTGTTCTGATTTTTTACTATATATAAGATTATTACTTAAAATAATTTTTTTCATTATAGGTTTATTAAATTGTATGGCTTTTTTCTCTTAAAAATTCAAATAATGTTGCGTGCATATCGAAGTGTCCAAACAATAGTGTGTTAATTCGACTTAGAAAATTTTTACGTTCTTTACGCTTTTAGATTCTACGGCTTTGGATTCAATGAAAATTTGGTTATCTTATTTTTCAAAAACAAATCCAATTCATATTAAGTGGAACAACCACATGGGCTTATAGCCAAACTATATTGAGAAGAAAGCTGAGTTTATGGTGAATCCAGGTAGTACAAAATTAATATGCGGATTTTTGTATTAAATATTTACTTGTTGCGATTTTCTCAAAATATATAAACGGATATCTTTGTTTCAGAAAATTCCTTCTAAGCAAGTTCGACATATGTATTCTCGTTGACAATTAAAACGGTCCACAAAACTGAACATGGAGCGGAAATGGTTGAATACGCAACATTTCCTCTTGATTTCCCGGAAATTAGTAGTACTGGGAATTTTGAAATACAGTGTAGGATGTAATAAATTTCATATAAAATAACGACTTAATATTCAACATAGTGATTATTGTAAATATAAGCTTAGCACAATATAAGATAAAATTATTACAATTCAAAACAACTTTTGAAAATAAATCAAACATTAAGATTGCCTCATGAAAAGCAAGGAATTTGTAAATAATTAATTTTCTCTGTCCATGCAGATATTATCTAATTAATTAATTATTTCGAAACCAGTATGCTACACCATACCATATGAAAGGCATATTTTATATAAAAGTCAGCAATTTTACCACAGGTTTATAAGAAGAATTTTCGACGTAAAAGTATTCTTTAAACATTTGATATTCTTTTTTGGAATGTGTGAAATTCCATCAAAATCCCAAAAGGTATTTTTTGCTAGACATACTAATACATTAGAGGGATCTTATGAACTTGTGATTTAAATCAAATCGGTATCAAATTACTGTGGACATACAAACTTGTAGACCAGATTTGAGTAGTTTTGATTTTAAATAAAAGCAGGCAATGCTTACATTGGTATGTTGCAAGCAATAATCTCAAACCCGTCGAAAAAATTCCGACGAAACGTTGAGAAAATAATAACTTCGTTGACACAAATTTGACCAAATTTGTACGCATTGACATATATATTGGCAGCAGAAAATGTAGATAAGTAGGTATAAATACCCTCAGTCTACAGAGTAGGTCGAAGTAGTGCCTGGCAGGTGTACACCATAACTCTTGGAAGGAGTTAAGGAATCAATTCAACTTTGCACATGGTAATGTTTTTCCTAAACATGGTTTAAGTTTGAAGATGGGCGAAATTGACATGTCCCTTCTGGTACCTCCCACACAAATAGTCCATATTCCAATGTTAAATTAAAACCCATATAAATTTCAAACGGGAATACGGAATCAGGTCCATTTTGGTATTTATTAAAGCTTTTGTAATCACTTACAGTGTACAAAACATGGCGGGATTAGTCACGCCCCTTCTAGTACCTCCCACACAAATTACCCTAACTCACGTAAAATTATAACTCTTATAACTTCTCGTAACACTCTAAAATTTGATAGTTGGCAATGTTTTTATAGTCGTTATAGCCACCCGGAATATGTCTGATATTGTCACACCCCTCCTGTTACCTCCCACACAAATTCGCATAAGCTATGGTTAAAATAAAAATGGCATATCTTCCGTACGGATAGTCAAAATGAGTTGCAATTTTGAAAATGTTTCAATAATCACATTAAACCAATAAATTATATATGCTCTTGCCACGCCCCTTCTAGTACCTCCCACACAATGTTCCCTATACTATGTAAACTTAAATCCTTTATAATTTCTATACTGGCATTTGAAATCCATTTCTGGCATAAATAGTTCTACCCTAAATAATATAAGAGTTTTTATAAATCCCAGACAAATGCTTGGAATATCGATTCTGAGAGTGAGGGTATATATAAGTCGGTTTATACGACTGAAACTTACTTACTTATTTTATTGAGACTTTATGAAATGTAATACAATCAAAGGTTTAGCGTGAAATCTTTGAGCATTTATTGAATTGAATAGGTCATTTTTCAATAAGGCGATAAGAAATTGATACGTTGCATCTCAATTGTTTACAGATGTTTAATGCTTACACTCGGCATTTGCAGTGACTGCCAGCGCAATGTCTGCTAACACTTAATAATAATCATCAACACAAAAATCTGACAATGCAAATAGAGATGAATAAAGTTGATGATTATTTATACAATTAAATTATTAACCCTCCGAGTACACACATGGTCACATTTGACAGAAGAGTTTGAGAAACGAAAAATAACAAGATCACCATACTTTATCTTTAATAAATATGTTGAATTTAGAGTTACTAAGCAATAATTTATAGTTTAATTTTTTTCTTATTTTTATTGCCAAGTCAGTTTTTTTTTTAGATTTCCAAAATCAGCAGGTCATAACTGGTACAGGTGAGTACTCGAATTGTTAAAAAGCTAAATTATGCAAAATTATGCGAATAACCGAATTTAAATATTAATAATTTACATCCAGCAGTGTTCGTGATACCCTATCAAATTCTTAACAATGGCCGACCGAGTTTCTCCGTAGGGGTAAGGCAAACACATTCACTTTTGGTACCAAATGGGGGTTGTAAATCCTGCAAAGCTTGCAAACCTAGAAAAGTTTGCAACGATATGTATAATACAGTGACTTTAAAAAATAGCAAGGGTTGCAGACTGTGATATCTAGAGTGACTAACCTAATATACACATACCCTCAACCTTTGTGTCCAAATACCGAACATCCCCACCGAAAAAAAAAAACAAGTTTTCCAAAGGATAGGGTCATTTGTTTGGGAGATACTAGAAAGGGAGTAAGATATTGATCTAAGCTTAATAGTTATGAAACAACTGTTAAAGCATTGTCAACTATTAAGTCATACTGGCTTTAAATCCCCAAAATAGAAGGATTAAATTGTACATGGGAAGGGGAGAGCATAACAATTTTTAGGTGAAACGTGATTGAATTTTACTAAGTCTTGTCCTTATTTTTGATAACAAAAATTGTAGTAATAGTTTCACTCGTGTGGCCTGCAAGTACGGCACTAAACAACAATTTATTTTTTTTTTCAGTAAATACGTTGTTTCGTTTTTTTCAGGAAAGCAAACAAATTATAATCAAATAAAGATTTGACCCATGTGGAATGGGGCAATCACGTCCATATTTCACGTTATTATAGCGTCTTTCAAGGCAATGTCAAATATTTAATTAGCGAAGAATCCAATAATCCCTACAGAATTTATGAAGTCTTTAATTTTACCTAGGTTATGTGGGAAGTAGATGGAGTTTAATACGCTTTGTCAAATATCAAAATGTCACTAATTCAAATGGATATTATGTTGGCTTTGTTTTTACCAAAGGCTTGATTTTTAAGTCAAGTTTGGGGAGAATATTACTATTTGAAAAGTTTTGTATAAAATACTTAATAAATTTCAAAAGTTGTGGTGTACGCCAGCAAGAGTGACGTGGATCAAACAGCTTAAAAGGTGAAAAGGATTTTGCCCAAACATTAGGTGCCTTAGGTCACTCATTCGCGTTACACTTTTTAGCTTCCCTAACCTGTAGGGTGAGGTATAAAAATATTTGAGAAAATAAATATGTTTTACAATAAAATAAGAATACACACAAAACCCCGCCTTTTTTCTAGTAGTATATGAAACAAGAAATTTTTCATATTTAATTTTTTTTTTTAATTGTTGATAAGTCAATATAAAGATAATTCATCGAAAATAGTTTTCTTTTAGTTTAAAATACCATGTATTTGATTGAACAAAATATTTAATTATCCCACCCTTTAATTCTCCTGAAATTTTTTAATAAAATATTTGAACAACAAGTGATAGATAGATAGATATCTGATTGAGAACACTGTCGTTGTAGAGAATGTTGGTTTAATTTGCTTTTTAGGGTCTTGTAAACATATTTTTTATATATAAAATAAAGTGATTTAAAAGTGTGATAGAAAAAATTAGATTTTTTAGAGGAATAAAAATGTGTGTAATTTGTTAGGTGTAAAGTCCTTTATATTGTAATAGATTTTCTTGAGATAATTATAATTTTTGGTTGCAACTACAGTTTTTTGAGATTTTTCTTTTTGTACGTTACGATTTTCGAATCCATGTTTGAAGAAAAACAAAATTGTTGGTGATTTTCTTGGTAGACGTTTCTGTGGATTGATGTTGTTGACTGGAAAACTCTGAAACGTTGTAAGATTCATGTAGTTTCTTTGGTACACACTTTACAATATAGTTTTTTTTTTGTAGTTTTATTCAATTAATTCAAATTAAAATTTTGATTTATTTATCTTTTTAAATCCCTACATATGTTTGTTTAACGTTTCACATATTTGTTACTGTTTTATTCAATCCTCTGGTGTATTCACTTTTGATTTGTTTTAAGATTTCTCGGGAAACCTTGAGGTTCTGTTGTATTTTTACAAAAATGTCTAACTTATTTTTCCGATTTGATTTTTTTTCAAGATTCTCAAGTTTTTGCTTAAAAAATTAAAAAATCAACTTTCACATCTTTCGCACGAATCACAATATTTTTTAGAATTTTTCACTTTATTTTTACATATTTTTTACTTTTACGAATTTTCTTCTTATATTTATTACTAAACTAATTTGTTGTTTTTTTTTTCTACATGTTGTCTTACAAACAAAAATTATTTCCGTTTTCAATGTAGGCGGATGTTCCGCTTATGACGTTTTACGTACAAATGTTAACAAAACAATGACTGCGTACGTGTGTCCACCTCGCTTACACACGCACAGACACAGACACTCATATCTACATTTTGGTTCATCCAGGATGAAGAGTTCCTCATCACAAACACAGCCACTCTCAGCTGGTAGCAGTCAAGAAAGAGTTTTCAAACCAGGGTTTTCACTCATTAAATGGAACACAACACTTTTTTGATTTTTTACAATCTGGGATTTTCGATTTTCCACAAAATAAAGGGATCATGTTCGACCACCTCAACAAAGAAAATATTCATCGTCATTTGTTGTAACCCTTCTGTTTGAGCATGTTTCGTAATATTTTTTGATTTGAAAACAGAAAATTAAACAGATTTCCTTACTTTTAGGGCAATATTTTACAAAAAAAACTCGTTTATCCTTTTTTATACAAAAAAACACTTTCTTCTACTTCTTCTTCGTTTAGGTGGAAAAATATCAGTTTCAGTTGCAGTTCTTTGTTGACTGCGGTTACTATGGTTGTCTAGTTCGTTTCTTAACTTAAAATGTTTTTAATAAATATGTATTATTTTCGTCTCTATATAAATTTATGGTAACTTAACTGTTACGTGTTAAACTATCAACTGAATTAATGTTGACCAAGTCCTCATTTACCAAAGGATGCTGCGATGTTGATGATTATGCTGCTGCGGTTGCTGCCGCCGACGCTGTTGGCTGCTCGGTGAGTGAATGAGTGCTCGTGAAAGTAAATACGGTGTGGTTAGGGTGTGCTCGTGTGTTTGTTGTTATTGTCCTATTACAATTATTACTCATTCTGTTGCTGTTGTTGTTACTACTGCTGGCGGTGGCTGTGGCTGTTGGTTTTGCCTCGTTGTTGTTGGTGTTGTTGCTTTGCAATTTGTTGCTCCTGTTAATCTTTGAGGCAAGTACCAGTTTCGACATGTTCATGGTCGTTACAAAGTGCACTTTGCAAGCACCCAACACCCAAAACACGAGAGAGAGAGCATATAAGAGATAACGAGTCGAAAGTGTTTTCTCACCACTACAACCTTAATGCGAAGCAACACGTTGTACTGACACACACGCACAGCATCTCGACTGAGAGCTTATACATGCACCACTACACTCACATCGATACGAGGGGAAATTGTACAGTAAGACACGTGCGGAAAGGCAAATATTGGGTGGGGCCTATACTAAAATTATTAGTTTAAATATCGGTGTGCAGTTTAATGAAGCGCATATTGTAATTATACTATCCGTATATATATTACGTGAGTCATTCCATGTAAAACCGGACAAGAAACAAATTCACATAACTCCGATTTTTCTGAAAATCTTCTGTAAAATGTAGTGTTATAGGCATTGAAATTTCGACAAAAAATTAAATTTTAAAAATGCTGAAGTTATTGCAGGTTAAAATAAGTGATCCGATTTGTGTTTTAATGATCTCACAGGAAAGATACTATTAAAATCGGTTAGTGATTTGATTATACTTTAAATGCCTATAACTCTACTTTTAACAGAAGATTTTGAGAAAAAACGGAGTCATGTAAATTTGTTTCTTGTCCGGTTTGACATGGACTAGCAGTGAAACATATAAACTGCCTAGCCCACAAATTGACAGTAGTAAGGCCGAAATATTTCGGAAAAACGCACAAAAAGGAACCAACGACTAATTTTAGTCGATTAGACCCATAACTTTTGTTGAATCCAGCTTAAAAACTAAAAGTTACTATTTATATATTTATATATGCTGATTTTTTAATATAACCCAGAAATATTTTTGTAAACAATTACAAAAATCGATTTAAACTATCTAAAAAATCGATCTAAAATAAAAAAATAATATTTTTGTGTTTTATCCGACCTTTTTCAATTTAATATAAATTTTTGTGTAGTTTGAGCTCGTGGCCTTAATTATTTTATTTATTTAAACCCAGTTTTAAAATATTTCGCAATTATATGGAATTTCATCATCAGGGTAAACAAGATAGGTAGTTTCACTATTATTGCTTCTCGTTCGTTTGTGAGAATCATTTACTTAAAGTAGCCGGGTATGTTGTTGAAAAGTCGCTGCGAAGCCACCGGTACGAAACCTTTGGCAGGGTGGAAATCATGATAGTGGTAGTCTGCAGCCAAGTTATAAATGCCACCTTGCCATTTGTAAATAAATGTGCATTCTATATGCGCATATATAGATATATGTAAATAAATGCGCATATATAGATTCAAAATGGTCTAGAGTCAGGACAATATCCCAGTTCAAAACAAATGTATTTTTTTTTAATTTTTTGCACACACACTTGATATTGCTTTCGGCGACAATTTTAGAAAATAATTTTTTATTTTGAGTGAAATTTTAACATTTTATTTAAATTTTTGTTATAGCAGCTTAGTTATCCAGTCTTAAGGAAAAACCGCCATACAATTGCACTTCGTGTGCGGTAGTTGCGAATGAGTATTATAATCCGTAATACAAACAATGTATACGCCACCCCTAGCTGACTAGAAAAATATCCAATAGATGCCGTCATAAAAAGTACTTATATGGTCAATTGTGTATATTGCGGTTCTTCTCCTTTCCATTGCCAAAACAAAAACTTCCTTCGTATGAAGAATAGCTGGATTCGAATGTATTTTATTCAAAACACATAAAAAGTATTTTATTTCAAAAAATCCAAAACAAAATTCACAAATACATAAATTCTGAGGAACGAAGTAGTACTTTATTTTTAAAATGTGCATTTTAAATGATCAGGTATAATTTTGTATTTATTCTCATACAATAATTCTAAAGATATGTCTAATATTATACGTATCTTTAGAATTCATATCATTAGCATGTTTCGTAGACAGCTCATAATGTAGCCATCCCTATGTCAAGCCGTCTGTGTGCTAAACGCACCTGAAAACATCTATAATAGTCATGTGTTTCCGAGTTAATTTTTGTGGCTATTGTTCCTCTAAAATATACATTTTATTCTTGTCTTTGAATAACATATTGGTCGAATTGTTGGAAGTTTATAGTATATGTATCTGTTTTTTAAAGTGACAACAGAAAACGTTTTCATATTTTTGAAATAGGCTTTTGAATGATGCTTATATGATGGACGTCGGGAGGAAATTGACGCCTCTGCGCTAACTTTTGTAACAACAATTTGAATATTATGGTTCTGAAACCCCATACTTTGCATTAAACTAGAATTGTTTATATTTCCATTACTTCCGCTCCAACCATCGTTTTCGCCGAACTGTGGCAGGTCTCTCTGATTCACAACCACAAATATATGAATGTTTAACACGACTCTCTTTGGTCTGTTTTGTTTTTCTCTCCCTACACCCATGCGACGTACACCCATTTGCGTCTGCATCTATTACTCTCTTGTCTCTTACATTTGCCATTGTTTAGTCATTGTACCGTTTTTTACTTTGAACTCATTTTGTCCGTCACATATATTTGTGGGAGTACCCCTCGCTTCGGGCGAAATGAGTGCAAAGTTTGATGTTTCACTCGTATCCTTCGAGTTCGCGGCTTTGTTATGAGTTTGTTGTCATTCCCAGAGTCACGTGTTGAATGTGGCCATGCCGAGTGAAAGCTTCGTCTGGGTGTTATCATAGCGAACACACCCACACGATGTTTAATGACTCTGACACACACACATACGCACATACTGGCGGCCTTACTCTGTGAGTGAGTTACAAACTCAAGGATGTTGTTGTAATGACTTGAGAACAATCGTTCGTACTTGAAAGCAAAACAAAGCCCCACCGAAAACAAAACTTTGAAAATTGCATGTTGAAATTACAATAACTCAGAAGCTTTTACAAAAAATACCATCAGTAACGATGCGAACACGAACGAGTGTGGACGACGGTGCTGCGTGTGTGTGTGCCTCTGTCTGTGCAAAATTATTATGTTGTGCACTCTCGCACACACCGACCGCCATGCATGGGTTCGGTACGTGAGCTTGCTGCTTGATGAGTTCGTAACACATTTTTCGGGGCGTATGCTTTTCCGTAACAATTTGTTTTTGTCATTTCGATGTTTAGCTCTTACGATGGCTGTACGGTGAGTGTGTAACCCTTTCATTGAGCGCGTGTATGTGTGCCTTTATGCAATCCTCTCTATGACCAACGTCCCGTTCACATACGAGGAGCATTAATACATACATATATACATATGAGCATGGGGTCGTGGTCGTATGTGTTTGTTCTCAATGGGGTTTTGTGTGAGCTCCTTTAGCCATCCATGCTGTTTGGTTGCAACTTCTACTATTTTGGTTGTTAGTGTTTTGTTACAAATTTGTATGGCCATTGTGTGTGTGCGTGTGTTGTGCTTGGGCGTGTGAGAGCTGTCCATGGCCGTGTTTTTTGCTCGTTTGATTGCCATAATACGCAACATATCCTTAATGGAAATTTGAATATTACATGCAAATTGAAACGTGGTTTTTGCACCATCACTACAAAAATGGCAACAATTACGTTCCATCTCGATGGCTATGATGAAATAATCAAAAGCTTCCGGAACACTAATTTTTCCGGTGGGTGGCAGTGATCTTCACTTGATCGTGCCTATGTCCACACAAATGATGAGGAAAAAAACACAATGTATTGCTATGGTCACATTATTTTTTATTTGGTGGTTTGTCTGGGGGTTACTAAACATCAAAAAAAAAATACCTAAAACAATTACACAGTCTAACAGCCACGCCCATATATGCTTACATTATGATGGTGCCTGATGTGTATTCCCGATTACGTTACAGTGTTAAAGAAATATTTACGCTTCACTTGCGAAATTGTCGCAAATGTAATAAATGTCAACGAGTTTTGATAAAGACCTGTATACAGAAGCACAACGTTTCTATGCTATCAAAATAATGTTTATAAAATCCTCAAAAAATTAGAATTATCGAAAAACTAATGTTTTAAAGAGAGATTAACTGATTCTGAAGAGAAATATTTAATCTTTGGGCCGGTTTCGCCCAGTTTTCATTTTAAACAGAAATTACCTATTAGATATGGACCTGAGAATTTGCATGCTGCTAGCACATTTCCATTCGATGCCAGTGTGATTTCAATAGACTGTCGGATAGGATTAAATTGTCTTAGAAATTTGTTTTTGAAATGAGTTGTTTAACAATCCTGGAATACAATTCAAATTGTTTAATGATGGTTTCCAAAATATTTCGCCCGGCATCAAGCCATCTGTGAGCTAAAGCCTTCTGATAAGACAAGGAAATCGGCTAAAATTAGATTGGTACCAAAAACCAACATCATCAGGACGATTAATCAATTTCACATCTAAGCACCCCAGACGAATCATTATCAACACCGCGACCAATTTTATAAACAGGGTCTTAGATATAAGCGATGAAGAATTCCATAATGCTAATTTAATTAAAATCAGAAAAACTTTAAAGAAAAATGACTTTCCAAGAAAAACTATAGAGGACTTAATAAGACGTAGGAATAAAAAGATAACAATAGGCGAGATTGACAGGACACAGAAAATATACAAATCTATGACATACACTCCTGCTTTCTCTGAAAGACTTAAACAATCAAATTTGTATGACAAAGATAAATATAACTTAGCATTTAAGACTGACAATACTGTCAACCACTTATTTAGTAGGACGAAAACAAAATTAGAAAATGGGGAAAAATCTAATGTGGTCTACAAAATCAAATGCAATGGGGACAAAACCAACGTATGCCAAAAGGTATATGTTGGTACTACTAAGACAAAATTAAAAACTAGAATATCATCTCACAAATCTGACCATAAAGCTATTAACAGACCATTAGAACAGAAGACAGCTCTTGCAGCGCACTGTACCATCACAGGCCATACACAAAATTTTGACAATGTAGAGATACTGACAGAGGAGAGAAATTATAATAGAAGATACACTCTTGAGATGTTACATATTATTGACGTTCCTACCAACAAAAGACTTAACTACAAAACTGACACAGATAAATGCGCCAAAATCTATCGTTACACAGTAGACAAATACAGACGATCAGTAGACGAAAGCACGCAAAACCGCTCGGACTGCAGATAATATCATATATATAAAAATGAAATTATCCATAAATTTGTTTAACTTTTTGAAAAAATTTGTAATGTAAATGTGTAATTATTTTTTTGTGTATAGTCACCCCTGAAGATGATTGAAGATTTCAATCGAAATATTGGGATTAAATACATAAATTATCAAAAACAACAACACCTGTTTTTCAAATAAAGCCTACAGCCGAACAAAACAAAAAAATTAAAAACATCCATAAATATAATTTTTTCCCGTGAAATTTTTTTATGTTTTTTGTGCACTTTGAATATCAGTTCGTATCAATTTTTAGAATAACTCATTTGTACAGGGTGGCGCAGAATGAGCTATATGGTTTGAATTCTTTATAACTTTTTTAATTATTATTCTTTCTTTGTTTTTTTTTTTCAACATTTTGTGAAGGAGACTTGGGGAATTAATTATGAATTTGAATTTTTGAATTTTTCAACCCAACAGTCACAATTTGGTAATGAGCGATGAAGTCCATTTTCTATTAAATGGGTATATCAACAAGCAAAACTGTAGGATTTGGGCTACGGAAAATTCAAGAGCAGTTCATCAGTGACAACCACACCTGTACTGTTTCGTGCGGTGAAAGAATAATTGGCCCATAAAGTGGTGTTTCAATCTCTATTATGGAAAATATGCTAAAAAGAGCATGTATATGCGAAGCATCAACTACAAGATATCATTTTTCAAAGCTAATTGAAAAATTCCATTTAAAGAAATTATAATATTTGCATAAATAAAAAAGTTATAAACCATTTAAACCATACAACTCATTTTGCGCCACCCTTTAGTAGCGTTTAGATTCCATATTGTGCCTTTTTGAAGTGATATCTAAAAACTCACATTTCTTGAGAACATTTTG
The DNA here is from genome assembly GCA_947397865.1 of Polietes domitor. NCBI lineage: Eukaryota > Metazoa > Arthropoda > Insecta > Diptera > Muscidae > Polietes > Polietes domitor. The sequence goes on from OX377622.1 coordinate 77,905,050, forward strand.
TAGAAGGTGTTATGAAAAGGCAAATGGAGTTAGGTCACTAAATCCATTTTTGTGAAAATAGTTTAACCCGCATTTTTTTAAAATAAACACAGAAAAAGAATCATAAAGTCATTTGCTAATTTAGTTCGAGAGTCAGATGATAGAAGGTGAGGAGTGCCTAGCGTCATCTACACACAAAACATTTCACATTCACAGGCTCATATGTTGAAAGTCGCATCTTATCTAAAAAATATAACAAAATTAGATCCGGGCCCAGAAATCAGTATTATTTTTCTTTTTTGAAATAAGAAAAAATTGAACGTTTTATTTTTTTTTGACTTCGTGCACAAAACTGAAAATAAAATCTAAACCAAGCGTCGTAATGCGTTTGGTACTTATACAAAAGTGTAACTATGTCTGTTGTTCGAAGTACCATTATAAGTTTGTTTTTGTAAGAATAGGCAATTATTAGTAAATTCAAGATTTGTGAAGAGTGCCTCGAGGCACTTTTGCGGTTTGGAGGGTTAAGATGGTTTTTCAGAGCTAAACTTTCCAAGCTATTTTTACAAAAATGAGCGCTGCGGCGGCAATTTCCTTCCGATGTTCGAAAAGTAATGATTGCAATTATTTCAACAAAACACCCCTATTTAAACCGGCATTAATATTATAAACATTCAATAATTTGGTCAATAAGTTATTCCAAGACAAGAGCAAACATTACAGAGGTCTATTAATTCAGTATTTTGGACAAAAATGCAAAATTAAAATAATTGTTGGGGGTATTTTCAATAGCGTTTAGCTCATGGCCTTGGACGAAAATGCAAATCACCATCAAATAATCAAAACATCATTTCAATGGAGTGACAGGAAATTATTTTTTTTTGTATGGACTTCGATCCAATCTAATTTATTTGCTGTATAGGGTATTCCTTAACTACTTTAACATGTAAAAACCGAATTATACATTGAATATTCGATCCATCCTGAGTGTTATGAGGGCATTCTTCAGAGCAGATGTAAGATTTTCCATTGATGCACGTTTAATTAAAATTCCACATGACATTAAAATATTATCAAGGTACTTAAAAATAAGTGCCTTCTTAATTGATAAAAATAATAATCAGTAGGACCTATGAATAGGGGCTGATAAGGTCCACTGTTAGCAGAGATGTTGAAAATAATATTGTGTTAAAATCTTATTGTATACATTTGTATGATATTTATTTTTATGGTAACAACAGAAACAAAAATCTATTATACAAAATTAAAATTTCTTATATAATGTTTTATTGAAATCGGTGCGGCCAATAGCAGCTATAGCGATGAAACATTTGTCTATGAACATGGACGCAGTTTAACCCAACTAATTTTGTTGTATAAGTTGGCGTGTAATTTGTTTTTTTAAGCGTGAAGAGCTTTATTGTTCAACTTTGGTGTCTTCGGTGACCCCCACTGAAATTTCCCGACAACTTTGTTCGTAGAACATTTTATTCCTGAAATGTCCGTTTTGAAAGCACTTTTTTGTTTTCTCGAAAAAGGGTCAAATTGACCCATAAGAGGAGATAGAGGGTTAAGATCTTCCACAAAAATGATCCTCATATAATTCCATGATATAGTTCTGACAATAAGAATTCTCTCAGGCATTAACTTATAACACTTTTTTTGCTTAGTAAAGGGTGATTTTTTAAATGCTATACGAAAGTTTTTCAAAAAAAAAAAACACATAAAATTCAGAATAATGCATGAAATCTTTATTTTAGTCGATAGTACGGTCCATATAATTTAATGTTTGAAGATTATTTCATGCAAATGTTGACCTTGACTGCGCCTCAAATGGTCCATCCGCTTAGTCCAATTTTGGCATGTCCACGTTTTTGAGTAACAGAGGCCCAACTGCTGCGAACGGCGACTAATCGATAATTGATGGTCATCATTAACACTGGCCGATACAGCTGCGATATTTTCTTAAGTTCGCACTCTACGTAAGCGTGTTGGTGGTTTAATGTCCAACAATGAAAATTTAGTGCGAAATTTAGTCACAATAGCCCGAGTAGCCGCTTCAGTGGGTCGATTAAACTGACCATAAAATGTAAGCGCGCGATGAACTTTCTTAACAGAGCACGCATTTGGATAATAAAATTCAATAATTTGCAAGCGTTGTTCGTTTGCAAGACGATTCATGGTTAAATTATAGACCAAACTGAAGATGTCTGACAGTGAAACAAAACACGAAACGTGCGTCAGCTGTTTAAACCAGTGTCGCAAAAAAGATAATAGCTAAAAAATCACCCTTTATAATGCTCCCTTCGACCAAAAATTAAAATTTTGACCCGCTGTAAAACGAAACTCACACTAGCTGGACTATAAATATATTCTGCAAAAATGATCTACTCAACTTGCCTTTTTAGAATTTCGCTATTCTGTTCCAAAAATACTGTTGGACGGTGTTATTATTGGTCTTCTCATTTCCTACTGCTATAAGGATTCATCACGATATCTTTAGGATCATTTAACCATTGCAGTTTTCCTACTTCCTGTTATGACTCTTTTGTAATTTCGAAACAAGATATTATAGAGTTCTCAGTAAATTTTATTATTCATTTTTTTACTTCATGAAGCTTAACAATCTATTTTACGACTATACCATTCAATTCATTCATGCTATTCATTGCAGGTTTGTGCAGCTAAAGCCCATCGTCATCCTTTGGATTACAATGCATTGAGGAGGAAACTCCTTCTTCTCTGGGCTCAATATTCTAATGTTTATTAATTTATGGGTGTTGTGCCTCTTTGTTGCTCAATTCAATTAAAAAGTGTACAGCCGAGTGTCTCTGTGTGCGTGTGTTGGTTACGTGTGTGTGTGAGTGCATACGTATTTTGTGAATGGCAGGAAGTCCTTGTTCTATTATTTTCACAATTTCAATTGTTACATAGTAATAGTGTTTGTATAACTAAATTTGAATTGAATGTATGAACAGGAATGCCAGTGGAGAAGGGAGCTGGAGAATAAAGCTTTTCGAACAATTAAAATATTTGAAAATGTTTTAATTATTTTAATTGTCTTGTGAGATCATATCACTCACTCACTTAGTTCAAGGCTGGCATAAGTAAAAAGAAAACTAGGATATTTTGTATTAAGATTTTTATCCTTTGAATAGGGACTAAAATATTTTGACTGTTAAAATGTTTGGAGTTTTGTTTTAACAGATTTTAACAGAAATCTCCAATGGGTTTATTTTTTAATACTCGGTTTATAAACAAACTGGATTTCCTGATGATGCAGGAAACTTGGAGACGCTTGAATATCTTCGCCGCGACTCTTTGTAGTTGATTTTTTAATGACTCTTGTTTATTTTATTTAAAAATATGAAACATCAGTTTTGATTAATTGTATTAATTATCTAACTAATATGCGATAATTTCTCTAATATGATACATCATTTCTATGTGAAGTTGATAGCCTCTTGTCTGCCGGTAATACTGTAGAATGCATGGTGGAGGGTATAGAAGTTTTGGGCCGGCCGAACTTTACTTTTTTGTTTTTATTTAAAAGATAAAATTTAAAACGGTTATGAATGGGAAACTTACACAGATTCGGAATATACAGATTACAGATACAGTATGAATTGGAAAAGAAAATAAACTATTAAAAATATATTCCTTTATGTGTCCTGTAAAAAGGAGAACAGATCACCAAATGGAAAACTGGTATATATATGGTCTTGTCGTTGGGTGTAATAATGACATTATAACATTTTCTTACTCATCATCACTGCAGCATTGGAAGCATGATATTTGAAGAACAGATGTTCATCTCTATCATTTGTCATTTTATGAACCGTAAAAGTATGAAAATAAATTGTTAAAGCATTTATATCATATGGAAATTTAATGTTCTGCAAAAGGACAAACGATCACGAAATAAAAGAAAGTGAAAGTGTGCAGTTTTACTACTGGTGACTAAGGATAGTTCTATATAAAAGGGAAAAAACTGTCATTTGTTGCACGGTGTTATCTGAAAGAAATTAAGAAAATAAACGATTATCTTCTACATATGTATTCACACCGTGTTATAGAGAAACCAATGAGCTTTAAGCTACAGCTTATTCGATCATTCCTTCTAGCCAGCTGTATTAATGCGAGGTAATACTTAAAATAATCTCTCAGTGCAATCTTTGTGAATAATCTACACCAGTAACGATAGAGAGAAAGAGATGCTTCCATTGCATACATTGTCAGCAAGTATCATAAATATTCAAGTTAATATTTATTGTCGCCTCTGTGTTCGTTAATGTCCTTTCTGTTTGTTCATTCCCATTTACTAAGTTTTCGTTTGTATTATAATATTCTGTTTTAAAATCTAAAAGAAATACTTAGCAAATTTATAGGGACGGAGTCCTTCCGTTGCATCGCACAGTAGTTTGTTTGGGCTTCAAGTAATATTTATAGATGTTTTGCAATTTGGTCAAATGACACATATTTCCTGTTGGTGTCTTCCAGTAGATGTATCATGAATGTAGATATGACGGTTATTCACGTTGAAATATATGTAACTTTGTGCACATCCTAATTTGAATAACAATTCCAAAAATAATTTTTGACAAGCAGACGAATCACTGCATGAAGTGCCCCCATATTCATGTTCATAGTTGAGCTCTCTTGGATCATGTGATTTATCACAGCTCTCCTCAAAATGGCATTAAGAATGGCCCAATGATTTCTTTCCAGCCACCCCACAGTGCAGTATCTATTTTTAGTTGTCTACTCGTCCTTTGTTGAGCACTGACAAAGTAAAACAACAAAAGTTAAACAATTAAAATCAACAGAAGATTATTTAGGAATGTACTCCGCGAAAGGGAAACACTGCCAAGGATGTTTAGTTCTGGCAGAAATAAAAACTACGCCAACTTTCTGTGACAAGAAACTTGTTTAAGAATTATTATTGCCAAACTTACTAAAAACGGGCGCCTCCATTTCTTTTTAGAATAGGCAACTGTGAAAGCAAACGAACGAACGGACATACATAAAATACATAGTTCGTCATACCACCATTCCATGTGCAGACACACTCGCACACAGCTACATCTACATTTAAATTCATCATCACACTCATACTCCCAACACTCACGAATTTATTAACGCCAACATAAGTTGTGCGACAAAGGCATAGCCGAACACAAACGACAACTGTGATGATGTTGGTGGCTTCCTTCCCTTCCAGTTACTTTGGCGAAGTTTGCCTTGGTGGGAGTGGGAATGGGTGTAGGTGTGTGTGTGTTCTGTGTCTGTATCACTAAGAGTTGGTGTTTGTTTGAGTTGTGTGCGTCATTTCGTTTACAATGTTTATTTTTCAGTGTTCCTGCCGTTGTCGTTGTATTTCCGTTTCACGAAAGCTACCGAACTTTTCCAACGTTCAACTCTATGAAAATACCGTCATATTCGTAGGCTTGAAACTACTTTTGCACCATGATGGCGGTTGGTGTTTTTTTGGTGGCGTTGTCGTTGTCGCTTGACTGAATGGAGCGTCGTGGGTGTTCCATAGAAGTTTCGTAGATTTTAAAATTTCGAATTCGTGAGAGGAGCAAAATTCATACCACAAACATATCCCACCATTTGAAAAACTGAAAATCATCCAACGTCAGCTTTGCTTATTCTGCGTAACGCCTTCAGCGTTAACTCTCTTAAGATTTTTAAGAATGGCTTGAACAGTATGTTCGTGACGCATGAATACAATGGAAACTCTTCAAATGCAATTATTTAAGAAATATTTTCAAAAAAAGGTTTGTATTTTGTGTTTATACAGACTTCATAGTCCGATAACGATTTAACAGTCACAATCAATTGTGGTCAAACTGTGAACGCCAAAGAAATTAAGAAATTCTTGTAATTTAAGACCATGACAATGAACATCATTACAAAGTCCAATTTTTGGCTCAATGGACATGTCAATAAGCAAAATTGCCATATTTGGTGTGAAGAGAATTCCCGAAAGTTTCAAAATGTACCGTTACATCCACAAAAAATGAATGTTCCATATGCTTCAAGGCCAGTGTAATTGTTTTTAAAAAATAATAATGAGAACGTCATAGGCGACCGCCATATGGCCATGATGACGGATTACTTCGTGCCTCATTTCAATTAAGTTTTAATTGAAAATATGTTTTTCCAACAAATCGAGGGCTTATATTCATAAGTGGCTAGGAATCATTTTCTCGAAAATGTGTTTTTGATGCCAAACTATTATCAGATTTGGATGTCATCTGTCATATAATTTTGGAAAAAAAAAACTACAGAAATTTTTTTCAAATTTTTCTGATTTGGCTATCCACTCACACGTTAGTTGGTTCTGCATAAGTGGCTATGAACATAAAAATAATATAAAGAAATAGTTCAATTATGGAGCAGTATATAACCGAAGGTTGTAATTCGCTACAACGGGTTTGCTTAAAACATTTTTCTAGATTTAGGACATATCGTACTTTCAAATTCCATCATTTCGCTTTAATAGCATTATGATTCCCAAGTTATCAGGCTAAAAAAATGATAAATAGTGGCTGTAAAGTCAAAAATTGTGAAAAGCACCTTTAGAAAACCCCGCATAACTTTTTATTATATTGAGAATACCAAAATATTTATTTAGTATGTGATTGCAGACTTCATGGGGGAATATTTGTGTCAGAAAAGTTTCAGAATTCTCGATGAAGATTTTAGATCGTAATTTTAATCGTAGCAATTAGAAATAGTTTTTAGATTAAACTGTAGAAGAATAATTAATAATTACTCTTAAAATTAAGGAGAAAATCAGTTTTTTCGCTCTCCTGAAAAGTTATGTTTTTGTTCATAGCCACTTATGAATATAAGGCCTCGAAATATTTTACTTTAGATAAATCGTCAGAATTGAAAGAGTCTTAATATTGGAAATTTAAATCACAAGCATAAGTATATGACACCTAAACTAGATTCAAATTAAAAAATTTTTGAGGTCGTATGGCTGAGAATGTTATGAAGTTATTTTAGAAGATTCATTCGTCTAGAGAGGAAAATATTTTACAGAAACAGAGGGAAAATATTCTTAAAATATTCCGTACAGTACATTTCTATTCAGATTTCTCTTAAAAGTTTCCAGGTGAACAATTTTAATTTTATCCCTATTTTAGACCATTTCTTATAGGTTTCAAGTGTAAACTAAATTCTTCTTTGAGAAGATTTTCTCCCTTTATTTCGTCGATTTTTCTTGGAAAACTAGAAATATAAATACTATAAAATTAAATATGTTGTACCATAATTTAGCACATATCGTTTTTAATTAGGTGCATCAAATATTGCAGTTGGATGTGTGCGGATATACACCCAAAATCCACTTTTTCGGATTTACCTGCCAAACTCCATATGGAAAGGCCAAAATAAATGAAATCTGTCATTTGAAAATATTTTAAACAGTGCTATAGAAAACGCAAGTAACAAAATTGCATTAAAAAAGTCTAATAAACATTTTTTAAGTTTATTAACATTTTATTAAATGCTCTACTGACTCTTAAGATGTATCTGTCGAATGCGAACGATCGTTTTTCGTCGTGTTCACTTTTTTCCAATAAAATAAGAAATAGACTTTCTGATGAGGCCATAAATGCATTGTCTGATCTTATTTCAATGAAATTAATTGGCGTTTTAGTTTTTCAAATTCTCATCCTGTTGTCCCTTTAATGGACTACAAAGACCCAATATAGCCTTTCAAAAATTATTTTAAATCCTTATTCGCACCCTATGATACCGGCATAAAAGTCAAACTAAAGAAGGGAATATGTTTTAAAAACAATACAAATTTCAAGCTTCTATCTGTATTAGTTTTGATCCCTCTTAAAGAGTAAAATATATATAAAATTTAAAAAATGTAACTGGTTGGTACATTTTGACATTTTGGCATGATATTTGAAGTATTTTTCACAAATATTCTCCACTTTAATTTCACACTAATACCGTTATCATAAGATGCGAATAACTATATAAAATAAATGGGATAAGGAAATAAAAAAAAAAATAAAGCCAATCAGTCAATTACACGTATACAAATAAAAATTATCGTACGGTGTGAAAAATGTGAATGTTTCAGAAAAAAATTAAGTTCAATCATGATAAAAAAGAGTTGACAATTTCCCGTGCTATCCCGCGATCCCGGGAAATTGAAAAAATAATTCCCGTTTCCCGGGAAATAAAGAGTAGCGAAATGCAGGGATGTATGGTTCCATGAAATGCGAGGTAAAATCTAAGAAAAATGAATGAATTTCATAAAAGAAGCATAAGAGCGTGACGCCCCTAAAAGAGTAAGGATTCTCAAAAAGAGATTCTTATTTGGATTGTAAATCAAGGCAGCTACTAAAATGTGCAAGTACAAAAATCAAGATCGTGTGGGATGCCACACGTTAAACACAGTGAACCTAAAATAAAATAGAGATGGACATTTCCGTGACGATAAGAAAGAAAATCTATGAACAAATTCTAGAAAATATGACCCTTTAAAAGTAAAAAATATTCTAATTTTAGATTTTGAAAAGCAATATATTTAATTAAACACGACGTGATTTTTTAATCATCTTACAATGAGAAACAAAGCTTTTATATTTAGCTTCATTTTACTTATTTAGGATGCTAGCTATTGCAATGGAAAACATATTTTTTCGAATTGTGTTCTATGTTTTTTTCAATTGGTGAAGACGACATTTTAACGAGAAATATTGAAGGCATCTTCATTGAAAATTTAATTTTTAGGGGAAAAACAAAATAGAGATTATTCATAAAAAATTGCTGATCTTGTATTCTTATACAAATTAAATTTTTAGGTCTTGGGCGGAAAATATATATGAATCATTCCATATCAAGCGGTATGGTTTTTGACCACGATAGCTGCGATTGTTTTGAAATTTTGTGTATGTATTCTTCTCATAAAATAATGGTATACGTCTTTTTGGAAAGGAAATTAATTTTTTTCACGAGTTATGATCAATTTATCAATGAAAAAATAACCACTTTTTTCAAAAGGTGTGTTCATTCAATCGCCTGTAACTCCAGAAATACTTTACCGATTTTAATGTGTTATACCTTGTTTTCAATGTAATTTTAATAACTTTTAAAATATCGATGTGGTGTTTTAAAGCAACTGTGTGAGTTTGAAAGTAGTGAAATGATGGATGACGATTTTTTACAAAATCAACCAGAAATAAACCCAAGATATAAAAACAACGCAAAACTGAATTGAAGTAATTGAAATTACCTTCAAAAGAAGGTATAACATATTAAAATCGGCAAAGTATTTCAGGAGTTACAGGCGATTGAATGAACACACCTCGTGAAAAAAAATTATTGTTTTTCCAAAAAAATTTATGCAATAATGATTTGAACTGGGATATTGTCCTGGCTCAAGACCATTTTGCATCTATATTTAATAGAATGCAAATTTATTTACAAATGGCATGGTGACATTTATTACTTGGCTGCAGACTACCACTATCATGATTTCCACCCTGTCTAAAGGTTTCATTCAGGTGGCTTCGCAGCGACTTTTCAACATCAAACCCGGCCTCTATAAGGAGATGATTTTCACAAACGAACGAACTTGCCGAATTTGATAGATAGAATCATGATAGTGGTAGTCTGCAGCCAAGTAATAAATGTCACCATGCCATTTGTAAATAAATTTGCATTCTATTAAATATAGATGCAAAATGGTCTTGAGCCAGGACAATATCCCAGTTCAAATCAAATATTGATTACAGACCAAAAAAATACAAACGAAAAAACTAAAACAAATGAGCGTTGGCACGGCAGAAGTATTGCTGGGTAACTATACCTGCACATACACATACTTACATATGCAACTCAATGAGATGCTTGTAAGATGGCATGCGTACTTTATTACTTGGTGCGATTTTTTAAACGCAAATTCGGCAAGTGAGTTGTGATTCTCGTTCGTTTGTGAAAATCATCTCCTTATAGAGGCCGGGTTTGATGTTGAAAAGTCGCTGCGAAGCCACCTGAATGAAACCTTTAGACAGGGTGGAAATCATGATAGTGGTAGTCTGCAGCCAAGTAATAAATGTCACCATGCCATTTGTAAATAAATTTGCATTCTATTAAATATAGATGCAAAATGGTCTTGAGTCAGGACAATATCCCAGTTCAAATCAAATATTGATTACAGACCAAAAAAATACAAACGAAAAAACTAAAACAAATGTATGCAATAATTTTATGAGAAGAATACATATATAGGTACGCCAAATAACTTTTTTTTTGAAATGCTTTAAAAAAACTACTTAATATTTTCTCAAATTTCTTTTTTTTATTTGAAAATACAATCCATCCTGTTCAAATGGCTGTCTCGGGCACCCCACAAATAATAGTCCAACGGTTGAATAGTTGAAAAAAACGTTAGATGGCGGACCCTTTATATAGCTCCCATACCAATGTATCCTTTTTCCGCTCTAGAAACCACATATTTCAACAAATAACTTTTATTTTGAAAATGCTATAAAAAAATACTGAATATTTTCTTCCAGTTAATAATGGAAAATAATTTCATTTAAATTGCTGCTGAGAGCACCCCACAAATAATAGTCCAACGGTTGAATAGTTGAAAAAAAAAACGTTAGATGGCGGACCTTATACAAACCTTAAAAACAATAGCAGCTATAGAGGTCAAAAACCGTACCGGTTGACATGGAACGACTCATGTTTTTGTTTTGCTTAGTGTAAATAATTTGATTTGTTGATTGGATTTTACACAAATGAATTTCCGTCCCTGGCTTAAAAGTAACAAGATCCACAATTCATTGAGATCGAACAACAATTTCGTGGCTAACTTGACTTCAAATATACGGACATGTTGACTCCTAGAGTTGTTGAAAAAGTATATCTTGTACAAAAGAGTTCTATACGTATGCAAATTAATAACAAGTTTATTTAATTTCTTCACTTAATAAATTCAAAAACTTCTTCTAACCCCCTCGCCATCATATCCTGTGGCAACAACTAAAATAGCGATGTCGTCGTTCTTTTGTCCGCACTCCTTCACCAGCCCGCTCTGAACAATGCTTTGAGGCAAATTCTTCTGTGCAACAAGAGATCATTGCAGGCAGCCACGATTGAGAACGGCATGGCATGAGGGACCAACAAAAAAAACAGATGCAGCGGCTAAAAAACGCTCATCTTACATGGCGGTTCTATGAAAAATTCATAAAGTCTTAAATGTATATTTTTACTTGTTGTTTTCTCGCTACTCCGTTGAACTTTAGTTGGCTTGGCATTTGTGATAAAAATTCATGGGTTTCATTTCGCTGCATTCTTGCATCTTAGATATAAGATGCGAGAATAGGATTAAAGAAGGACTCCTCAGCTCTTTTATCTGCAGCTTTCTATGTACGCCACGAGTATGAGTATTTAGAATATTCTTTGCCTTTACTCGGGTATGCTGTATTGTTGAAGTTAATTGCCACGCTCATGGAAACGCTTATTCTGAGCCAGGCCCTGCACAATGAGGCTGGTGACAGAATATTCCTTTTTTCTTTTCCATTCTATGCATACTCGTAAAACAACAATACCCATGGTTTTTATTTATTCACTGCCAGGGGAAAAAATGAACAGCCGTTAAGTGATTTTTATTGTGGGCAGGGAAACCTTAAATTTATGCCATTTATCCAAATTTAGTTGCGAAAATTGAGGCTTCTCTATGTCTCAAAATAAACATGGTGTCTTATTTATTAATTTTGAAAAGAAAATTCTATTTATGGATGCAAACATTGATTTAATTATTGAAATAGTAAACCCTTCCAAGCCAAAAATAAAGCAATATTAAGCTTCGTAGTTTTTCTGATACTGTATTTGTAACATTTGTTTAAAGCCTACTTTAGGGATGTAAAAATCTATAGCATGCGAGCTCAAATTTAAGCAAAAAATATATTCCTTAAAGTTTACCTCAAAAAATACTGCAGTTTGGCTGTGTTGATTGAGCGGAACAAGACCAAATTCACTAGGGTTTGCTGATTTTAGACAACTTTCGATTTTCATAAAAACGTGATAAAATTTAGTTTAGCTCGGTAAATCGCCAAAAGAAAAATCGATTAAAAAAACATGTTTTTTACTTTTTTCTACGTGAAAGAGACATTTGTATTCCACATAATTGCCTTAAATATAACGATATTTCTAATTTTAATAAAAAAATGTAAAATTATTTTTTTTAATTTCAAAATTTGCAAATGGCATGGTGTGCCATTTGTAAATAAATTTGCATTCTATTAAATATAGATGCAAAATGGTCTATATCCAGGACAATATCCCAGTTCAAATCAAATATTGATTACAGACCAAAAAAAATACAAACGAAAAAACTTAACTAAAAATTTCAAAATTTTAAAAACATTTAGTTATGAAAAGATATGACAGGCTTTGCCATTCTCCGATATAAGTTTATTTTTGTGCTAAAATTTAGTTCAGCTTGATAAATCGTCAAAAGAAAAGCGAAATGTATGTTAAATTCCAGGGCTGCAAATGTTTCATATGTATCTTTCACGTAGAAACCATACTACAAAACGATCGTTATCACATAGATAAAATTATATCGGAGAATGACAAAGCATATCACAGCTTTTCATAACAAAACGATTTTGAAAATTCAATTTTTTTATTTTTTTATTAAAATTACAATAATCGTCAAAGGTGCCCTTATTATTTTGAAGTATAAATCCGATCGAGGCGACTGATACCTCAAATTGAAGCTAATTATGAGGGTTACAAGTGTATCTTTTAAGTAGAAACAGTGGTTTAGTAGCAGTTGTTCAAAAAAAATTAAAAACGTGTTTTTTTAATCTAAAATAAAAATATATCTAAGGCAAAGCGTTCCACCACTTTTTTAACTGCACGTTTTTCAAAATCAAAAATTTTCTAAAATCAACACACCCTAATATACACATGAAACTAGAGATCGTATATAGAAGTACTGTGTACTCACATTTCCATTTGTGATCGCTTCTCCTTTATACAGGACTTTTAATTTCAAAAGTTTAGCTACTAATGCTAAAATTTCCTTCTTAAAAATAAAAATAAATGAACTTTAACCTTTTAAGGGTGAATACTTGAAAGTTTTTAATGCTAGACTAATACAAATAGATGCATGAAATTTGAAGTGTTTTAAAAGATATTCTTGTCTTTCATTTTATACCCATATCGCTTCGGATATCTCGGATAAATTATTAATATTTTCATATCCTTTGGAAATTAAAAGTCCTATAAAAATGAGAAAAGAAACTGAAAAACGATCTCTAGTTTCATGTATATATTGTCTTGTTCAGCTCCAATGAAATGAGGAATGTGTGTCAAATTTCAATTTCAATTGCATTTCATGCGGCGCCTCGTTAATCTCTCGGGGATTCCCTTCATTCTAATTGGGCCAATTTTACTTAATGACTTATCCATTGAGCCAAAAAAGAGTCTATTGATTTTCAAATATATTTGCATAATTGTCAGTGTTGCCCTGCCGTAAGTCTATTGATGATGAAATGGCCACAATTGATAATAGCGTTGCCAGATCGAATCGATTTGTGAGCAAAATACCCGATATATACTAAAAGCAAACTGTCTAAGACAAGAAACAAACATGTAACGTAATCATAGAAGCAACACACTAAACGTTGTAATGGAAACCCGAAATCAAATTCTTTAAATTTGTGATAGGAACATATCTCATTTTTCAAAATTAAAAAATAAAAATTAATCCATTTAAACCAACATGCAGACAATCCTAATGTTATAAATATTTTGTTTTTGCTTAAATCGTAAAAGGAAATACATGGCCTACAAACAAGACAAATATCTCGATTTGAAATAATTTCTATAGAGACAATATTAGATTGGCCCCCCACAAAGGCATGCAGTTGCCCACCGCTTCATCACTTAACGGGCATTATAATCGTTTCTTTTGTTTTGTTATCGTTGTTGGTGTTGTTGTCATCGACTTCTTTTTGTCCTCCTCTCTCGCGTAAAGAAAAGAAAATTCAATTCATGACTAGCACATGCATATTCATTCTAAGCTAATAATGAGATTGTTATCACATTGACTTAAATTAATTTACAACAGCCCATGTTTATTTATGCCACAAAAACTTTTGTTAAGTTCTTTGTGAGCCTTTGGAGCCTTTTTTCTTCATCCTTCAGTTTTTTCTGCTCCTAGTTCTTCTTCTGCTGTTTTTCAGTTGTTTGCCGCTGATTGTTTGATTGTAAATCCCCACTGTTCACACACACACAGACACACACCAACAAACAAAGCAACAGCAGCAGCAGTAGCAGCTCCATCACATACCACACCAGCCACAAAAACCATGGAAGAAAGCAACCAAAAAATGTTCATTCCATTTCCATTTGATGCCACAGAGTTCATTATTAAACAAAGACCCACTTGATGGTGTTGTTGTAGGTGGTATGTGTGTGCAGTGCGTGTGTGTGTTTGTGTACATGGCGAAGTGTAGTTGCGGGTGTATGTGTTGGTAAATTTACAACAATACCAAAATGATCTCCATAAAATTGTTAAATATTTATTTTGGACTTTTTAATGGCTGTTGGGTTAGTAGTGGTGGCATTAGTAGCTGTTCTCACTATTGTGGGCGTATGGGCGGGTATGGCCGTGTGTGTGAGTGTCCGTGTCCATGTCTGTGTGAATTACATCTGTGTGAATGTATAGCACACATGAATGGTTCGGTAGCTTCTGGCACGACATTTGCTTGACATTTTACGCTCACAAAATTATTGCTTTTTAATATTTAAAGAATGCAAAAATATTTACATTAACTACTTGGCCGTCCACTACTACTTATTATGATTTCTGGCCCATCCGAAAGAACGTTTTTAGTGAATTTTTCGAGCCGGGAATATTTAAACAGATAAAGACGGGACAAAATTGTAAAACTTTATATTATTTTAAAGGGCGAAAAAAGAACTATTTTATAGATTTATTATAATTTTTATTTTACATTTTTCGAGTAGACCTTATTAATGATTAACAAATCGTTCGGCCAGGATCTAGGATTGATTCAGATAAGAATAAATTTCCATTTATTAAATTTTGTGAGTGACTGAAAAGTGTGCAATATCGGACTTCTACGTTAAAACAATAAGAATTTTTCGTAGACTTTTCGATTTGGATGAACATTTATGAGTGTATTGCAAAAAATATGATGCGGTCACCACCTAGAAATTTTAAATTATATGTGTAAGTAGATAACGCTAACCTCCTAAAAGTATAGAATAGTTATATTTAACATTTTGAATTTGAACTACCGATTACTTTGATTTTGAAAGTAGAGTAACATTCAGTTTTATTTTCATTTACAGGTTTATGCTTGACATTTGCAAAATGGGATGCTATACGCTCGAACAAAATTGGGAAAAATTAAAAACTTACTTCCAAAGTAGTGAGTGTTCAATGCAAACCGTAAGAAATGAACGTGGAAAAATTTCGTGTTTTCAGATAAAGCTCATTTTCATCTCGGTGGCTATGTCAATCAACAAAATTACCGCATATATGGGGTTCAGAGAACCCACACGTGAGTAGTGAGAAGCCAATGCATCCACAACGAGTCACTGTTTGGTGTGGATTTTGGGCCATGTACTGAAAAATTGGGTTGATGGGAGGAGGTGCTGCCGAGCCAGTCGTGGTAGTAATATGAAAGATATTGTTGTCCATTATTAAATGGCAAAGTTCAACCATTCCAATAAAACCAGAAATTTGAAAAAGTAATCATTCCTTTTTTATATAGCCGATTCTTATTTAAAATTTTAAAAGGCCCACCCTATATTTTCGCCCTAAACATCGGCTAATATGACCTGTCCCAAATTGTCAAATCGAGAAGAATATTTGTATCGGGGCTATGTCCAAACATATAAATCTGAACCGATCTGACCCATTTTCACCACGTGTTTTTCTAATTGGAATACAAGATATTTTGCAAGATTTGAAGTAGATCTGTTATGTGGTTTCTAGAGCGGAAAAAGTCAAATTGGGAGCGAATTTTGTATGGGAGCTATATATAAATCTGAACCGATCTGACCTATTTTCACCACAGGTCTTCCTAGTTTAAAATATGGGGATTCTAGAGCAGAAAAAGTCAAATCGCGAGCGAAATTTGAATGGAAGAAATATATAAATCTGAACCAAGCAGACCCATTTTCACCATAGGTGTTCCTAGCTTAAATATAAGATGTTTTGCCAAATCTGAAGACAATCTGATAAAATATGTGGTTTCTAGAGCGGAAAAAGTCAAATTGGGAGCGAAATTTGTAAGGGAGCTATATAAATATGAACCGATCTAACACATTTTTACCAGAGGTCTTTCTGGTTGAAATATAAGATGTTTTGCCAATTTTGAAAAAATTCTGTTAAAATATGTGGTATCTAGAGTGAAAAGAGTCAAATCGGGAGTGAAATTTGTATGGGGGCTATATCTAAATCTGAACCGATATTCTTCAAATTAAATAGCGTTCGTCCTTACCCCGAAAAACTTCATTGCGCAAAGCTTCATTTGATTATGGCTACAATTGCGACCTGTAGTTTGATTACAAGAATAGATGAACAGACAGACGGATGGACGGACAGGCAGACAGACGGACATTGTTATATAGATTCAAAAAAAACGATCGGTATAATTAACAATGGGTCTATCTCGCTTCCTTTTGGTTGTTACAAACAAATGCACAAAGACATAATACTCTCGTGGAGTGTATAATGATGATTTGCAAAATATTTCGTTCCTATATCAAGCCATCTCCTGGAGTGTATAAATATTTTGCTTAAAAACAAACAAATTTATTGCTTTATTAATGTACTTTATTAATTATTAATACTACATAGTATCGGTAAAATTAAGTAGTGTTAATTTATCTAATACTTAATTAAAATAGAATTTATTATATTTATTTTTTATATATATTAGTTCATATTATATATATATATTGTTAAGTTTCCTATTGTCAGCTCTGACGAACAAAATGCTTTACTCACAATAGAGAATAGCTGAGACGATTAGAGTGCCGTAGTAGCAACCAGAATGTCGGCTGTTCTACCCCCGGTAGCGTCGAATTTTTTAAAAAAGAAATGAAAACTAAGTGTTTCAAAATAAAGGACATCCCTCCTATGACAACTCCATGTTGAAGATCCCAATTTTCACAACTTCCCTATCACAAGATGAACATCTTTTTCACTTCTTCGGATGCCCCCTTTTTGCTGGGAATAAGAATACGAATGTTATGAAATTCAAGTTTCGGAACAGTCGGCCTAAAATTTCGATTTATTTGAAAACAAATCGATTTTTGATGACACAAAAAGAAAAATCGAAAACAGTTTTTGTTTTAATTTTTACTGTTTATATATACTTTTTATTTACTTCTGTCGTTTTGAATAATATTTATGAATAAATGCAGAATAAATGCTTAAAGAGTTTTGTTATATTTTCCAATAGCCTGCATCTCAAAGAAGAAAGCTAGGCTTATTCGAAAAAATCTACAACAAATGTAAAAGCTATGGCCCTTCTAAATTAGCGAAAGTAAAAGTTTTGATGTTTTTAATTTATCTATAAAATGTATGACGTTGCTTTTATGGAACAGTATGTAAACAAAAAATAATTAGTTTTTTAGTAGCATAGTGTAAAATGGACGATGAAATTCGTGCCACAGCTTTTACAACCCGGCCAGCAGCCGCTTGATGAATGTTGTTGTTGTTTATGATTCGCCCGTGTCTTGGGATGCGAATGAAACGCTGTGGTTGCGGATGACAGTAGTTTTAAAAATGTATTGTTTAGTTATAATTATGTAGATTGTACCCCGTACAAATGCTACAAACATTCCCCAGACACATATACACACTGCCACATCCATGGTAGGTGAACTTTTTCTCCTAAAACAGATGTGCACTCATACATATGCATGACCACATAAACACTCACACACCCGTAGACACTTGGCAGCCCATTAAGGCAAGCACACACACTCACACGAATACGGTTTCGTTTGTTTGTGCTTTTTGGAATTTGGTATGTTGTGCCAAGGGTCAGTTTTTATGTTGTGCACCAGAGCATCACCGTCATCATCACCATCGTCACAACAAAACGAACGAACGCGCCAACCTCAACAAGTTGAAAAGTTTTAGTGTGAATATCCACTAAGCGTTGCATGCTTTTTGTGTGTAAACACCGCTCGCAGTCCCGAATGTCCGACGCCACAACGCCCTGTTAACGACGAACTTATGCAAAACAAAAGTGTCCATCCGTCCGCCCGTTCGTCCGTATTGTGCGCTAATTGCAAACATTTTTCGAAATTGGCACCATCAAATTTAATGAATGCGAGATGTTCTCGGAAAACACACAACACGGAGCGTTTGATGTTATTTCGACGGCTACGTGGGGGGATTGATCATTCCACATTTTGCTTAAAGTCAACATTGCAAAATTAGATTATTCATAAAATAGCTGGCGAACTAAAGCATTTCGTATTGCAAAATAAAAAATATTTTGTTCTAGTTTTAATCGCTATCGCTTTAATGGAGAAAATAATGCCTCTTTGAGTGATATAATGGATAAATACATATTTTATACGAGTAAAAAATGCGTGAAGTTCGAATGGGCCTAATTTTCAGTAGTCGTTAGGAAAGAGCATTTCCCTTGTAATTCCATGATTCCAGCTACAGCCGCTTGGTTGGTACAATTTCTAAGTCATTTTGATCCTAGAAGTGTGAATTCGCAAATCCGTTTTCTTATCAGTTTTATCACATAATAAGTACGAATTTATGACACAACATGGCTCAGTTGGGTTTGTACAATAATTCAAGTTAAATATAGCTTGAAATAAACAAAAAGTGTCTGGTTCCTTGGCATTTGAATAACTTAAGTGAAGGCTAGATAATTGTTATTAGTCATTCGTCACCGAGCACTAGATGAATAAAGCTTCTAAATAAAAGACGTCATAACATTCTCAGCCATTTTTAATTTTGAATCAGCCACTTGTTCCTGTGATTTGTATGTCCAATTTTATGACGCCTTCACTTCTAACAATCTAGAGTAAAATTTTTGTAAAATGAAAAATAATTTGTAAAATATTTTGACAAAAACATTCGTTTTTAATTTGTGATATATCAGTATTTTCAAAAATTAACGCCCAATGATAATTTCATACAATTTCTTTTCAATCATTTTCATAATAACGACTACAATAGAAAAAAATATTTATATTTATATTACTTTTTTTGTTTTGTTCTTCTCGATCACTTGTGTCATACAGTTTAATAATCAGGAATTGCAATCATATTGAAAAGTACGAAAACCACGGACATGTACGGTGGGCGTTAATGGCTTAAAAAATCACACCAGTTACTAAATATAGATATTTTAAATCATATTGATATATTAATTGAATGAAAAAAGTCCGGGAAACTCTAAACCCTAGTCATAACAGAACATGGCTATTTTGCAAGTTGCACCATCTTGTTGAAACCACACAACGTTGATAGAAAGGATTTTAGAAAGGGGATACAAATAGTGAAATTCCGTGTACGTCGTTCTGAATAGCTACCCACTTAAGAGGTCCGCTCTCCATCTGGTCGTTGTTGGCGAAAATCGTTTTGGTTCTTATGACCATCTTTTGGTGCTTATTGAAATTTTGGTTGATTTTGCAAACAATATTTCACCACTTCCAAACTCACACACTCGCTAAAAATACATTTAAGAATATCTACTTTAAAATTTCAAGAAAATAAATCAATGTAATCATTTCGTAAATCGGACTTGCTGAAAAACTAAAAGTAATATAAATCTAAAATTTCAATAAATTTATTGATAGGAAGCGATAAATCTAGAGCAAATTTCTTATGAATTAAATTGAATTCCTTCAATGATCTCAAAATAGGTTCATTACAAGAATAATTATTTCTATGCACAGGAATATTAAAAAAATCACAGAATCGAAGACACCTATCAGGTACGTTGAAGTCAATTCTACTAAGGAGTAAAGGACAATCAATAAATCAGCAAATCAACTTGTACACAAATAGAATGGAACTTTTAGCTCTTTTATTGGCCAGGGTTTCCAAAAGTATAAGCTTACATCGAGACTCACACGTGGGATAAGGATTGGAATATCTTAGAGAAAATAAGACAAATTTAATAAATTTTCTTTGCAATCTTTCAACACGATCACAATTTACATCATAAAATGGATTCCATACAATAAACGCTTATTCAAGTTTTGATCTTACAAAAGAAGTATACAAAATTTTTCGAGTATATGGGTCATTAAATTATTTACTATTTCTTTTAATGAAAGCAAGTACCACAAAGCTTTTAGCAATATATAATTAATATGAGCATTGAAATCTAACTTTGAATCAAACATTGATTACACAGGGTGACAAAATTTCGATTATTTTCTGCGGTTCAACTTTTTGGAGTCAATTTAGTTGTATGAGATAGTGATATTCTTATCCTATAATTCACTTTTTTTGAATTGACTCTGGTTCTCGAGATAAACCGCTGTTTTAAAAATGAAGGAGGTTTCACCATATATTTTAGCATAACTCAGGAACAGTTTTTCCGATTTGGTTAAGAAAAAAATTTAAAAATCCGCAACTAAATTACATTCAAGTTACCCCTACAATGTTTTTTGATAAAGTCAATAATTTCGAAAATATCCAAAAACTTCTTCCAAAAAAAAATTTTTTCATGGAAAATTGAAAACTTTTTTCTATTTGTTAAATGCATATAAAATCAAAAAAGTTACAAATGCCAATTTTTGATCTTTAATTATAAACATAGATATGTTACAAATAAAAGTAGCCATATTTCAATAAAATCGATTAACAAGTTTTGGATTAATTCACAATTTAGTGATGGTATCTCATTGTGATAAATTTTTTAAATGAACATTAATAACAGAAATATTCCATAATTATA
Source organism: Polietes domitor (assembly GCA_947397865.1). Lineage (NCBI taxonomy): Eukaryota > Metazoa > Arthropoda > Insecta > Diptera > Muscidae > Polietes > Polietes domitor. The sequence goes on from OX377622.1 coordinate 77,926,007, forward strand.
AGAAACACGAGTTAAGAAAACCGTTTTGTATGGGATTTTCTTTGGTACTTTTTGTTGGGACAGTCCCGTTGTAGGTTCCAACAGTAGTCTGCCATCATATGGCTATCCCACCGTCCTTGGTATCTTTCCTCCATGATCTTGATGTCCTGGTGGAATCGTTCCCCTTGTTCTTCACTATAATCGCCGAGGTTGTCAGGAAATTTATCCAAATGACTGAGCAGATAATGCACTTTAATACTCAATTAGCTCCTAGTTTTTGGAAATTCTGGAGCATTTTGCTAACAATTTCTGCATAGTTCTTAGCTTTGTTATTCCCAAAAAAATTGTTGACAACTGATACAAAGCTTATCCATGCTTCCACTTCCATCTGAGTCATGTGATTTGTGAAATCATCGTTGTTTATAAGAGTACGGATTTGTGGCCCGTCAAAAACACCTGCTTTTAACTTTTCTGTACTAAGACCAGGAAATGTTTGACAAATATATTTAAAGCAATCGCCATTCGTATCGAGTGCTCTTACAAACTGTTTCATAAGGCCAAGTTTAATGTGGAGTGGTGGAAGAATGATTTTTTTCTCGACTTATCAAAGGTTCATGAACGATGTTATCTTTTCCTACAGTCATGTTCAGTCTTGACGGCCAGTCTGTCCTGCTCCAGTGTTCATTTTTTGCACGACTGTCCCATAGACATAGAAAACAGGGATATTTGAATGCAACGTTTTTCTTTTAGTCTTGATGCAAGAAGTTCAGCTGATTTTTTCGATAAATTTAAATCTCGAATTAAGTCATTCTGCTCACCTTGAGAAAATCCTTGATAAGTAGAACTGCATTCTTCGTACTCATTCTCACTGCTGTTCTCATTCTGACTATCTAACATTTCAACATCATTAGAATATTTGGATGATAATGAAGTAAATACGTTGGTGGCTTAACGGATTGAACGTTTGGGTACAACCAAGACCGCTTTTTATATCGGTTCATGCCTTTTACATTTACAGCGCAAAAGTAACAATCATCAAGTTGGCTTCTTGGCTCTGCCCACGTCATCGGTATTCCTAACGGAAGCCCTTTGCGTTCTCCTTTGCTCCAATATCGAAGAGACTCGACACAAGTTTTACAAACTTTATGTGGGACCCAACATTTGTATTGTTGTCCAAGTTGTTGTCCAAAATAAGCCTTATAAGCTTGTTTTACAAAAGCATTAATATTATTTAGTTGCTTTTCTGCACAATATTTACCACATATGTAGCAGAAATGGTCAGGGTTATTAGCACAAGATTTACGTGAAGAGTTCATCATAAGCAATGCCTTATAAATTGAGAAACTTTATTATTTCTTAATATTTTTTAATTTTATTGTGGATAAGTCTCACCTTTTCACTTTCAACACAACGATTAACGAGGTCTTAGATTTTTTTTACATATGTACGTATTTATTCACTTGTCTGTCACATATCGTCTTTTCGGCCTACTTATGTTGTTATAATTATGTGTCGTGTTTTTTATAGCTATGGAATATTTCTGTTATTAATGTTCATTTCAAAAATTTATCACAATGAGATACCATCACTAAATTGTGAATTAATCCAAAACTTGTTAATCGATTTTATTGAAATATGGCTACTTTTATTTGTAACATATCTATGTTTATAATTAAAGATAAAAAATTGGCATTTGTGACTTTTTTGATTTTATATGCATTTTACAAATAGAAAAAAGTTTTCAATTTTGCATGAAAAAAAATTTTTTTGAAAAAGTTTCTCAATATTTTCGAAACTATTGACTATATCAAAAAACATTGTAGGTGTAACCTGAAGGTAATTTAGCTGCGGATTTTTAATTTTTTACTTAACCAAATCGGACAAACTATTCCTTAGTTATGCTAAAATATGTGGTCAAACCTCCTTCATTTTTAAAATAACGGTTTATCTCGAGAACCAGAGTCAATTTAAAAAAAGTAAATTATAGCCTTAGATCTTCATCAACATATCCACCAAAATTTCCTTACAAACACCGCACCGCAGAATCACTGTTGCCCTGTGTTATTGATATTGTACTGCGAATCAATCATTCTAGTACGTCTAGTAAATGGATATGGTGATAACATTTAGAAATATTCAAAGGATGATTATTTCTTTCACACCAATGGAACACTCTATTCAAATCTTTCTGGAGAAATGCAATATCTGTAGAATCTGAAATATCTAAAAATATTTTAATGTCATCCGCATAAATTAAATATTCTGCAAAATGAAAGCAACAAATAAAATAAAAAAAATAAAGAACCAAATGCTACCCTGAGGGACCCAAGAGTAAGCTACGTACATTTCAGATTTAAACACGTCAACGGACACAAAACAAAGTCTATTAGTGAGATATGATTCTTTTCATTTAATAAGAGATACATAGAATCCAATTTTAGCCAATTTTATAAGAAGAAATTTGTGTAAAACTTTATCAAAAGCTTTGCAAAAATCCACATAAATAATATCTACTTGATATCCACTTTCAGAGCTGGACATGCAATGATTAACGAAAGTATTGAGATTAGAAACAGTCAAACGATTTTTCCTAAACCCGTGTTGCGATTCTGTTATGATTGGACAGGCGGTTGGATAAACGTGATTGTAAACAACATATTCAAAAAATTTGGAAATATTTGATAATTTAGAAATTGGCCTGTAATTGCAAACGTCTCCCTTAGGACCCGATTTATAGATTGGGGTAATTCCTGATTCCAAAGAGTAATTAAAAATATACTACAATGGCACGGAAATCGACGAACTACATTTGTTAAGAGAATGAGCTGACATACCAAACAATATCAATTTCTGATACATGAATAAATTCAACATCAATGTCAGAAGTAATACTGTTTAAAAATATATTATTGACCGTTTTTAAAAAATTCGTTTTTAAAAAATCCGCAAAAGATTAACTTGCTCACTTGAAGACTTAGCACGGTTATCCCCATGGTACATTACTGAGGGAAAATCGCTATTAGATTTTTTAGATTCTATGAATTGCAAAAAGACTTCGGATTGCTATTATTTTGTTCTCAAAATTCATTATATTATTTAAGAAAGAAAATTATTTTGAGTAGTGCTCATACAGCCTTTTACTCTCAGGGGAGTTAGAAGATGAATAAGCTTTAAAATACTTATTCCTCAAATTCTTAAGCTTTTTCAAACCTGGCGTGTACCACGGTATTTTACAGAATTTTGGCTTCAATCGCGGAATATTATTTAAACAAACACTTTCTATTTTATTGGTGAAACCAGAATAGCATTCTGCCAGCGTTTTGTCCTGAAAGATATGCATCCAGTTGATACTCAAATTTTTAAGCAAGTCTGTAAGCATATGTTTCCATAGACTATTGAAATAAATAAATAAAATCAAAACAAACAAGTAAGAAGGCGGGCCGAATCTTATATACCCTCCACCACGGAGTGCATTCCACAGTATTACCAGCAGATTAAAGGATGTCGACATAGAAGTACAGAACTATATTACGAAAATTGAGATATGTTTATGCACATTACTATATTTTATTACTATTTCAAATTATAATGTATACTTATGCGCACTGTTTAAAATCTACTACTATAAATAAATACAATGCTGTAATTGTGAAAGTGAACATGCCGAAAATATTAGGCGATTGGCAGTCGCCATTAGGGAGAAGCATTTTCAGATACAGACAAAGTGACTGCATTATTTTGATAAGAAAATTGCAAATTTTAAAGATATCCCCATTCGCCCCATTCTCCGCCCAAATGTAGAAATTTGGAAAAAAAAACCTTTTTGTTTCGAGTCTTCATAGTCAGACCACCGAATACACACCGAATATATACACCGAATTTCATGATATCAACTTCTGCGGCTTGGAAGGTCCCATTTTTATCCCTTTTTTTATTATATCCCTTAAAAGTACGAATTTCTAAAAATCCCTCTATTTTACGTGTTTATGCAATTAGAGGATGTACACACCGAATTTCATGACTCTAGCTGTTGTCGTATCATTGGTACCATATTTTATCCATTTGTGTCCCATTTCGCCCGCTAAAACATTTATTTTCTTTCCAAGCTACAAGAGGAATGTCCGCAACAAATCAGAAATTTAATTAATAAGCCTAGGCTACCAATATTTTTATACTTTGTATATATATAATGGAAATAATACTTCAATTCATAAAGATTGGGGGATAGAGAATGTATTTTCAGATGCAGTCTTTGGTTGGTTGTATTTCAATTAAAATTCAAAAGTATACATTTTGAAAATACCTTATCTCTCACGTACGCAGTATAAGACAACTTCATGATTCTACAATTTTTTGTCGTAAAAGCAACAAAATAAAGTACGAATTTGGAAAAAAAATATTTTACGTGGCTATGCACTCAGAGGAATGTATATACCCAATTCCATGATACTATCTGCGGCCATTTTGTTGGTACCATTTTTATCCCCTTTTTCGCATTTTACTCCTTAAAAGTACGGCTTTCGAAAATTTCATCATTCTAGCTGTAGCCTTTTAGTTGGTACCATTTATATCCCTCTGCTCCCATTGAATCCCTTAAAAGTATGAATTTGGAAAAACGTTTTTTTCGTGTCACTCAGTCAGAGGAATGTATACCGCGAATTTCATGGTTCTAGCTGCAGCCATTTGTTTGGTACAATTTTTATCCCCTTTTTCCATTTTACACCCTAAAAGTACTAATTTCGAAAATTTCCTTTATTTTATGTGTGTACGCAATCAGAGGAATATATGTACCGAGTTTCATTATTCTAGGTGCAGCCGTTTGGTTGGTACTATTTTTATCCCTCTATCCCCATTTAACCCCTTAAAAGTACAAATTTAGAAAAATACTTGTATATTATGTATCTACTCTATTAGAGGTATGTACACGCCAAATTTCGTATTTCTATCTGTTGTCGTTTGATAGGTACTATTTTTATCCCTTTTCGTCCCATTTCGCCCCCTACAAATAAGAATCACTTTATGGTGCCCTTTTATGCTATAAGGGAATGCGAATTGCAAATATCAAGTAAATACAAGCTATTATGTTAAAAAAACATGCTGAAATACTCTACATATTAGGGGTATTTTCAGTCCTTATGAGGGAAAAATTTTTCCCTCTGGGCCGATTTCGCCCACTTTCAATCCCAACCGATCTGCAACCATAAGACACATTTAGGAAAAATTTGAACCTCCTAGCTCATTTCGTTCGGCCGCTATCGTGCTTTCAACAAACAGACAGACAGACAGACAGACAGACAGACAGACGGACGGACAGACGGACATGGCTATATCGTCTTAGAATTTTACCACGACCCAGAATATATATACTTTATGGGGTCTCCAATGAATATTTTAAGGTGTTACAAACGGAATGACAAAGTGAATATACCCCCATCCTGGAGGTGGAGGGTATAAAAAATACTAATGTAAAAGCCCTAAATAGCCTAACGAGACGACTACAAACCACTTAAAATGCTTAAAGGTAATTGAAATTACCTTCAAAACTTATATAGGACATTAAAATCAGTAAAGTAATTCAGGAGTTACAGGCAATTAAATGAACGCACCTTTCTGAAAAAAATCGTAATTTCACCACTATTAAATTGGTCATAAATCGTAAAAAAAGCATTTTTTTCAAAAATACGTATAAAAGCACACATACACCAATATTGAAAACACTTCACGCTATCGAGGTAAAAATCGCACCACTTGGCGAGGAATGACTCATATGTCCCATTTGTCGATAAAGGTTTAAAATAGTATTTTGTCAAGCATCTTTATTATATCCCATTTAAAAATTGCTAATTCTTGTACCACTTTATGTTTAAATTAAATGACACATTTTATATCGATTATTTTATGGTCGTCAAATGGTGGAAGAATCAACCATTGGAATTTGTGTACATTAGGCTGGGTCACGAAAATAATATGCAGCGGTCCTCCCCCAGAAATGAAGATTGGATTGTTTAATCCTGATCTGCAAAATATTTCGCCACTGGATCAAGCCATCTGTGAGCTAAACGCTCCTGAAAACATCTCTAAAAATCATGTTTTTCCTGTGTAATTTTTTTATGATGTATTTTTGCCCAATTTTTTTCTGAATCAAAAGACCATTGCGAGCACTTTAAATAAAAAATTTTATTCTTGTCTTAGAATAACTCATTGGTTGTATTATTTGACGTTTATATTGATTTTTGGGGGTTTTCAAGATGACAGCTAAAAACTCATATTTATTGGAAACATTTTGTAAGACTTGATTTGAAAAATAAACGGAAGGAATTAATATCATTCGAATGACACCTAAATGATGAATATCAGACGAATATAAAATGATGATGAATATAAAATAATTTAATACAGGAGAAGCATTTTCAGAGCAAAAAATTCAAACTCTTTTTACATAAATGAGCGCAGCGGCGTCAATTTAATTCCGATTTCATCATTTAGGCATCATTCGAAAGGTATTGATTGTCGCTATTTATTTTTTATGAAGAACTAACACCAAATACGAAAAATTGTTCAGTTGTCACTGTGGAAATCAACAAAAAATTACTATAAACGTCCCATAATTCGACTAATAAGTTACTCTAAGAAAAGAATCAAAATTTTTATTTAAAAAAAAAAATTTGGGAAAAATTTAACACAAAAAAATTACACCGGAAAACATGATTTTTAGGGTTATTTTCAGGAGCGTTTAGCTCACAGAGGCTTGATCTATGAACGTAATATTTTGCAAATCATCGTTAAACAATCCAAACTTTATTTTTGTGGGGCGACTGGAAATTTTTTCCATTTGTGTGGGCGGCGACCCAGCCGAGTGTACATACATCGTGCTTGAACTGTTCAACTATTTCAATATTCGGAAGAAAATTCTTTGGCCATATTTCCAGCCTATTTTAAGTGAAATGACAAACATAATAATATACAATTTTTCCACGGAATGATAGCTAGTGAATGAAACAAGTCGCAACAACAAACTGAAAATAAGCTAACAAAAAACCAACGCACAGCAAGAGCAGAGATGAACTGTGAATGCGAAGTAAGCATATACTAAGAAATTTAAGGTATTTTCCCAAAAATAGCTTATACGCAAGCAATGTTGAAGGATACAACTGAACTATGCGCAACATATTTTTTTCACGTGAAATTTTTTCGTTGGAAAATTCAAGTGCAGGGGAGGGTAAACGTGAATGCTATGCTCAGACTCAGACGGAAGGGTTCATAAAATGTTAAACAGATGCATATACGCAGCAGCTGTAGCACTACGGCATTAGGACTAGCAACAGTAGTGACGACGGCAGCAATATCATAATATCCACATTAATATATTGTGGCAACAAATATTTGGTATGAATACATACAAAACATAATCATAAATAGTAACAACAACGGCAACAGCAACACCAACATGGGCAGCAGCAGCAACTCCGACAACATAAAAATGCCATGATTATAATCATAATGATGATGATGGCGATGGCGGTGGCGATGAAGTTGCCGATATGAGGGTGACGACAACTAGTGCTGCTGTGGGGGGCAGGGGGAGGTGCTGCTGCTGCTTTCCCTCTCGCTCTGCTTTTGGATAATGCAGATAGTGATGATGACTGTTTATGATTATTATGATCAGCCAGCATGTTTTAGTTACACTTGAACTATTTTACCCGACAATGTGTTACTTGCACACCCCTCTGTCACTCTTTCTCCGAGTACGTCTGCCTTGAGCTTCCTACGCTAAGTAATTCCATGTGATTATGGATGTGTGTGATGTTGGTTTTACTGGTGCTACCGGTGGTGATGATGATGATGATGTGCAAGTTTTACGTACTTAATAGCCATTACCATCATCCCCATCATCATCATCCACTCTGGTAGATACTCTACTATTTTTTATGTATGTACATTCTTAAATATTAAGCACATATTGTAATTGTAATTGTGTAATATGTTGAAAGGAAGAGGGTGCTAAGTTCGACCGGGCCAACTGTTGTGTACCCTCCATCATGGACAATATTCGCCAGTACAGCAAAATATATGTGCTCCATTACATTACATTGAGTTGAGTTATAGTTTTCTATATAACCTAGGGTATGGGAGTATTTAGACTGTCATATTTATAATGCTATTACCCTACTCTCTACGCAATACCATTCCCCTCAACATAAAATGGAATGCACACCATAGACAAGTGCGACTTGATACATCAAATGTTGATGGAGCCAACTCCGTCACCATAGAATGTAAAATGCGGTGCTTTTAGCGAAAAAATTTCAAAGTTTACTTTGATTGTAATTGGAAGATAATTCCTAAAAATCCCGTTTAGGAATCACCCACAAGGACTGAAAATATTTATATTATTTCAGAGTGTTTTTTTGAAAATGTCTCCCTTTATAGCTTAAACGTGCACCATAATGTGATTCTTATTAGTAGGGGTGAAATGGGGCAAAAGGGGATAAAAATGGTACCTATCAAACGACAGCAGCTAGAAACACGAAAATCGGTTTGGACATACCTCTAAATGAGAAAATACATAACTTAAATGTATCTTTCCACATTCGTACTTTTAAGAGGTAAAATGGGAATAGAGGGATAAAAATGGTACCAACCAAACAGAATAATGAAGTTCCGTGTATACATTTCTCTGATTGCGTAGGCTCGTAAAGTAAAGGTTTCTTTTTGAAATTCGTACTTTTAGGGGCGTAAAATGGAAAAAGGGGATAAAAATTGGCCGCAATCAGAATCACGAAATTTGGGGCATACATTCCTCTAACTTCATAGACACGCAAAATAAAAAAGGATTTTCAAAATTCGTACTTTCTAAGGATAAATGGAAGATTGTACCAAATATAGGGCTACAGCTAGAATGAAATTCGGCGTGTACACCCTCCAATTGCGTAGACACGTAAAATAAAGAGATTTTAGAAAGTCTAAGTTTAAAGGCGTAAAATGGGAAAAAGGGGAAAAAATGCTACCAACCAAATGACCGCAGCTAGAATCATGACATTCGGTATATACATTCCTCTGACTGCATAGCTAGAATAAATAGATTTTTCTAAATTCGTACTATAGTTTTTACTTTTATGGTAAAAATGAGAAAAAGGATTTTCAAAATTCGTTCATGTGGAATTAAAATAGAATGGAAATACAATTCCCCAATATTTAGAGTATTTAAGCTACTGCTTCCCAATATTTACTTTTTGAATTGACAGTATCATTACAATATATATTGCCAATTATCATGCTGTAGAAACGTATCGGTAGCCTTGTCTTGTTATCGTGATTGAAAATAATTATAATTATATGTTTATTTACAAAATTGTTTTTTTTTTTAATACTTGTTTTTGTTATGGATTAATCTTCATATTAAAAAAATTTTACATTTTTCTGAATTTCTACAGTCACTGTAATATACTGTGATTATATAAGGTTCGGCCCGGTCGAATTTTACACCCTTTTAACTTGTTTCTGTTCCACATGATTTCTCATTCGGATGTTATACAAATAAACCAAGCACAATCGCGTTTAATTCGGCGTTAAAAACTTACTTCCAAAGTAGTGAGTCTTTAACGCAAACTGTAAGTGCCTTCATGAAGCTCATTTTCATCTCGGTGGCATGCCAATAAGTAAAATTGCCGCAACCAAACAACGAGTCACTGTTTGGTGTGGAATTTGGCCTGTGCTGAAAAATTGGTTTGATCGGATGAGGTACTGTTAAATTAAATAATCATTAAGTAACAAAGTTCAATCTTTCCAATAAAAGCATAATAATCAGGACTTTTTATAGCCGACTCTAATTTAAAATTTTAAATGGCCCACCTTATTTATAACTGCGCATGGTAGTCATGCATTAATTGGAGTATCCTCCAATTTCATAATTTTATGTTTGTTTTTTTTTTCGTTTGATTTTTTATTCGGGTTCGAGAACATTTTGACTCCAACAAATCGAAAAAAAAACAACAATATCGAAGCCTTGCTGAAATTGCTGTATAACAGCGGTGACTGAAACTATTTTTTTGAAATGTAAGCTTTTTTTGAAGGTTGCACCAGAATATTACGATGAGCACAACCAACAGCTACACTAATCATGGTTTGGTGTTCTGTAGGGAACAAATACTACCTCTGATTCCCTTTTAGCTGGATTGTCTTTGTGCCGGGTTAAAATCTGTTAGTGAGTTCACTGAGGCCTTTTCTTTGGAGACTGAACTCAGGGATTTATGGATGTTTTCATTTGTTTACCATGCAGGAGTTACCTTCTGTCATAGAAATTTAAACCAGCCCCAAAAAATATGTTTGGAATTTTTCTCTGTGTCATTTGAACTCCTGCTGCTGGCTGCCTGACTCTGTTGTGTTGTGTTACTTGCTTTTTGGCCATTTTGGTTAAAATGCTTTTGAATTTGTCACAATTAAATACTTTACTATAATACACACACTCACATATTTTTGTCAGGCATATCTGCTCGTTGGCCCGTTTGTCGTTTTGAAACATTTTGTTGCCGGAGTAGGAATGCTTGCCTTTTGGCCATCCCTCGAATGTTCACGTTTTTCTTGCTGCTGTTTGTTTTGTGGGTGTTTTTTGTAGCTGTTGTTGATGTGGATATTTAACAGTTTTCACATAATTTCAGATTATACGAGAAGAGTACGTGTGTAAAGGCGGTCTTTTACTAGTACTTGTTGCAAATATTTCAACTGTTTGCTGGCGTTATTGCACTGGGACAATAATCTGGCCGCCTACCGGTTGATGCTGTTCCACAGGGAGGGAATGAAATGTTTAAAACCTTTTGAGACCGCATAATAAATATCTGTTAGTATCTTCTTAACTTACGAATAATCACAGAAAACATAGCTGTGGATCAATTCTGATTTGGATGGTAGTTTTTGTGTAAATCTGTGATAACAGAAAATTCAATTCAATGCCTTCAGCCGCTCAGGGTTTCCAACAATGGGTTAATTTTGTTAAAATCCAGATTTTTGTGTAATATTTTTTGTACCATTTTTGCTTCAGCAGGGATGTATGTCCTCTGTAGCAGGCTGCTATCTCTTGTGCCCACACTCACATCCTTGCACCCACACTAACACACACACATAGATAGAAAAACAAGTGCCTTTGGCTTGTTTGGCTGGTATGTGGACCATAAACATTCTTCCTCAGTGCTCGAGAGTATTTTTTTTGTGTAAGCACTCGCTTAGAATTTTCCACCCATACCCCCCGTCATTCGTCCCCCTTTGCCGTTTTGTTAGGCATATTATGCTATGCAGAACGCAATAGCTTGACTACTTTTTTTCGAGATTAATTAAATGTAAAGATTTCTTTTAGCGCCATCGAAAGAGAATGTAATTTAAAAATTACTTTTATTAATAAATATATTGATTTTTTTACAATTCTTATCACGTTACCAAACTTCAAACGATAGCAAATTCAAAATTTATGAAAATTTACATCGGAAGTCATTTGAGCATGAAAATATTTTGCTAAATTTTAATGATTTGATTCATTGCTTTGTTCAGTGTCGATAATATGATCCTTTGTATGATTTTTACAGAATGAATAAAAATGTTATTGTAGTCATACAAATAATGTTGCTGTGGCATAGTGATTAGTTTTGGCCGCGCTTCATAGAAGTACGGCTATCTTGTCCATTCTATTACTTAGTTCTGTTTAAAAATAGAGAACATGACGACAATTTTTGTTTTCCCTCTTTTCAATCTCAACTAATCTACTAATATTAAACAAAATTCTTGAACCTCTTATTGCGTTTCATTTGGATACTAACATGCCTTCAACTTACAGATGGGCAGGAAGATGCATGGATGAGCAGACTGGTAGGAAAGGATGAGCAAACTGGTAGGGAAGGAAGGCCTGAACGACGGAAGTGGGAGGAAAAGGTCGAATTGATAGGTGAGCAGGTGGAGGAACAGTTGGGGATGCAAGTAGATGGTCAGATTGAACGATCCACAAACGGATAGACAGACGGTGTTGACTAGATATTCCTTCAATTTTATTACCATGAAAAATATATGTTGGGTTGAGAGCAAAAAATGCGACATAATTTGGCTTCAATCAAAAATGGATAGGAAAACTAATATACTAATATGTATACATTATATATCACTTCCCAAAAATGAAGATTGGATTGTTTAATGATGATCTACAAAAATATTTCGTCACAGTGTCAAGCCATCTGTGAACTAAACGCTCTTGAAAACACCTCTAAAAATCATGTTTTTCCTGTGAAGTTTTTTATCTTGCATTTTTGCGCAATTTCTTTTTTCTGAATTAATAGACCCTTGGAAGCACCTTAAATAAAAATTTTTATTCTTGTCTTAGAATAACTCATTGGATCAATTATTGGCCGTTTATATTGATTTTTTGTGCGTTTTCAAGGTGACAGCTAAAAACTCATATTTCTAGGAAACATTTTGTAAGAGGTGTATTAAAAAATAAATAGAAGGAATTAATACCTTTCGAATGATGCCTAAATGATGAATAACGGACGACAAATCACGTCACTGACTCCATTTCTGTGAAATAATTTAATGCAGGCGATGGTTTTCACAGCCAAAATGTTCAAACACTTTTTACAAATCATTTTGGTATCATTCGAAAGGTATTGACTGGGGTTATTTATTTTTTATAAAATACTACCACTAAATACGAAAAAGTTTTCAGTAGTCACTGTGAAAATACACAAAAATTACTATAAACGTCCAACAATTCGGCCAATAAGTTACTCTAAGACAAGAATCAGAATTTATATTTAAATGGCTTTCAAGGATCTATTACTTCGGAAAAAAATTGAGAAAAAATTTAACACAAAAAAATTACGCCGGTAAAACATTATTTTTAGGGTTATTTGCAGGAGCGTTTAGCTCACAGACGGCTTGATCTAGAAACGAAATAGTTTGCAAATCATCATTAAACAATCCAAACATTATTTTCGTGGGGTGACTGGAAATTGTTTTTCCATTTGTATGGTACTCGACCCAGTCTAATATACATATGTTGCAAACAAAAGTAAGAAAAGACCACCACTAATCCATCTTCACATAGAAACATTTTGTAATTGCATGTTAATTGATGCCTAATAAGGGAGTCAAAATAGACACAGTCTTTCCGCATAAGTTTTGTATGTTGAATGCTTGACAATATTTTGATTCGCGATTCGGAGAGATATGTATAATGGTGTATTATCACGGTACTCGCGAATGGAATTCTAGATTCTTTTTTTTGCAAAATTTCCAATTTCCATTTGAAGTGCACACGATTTATGGAAAAATTATATGAATATGACGACATATGAATTTGTACAATAGAGTGGCCCAAAACTTATTGTTTTCCCTCTTGAAATAAGAGAAACGGTGGAAATCGGAAATGGTATCAGCAATTCAGATGAAGCTAAAATCAGGAAATTTGGTGTGTACAATGCGTCGCGTATAAATCTCCAACAACTCCCCTGACCGTGCAGTTGCGAAACATAAAAGGAATATTACGAATCCAAGAGCTGCACTCCTAAATCTAAGTAAAATCCATACTTAAAGACATTTCTTTGGATCTAAAAAAATCAACAACAATTGAGTAAATTCATACTTATGTGGAGGGATATTTCCAAGGTTTTAAGTAAGAAAAAACTTTGATTTAGTAAAAATTGACTTGGGTTGAAGAAAAAATTACTTAGTTTTAGGAAAATTTTACATAAATTTAGTAAAAATTTACTTGGTTTTAGAATTTTTAGAGATTTAGAAAAATTTAGGAAAATTTCAGCAAAATTCTACTTAGATTTATTAAAAATGTACTTAGTTTGAGGAAAAACTTACTGGAATTTTCCTAAGTTTGAGTAAATATTTACTTGGCTTAAGGAAAGTTGAACTAATATCCAGCTGAAAGCAAGGAAAAGTTTGAACTTGATAAGAGGAAATATTGATTTAGCGCTATATTAAGTTCAATTTTTATAAATTTTAGTTCATTTTAACTCATTATAAGATCCAAAAAAATATACATTATGCATTGTACTTTTCCAACAATAGTTGGAATAGTTATAAAAATTCCCATGACTATGTAGACTCGCAACATAATTTGATTTTCTATTTTCAAGGGAAAGCGGAATAGAAAGGACAAAACTGTGACAACTATAATCGTGCAATTTGGTGTGTACATTGATGGATTTTTCAAAATTGTACTCTTAAGGGGAAAGCGGAACGATAAATGAAAAAGTGGTAGCAAGCGAAAAATTATGCTGGAATCGTCAATACTGATATATGCATTCCTCTGGCTACGTAGGATCGGGAATATGAAAATGTGATATATAATTTTATTTTCTTAAAAAAATTCTCGACAAAGTGTGTGGTTGGTTCTACACGTTTGCGTATCACTGATTTTATATCGATAGGTGTACTGGTGCGTATGATTTTTGAATGTTAGTGAAGTCGCGTAGCTCATACGCATCCTTGTCCACTCTGTGAGCTGCATGCATTGTTGAATCCAACATAATTGAGGATATAGAACAATAATTAGCTTCCATTAGATAATTTGACAGCATTTATTGCCAGCGATGTGATGAAATTCATTTAACGAGGACAGATTAGAAAATACCTATAAACCTAAACATTATGGCGTCATAAACTAATCGTCAAGTCGACGATAAACATGACTTTTTTACACTGAACTTAAATGCATTTCTGTGAAAACTGAACTGAAAACTAAATGCGAAATAAGACAGCAAAAGTTTTTCGAATTAAACTGGCATTCACAACCAAAACAAATACAAAATGAATGCAGTATTGAAGTTTACACGAGCACACACACACGCACTCACACGAAACAGATAAACAAACACAACGGAATAGAGAGAGAGACGGAGAATGGTAGAACCAGAGACAATGACAATTACAAACGACAACAAACATTAATTGTAAAAGTTTCTTCATCCTAGTTCCGGTTTGACTGTGTGTGTGTTTGTGTGTGTGCGTGCTGTTTACACAAAGCTATGTAAAAAGAGACTAGAACTGGATAGACTGAAGCGTTAAGTTACACAAAGGCGCTTGTGATGGGAAAATTCCGAGGAAAAAGGACTCGAAGCTAAATGAAAGGATATATGTGCAGTGGAGTATTCGTTCGTAACGCGTGAAAGCAGCAAAAAAGCACAAACAAACAGAAACACTCCGTATCAAATGAGGCAGCTAAAATGACAAACCAGATTGTAAGGCTTCGCAAAAAAGACAATGCGAAAAATCACACTGGCAAATATAATACCAACTACAACGACAACAGAAACAGCGACATCAACAGCCAAAGCACTGCCAGTAATGTCGATAATAACAATAATGAAGAACGTGTAATTGCAATGTACGAATCCTTGCAGGATACCACATAAATACATTCACCTACAAAGCGCTAGACGCGTCCATGTTGCAAATTCAACTGTTGCAAGGAGAATGAATATTTGCACCCCTTTGGGAGACAACGAGCATTTTATATATTTTTAAGGAGCCTGCAAATTTGCCATAATTGAAATTGAAAAGCTTGCGGTGTATTCGACTTTTACTGTAGGTGTTTCTAGCTGATCTGGAAATATTTACTAAAGTCTGATTTAAAGGGATACACCAAAACATGAGCCCATATTCTTTTAAATAAAATGAAATATCACTCATTATTTAAATATTGTAAAAATACAAATATCTTTAAAGACCCAGGCAATTATAAAGCGGGGCTATTGCACTGTGGTACAAAATGAAACGAAACGGATTCTGATAGAGGAGATAAAAAGAAATTTTAGGTACATATGTCGGTCTGTTTTGTTCTTTTACACATTCTTATGATGAATCGGAATAAAAAATTTATGATTGTTACATTTTAAGTATAGGATGTGTTTAGCAATATTACTTAAAATACTACAAGGAACACTTTAGTGAAACATTTTAACCCTGTAGCTAATCTACATATGCCTATTATTGGTACCTTTTGTGCTAAATGGTAAAAAAACATCCCTAATCATCCCTAATTTAAACATTCATTAAATTCTATTCTACCGATTACTTTGACTTTGAAAGGCAGAATGGCATTCATTTTTATTTTTATTTGCAGATGTGTGTTTGACATTTACAAAATGGGACGCTATACGCTCGAACAAAATTTGGAAATATTAAAAACATACTTCCAAATAGAGAGTCTATTACGCGAACTGTAAGAAATTTACGTGAAAAATGTTGGTGTTTTCAGATGAAGCTCATTTTCATCTCGGTGGCTGTGTCAATAAGCAAAATTGTTCAGAGAACCTCACGTGACTATTGAGAAGCCAGTGCATACACAACAAGTCACAGTTTGGTATGGATTTAGTGCTGGTGGCATCATTGCGCCATGTACTGACAAATTGGGTTGATCGTGGTCCTGCCGAGCCAGTCGTGAATGATATTGTGTTCCCTTATTAAAAGACAAAGTTCAACATTTCCAATAAAACCAGCCAAAACAAATTTTAGGATTAATTTCGTACCTTTTCTGAATTGGTGGTAAACTGCCGCACAAAACTGAATTTTAGAGAGGTGTGGTTTTCTTAATGGAAAACATATTCAACGTAAAATTTGACCATAAGTAACCGAACACACGAATCTGTGGATATAATATCTATCTATATATATAAAAAAGAATCTGTGTTTGTAAGTTTGTTTGTTTGTTCTTTATAGCAACCAAACAACTGGACCGATCTTCTTGAAATTGCCACCGTATGTTTATGCCGAAACGGTGGTGAAAATAGGCTATATAAGTTTTTGTTATTTTTAGTGGGCGTGGCACCTCCCACACAAATTGGACATTTATTCGTTTTTTAATAAATTAGCATATTCGGAGTACTGTTGTAGTGAGAGTCGTGAATTTTTGTCAAAGTTACGGCAAAAATGGGCGGTATTGGAAAAGTTGCACCTCAAATACATAGTTAAAACATATTATCGAGTATATTCAGTTCTATGACAAATACAATACAGTATTGGAAAAGTGGGCATGACACCTATCATACCAAGTTAAACCCCATTTTCGAATATATTCAGCCTGGTGAAGCGGGTGGAGGTTCAGCTAATATATAAATAAAATATCAGTACCAATTTGAATATCTAAAAAAATATTTATTATTTTTTTCTTTTTATTAATAATAATGTCCAGCATATGACAGCTATAATATTTCTTTTAGCTAAAAGTCGATCCCATACTTTTAATTCTACGATTTGGAAAAGGTAATTTACTCATAAAAATCTTCATGAGGTGAGACGGCTGCTGAATAAAGACACGCTTTCACCAGAGCTCTCTTCATGATTAGTGTTAACACAAAAGTAAGCAATGGACTATTTTCAGAACAAGTAGCCAATAATGTCAATAACATTTGCAGTAGTTAAAATATTTGACAGTTGAGAGTTACTTGAATTCTTGCATCTCATGATCTTGTAAGTTTCAACATTAACGTTTCCTGTGGACACATTTCCTCCTGCTGTTCAATGAATGAACTAAACATAGAATTTAATAATGGATGTCCTTTTGTGGCTACTCGTATCTGTAGTGTAAGAGAATTCCTCTTAACATTCATTAATTAGTTGCAATTGATTTAGTGGATACGTGTGTGTGTGTGCAATCGGCACCAAGGTTGTCAATCACACACACGCACACATTTATGCCATTTCGGCCATTGAAGTGACCACAAAGCAAGCGGCCACTTTCGATAAGAATGTCTAATGACATTATAATAATAGCTGCCACTAAGAGATGTACACAGACACACACACGCAGGCTCGCAAACATATACAATTACATGATACTACACCAGCTGCTCCACACTATCACCCTCATTCGCTGTCAATTCCCTGACACTGATATTGGTGTAAGCATGCGGGTGCGGGAACTCTCGAACATGTGTCACAACAGGACTATGTTCTGTGTGATTGGCAGCCATTGATGTCTATCGAATGTATTGTAATTATTATACCAAACAATGATGAATTTCTATGAATGTTTGAACACGTCTGTGTGTCAGTGTGCCGAGGCGGTTGTGTCAGTTTCCCAGCTTTATCAAATTTCATCACTTTTTTCGGTTCGGTGCAGATTTCGCCAGGCTTCTTCTTCTATTTGACTTTTCACAGTTCACATTTTTGTTTTTCTTTTTTTTTCGTACGGCTAAGATTGAATGCCTGGAAGTTTGTTTTGGAAAGACATTTTTATAGTCTCTGCCATTGGGCGGAAAGCATTTTTAATTTGACACGCCGTTTGCCACATTTGACAATGTTCATCAGACTCAAACTCAAAAGAAGAGAATTCAAACCTCTATTCAAAACTGTCAAGATCATCTTATTTTATACCAAAATAAAATAAGATATAAATTATCTAAACTAGTAATCATTCTTAATTTCTAGAAAACCAATTAAAGATTACATAGAAGTCAGGGGCCTGATAACGGCACATATATCATATTGAAACGCACCTTTTTTGTAGTCCAAAATATGCCAACCTTTGATGGAATTTTCTACATGGTTCAAATAAAATAGTTCAACTTCTTGAAATGAATCGTCCCAAGCGAATACAAATACAATTTTGATAAAAATATGACAATTTAAGACTTTGGATATTTGATTTGATAGATTTAAATTGAGTATTTCTCATGTTTTTTATTAAATATTTTATTATTTTCGTTTTACTTCTTAGCTTTCCGACATTTTACTCATTTCGAATTTTGGTAATTACCAAATATATTTAATCTCGATCAGGAATTTCATCACAAAACTTTTGAAGTGTCTGTTAACAAAAAATTATTTTGATGATAAAAATACATAAAAAATAGATTTTTTAATTTTATATTATAGTAGATGCAAATTGCTGGAAATTTGATATACAAATCATATTTGTATCCCCAAACACAATAAAGAGTTATTTTTCTAAACTACCTGATGACAAAAATATTTTCATATCTTTTATATTTTTTGAAATTTGAGAATTTATCACAATTGTATTCGCCACATACAAAAGTAGAAAATTGCGAACATTCATCAGAGAAATCAGAGAACACAAACAAAGTTTCCGTTCCGTTTCAGATGTAACTAGTATAATACAAATTTCCAATTTCTTACTTAAAAAGAAACTTACTTTATCAAAAACACAGATTTCATAATATGACTGTGTTTCGATGTTTTCTAAGTACGTGATTTGGTAGAAAATGGTTGCCGGATTTTCTTTCTCCTTTAAAGCTGATCGGCTCATTTTTCGGAAAAAGTCAAAGCTATATATAAATCTGAACCGATCCCAATTTCACCACAGACGTGTCTGGTTAAAATATAAGGTATTGTGACAAATGCGAAGAACATTGATGAAAATACGTTACTTCTAGAGCCAAAAGTCTCAAGACACTGTGCCATACTTGAAGCAAATCGAGTAGAATATGTGGTTCTAGAGCAGTAAAAGTCAATTCGTTGGCGATATTTGTATGGGGGCTGTATCTAAGTCGGAATCATATTAAATAGCGTTCGTCCTTGGCACTCAAAATTTTTCCTGTACTAATTTTGTTTAGGATCGGACAATAATTACAACCTGTACTTTGATTACAAGAATAGATGGACAGACAAACGGACATTGCTATAACGACTCAGAAAGTGATCCTAAGCCGATTTGTATAATATCTCTATCTCGTTTTCTATTGGGCTTTACAAACAAATAAACAATGACATAATACTCTAGTGGAGGGTATAAAAAATAATATTGAATACAGCATAAAATCTACAAAAAGTAGAATATCATGTCGAATATCGTTTCGGAATTATATTAAAAAATCTCCACAAAATAATGGCTAACAACCTTTTGAATTTTTGTCCAACAAAATATCCCAATTCCCAAGTGAAATAGGTTCCAAAATATTGGACTTTTTTTTACAAAAATGCTGGGCATTTCTTTTATCAGCAGGGATGTGGCAACACTTTCTGGGTAAGAGGTCAGAATCGGTGCTTTGCTGAAGAAAATTTGAAAAGAAAGAAAGGACCAAAATGTTTCAAGAAAGGCATAAAAACAAGTAAGTAAGCTTCAGTCGGCTAAAACGACTTATAAATACCCCTACTCTCAGGAAACATATATACAGAAGTTTTAAGAAATAAAATTTCATGTAGGGCCGGCTAATTTGTGTGGAAGGTACTATGAGGTTCGTGTCACATGACCCCAGATTCCACATTTATAAAACAATTGTAAAAACATGATCTAGTATCAAGTCATAGTGGATCCCATACACCTGAATAGAAGTTATGAAGGATTTAATATTACCTAGGATAGAGACAATTGTGTGGGAGGTACAAGAAGGGTAGCCACGCCCAAGCCAAGCGTAAATATTTTTTAGGTTTAAAGTGATTTTAAAAACATTTTTAAATATCAAATTGTAAATGACTTTGATTACCCGTAAGGATGTTATGTCGGTTTTATTGTAACCAAAGTTTTTGCCACTTTGTGTGGGAGGTACCAGAAGGGGTGTGGCAATATCGCCCATATTCCATGCGAATATAACCAAGCATTGCTAAATATCAAATTTCACAGTATTCGGATCATCAGTATAGAAGTAGTATCAAAATACATTTTTGTGTATATTTAAGAGCACTATCACCGAGTAAAATGTCTGTGTCGGTACATAATTGCACTTTTGGCAATTGGAAATTTTCAATTTCAAAATTTGACCAACTTTGGAGGGCTACACAGTAGCCCTCATACCTACTAGAGATGCAAATATTGTATAACTTCTGCTCCACGCAGAGCAGAATGGTTTTTCCTTTCAAATGTTACAGAATTAATTTCAAAAATCAATTTGGAGCCACTGTGCGCCATATTAGGAAATAAGGATTGATGGAACCTCTAAAGGTATATGTTTCTTTGTAATATTTTTATTTCAATGCAATATTTATTTACAATATTTTTATGCCGACAGCCGGTGATTAGGCAAATGGCGTGAGATTTTAAAAATCTTCGAATTTTAAGATTTTCTTTTCGAAATGGTTAATTCTTCCACTTAGTCCTGTTAATATTAAAAATGATATAATTTGCAGCGAGAACATTTTAAATACAGTGTGCTCAAAAGACGTACGTTTTTAGATTTAAATGCACTTCCGTGATATCTTCAAATCATTCTCAAACGTGCTACTTTTTAATAATGACAATCCTTACTCTAACTTCTCAAGTGGATTAAAGAAGAAATAATTGATATATCTTTATGGTCGTTGCTTCTTGGTCCCACTAATGAAGGTGACAATCGTAGGTCAGTTGAAATTCGTTTTGGCCAAAGTAAAGACTGTGTCGAGTGCTCCATCGTTGTCTTGCCGTGATTTTCTTTCGATTGCCTTATGGTATGCATCGATTTCATTTCGTTGGAAAATCGAATCGCATGATGTGATATGTTTTGACAAAGATAATATGATATTTATTGAAAAGAAATTTCTCGTTATAAGTAGATGACAGTTGCCGCAGCAAGCAAGAAAAGTGACAGCCAACAGCGATGAAGCTGCAATATTTAATGAGATTTTTTGAGTATTTATTGAAACACAGGTACTGTGGCCATAGTGGGAGACATATAAATTTAACGAGGACCACTTCAGGGCATTTATTGACAAAATTCATTTTCAAAATGATGGAAATGATGATTACAGCAAAATAAAATTAAAACTACTGAGTTCTCCTAGGAAATGGACAAAATAAATTGATCCTTTTTAGTTGCTCACTGAGAAGAGTTTTTTAATTTCTACATATCTACAAAAAGTCGCTATTTAAAAATATATATAAATCTTTTTACATTATCATGACTTTATATTTGGTGTATGTATTATTACACCGTGCGACAGTATTTTTTGGACCTGAGCAGAGCTCGTACGTAGAAAACTGTGTACTCAGTTTGGTGATCTTTTCTCCTATTTACAGGACTTTCCAAAGGATATAATTGTTTAATAATTTATTTTCATACTTTTGCGAGGCATACAGATACGTTATACGGGTATCAAATGAAAAAGAGGAATATCTGTTAAAAATACTCTGAATTTCATGGCTCTTAAGCATCAACACCTATTAAAAATTCCTTCTTAAAAAGTAAAACACGAATAACTAAATAAACTAAGGGGAAAATTTTAAATGATTGGTGATACTATACTAACAAAGACAGATCCATGAAATTTGAAGTATTTTTAACAGATATTTTTCTCCTTAATTGATTGATATTCATATATATATGTGTGTGTGAATTGCAAAAGTACGAAAATAAATTATTAAAACATATGAAACAATTGACAGTCATGCAAAAAGGAGAAAATATTACCAAATGGAAAACTGAGTACACAGTTTTTCTCTAGTTTCATATGTAAATATACGCCCTTGCTCAGGTCCAATATAAACAAGTAAAAAGGTGTTATGTTCGGCCGGGCCGAATCTTATAAACTCTCCACCACGGAGTACATTCAACAGTATTATCAGCAGATCAGACGCTGTAGAAGTGCACTACCATATTAGAAAAATTGTGGTGCTTCATTATTATAATATTAATAGTCCTCTACTATATATAAATATAAAACTTTAAGTGTAATAATAATGTCTGTACCACTTTGTTCCCAAATTTAATCCCATTTAGATCCCGATGATACGAATATCGAAAGATCTCTGTATTTTTATCTTTTTATCCCAATTCGCCCCATTTTTCGTCTAAAATACAACTTTCGAAATATTCCTTTTTGTTTCGCGTACTCAGAGTCAGATGAAAGAACACTCCGAACTTCATGATTTCAACTTCAGCGGTTTAGTTGGTACCATTTGTATCCCACTTTTTCAATTGTATCCCTTAAAAGTGCGAATTTTGCAAAATCGTTCTATTTTACGTATCTACGCATTTAGAGGGATGTACATACACAACAAATTTCAAGCGCATATAAGCAGAAATTTTCAAACAAAAATTTGCTTAAATAGTCTAAATATTAGGGGTAATTTCAGTCCTTGTTAGGGAAAAATTTTCCCCTCTAGGCCGATTTCGCCCACTTTTAGAGAAAAAACAATTAGAGAAAAACAGAACCTTCTAGCTCATTTCGTTCGGCGGCTAGCGTGTTTTCACCAGACATACGGACATGGCTAGATCGTCTTAGAATTTTACCACGACCCAGGGGCCTAAGCGAGAATGTTACGATTGAAAAGCGCTTTCATTTATTGTAAAAAAGGATATAAATTTTAACAAAAATTATCCAAATTCTAATGAAATTATTTCCAATAATCTTAATCCCCTCATTCTATTTGTTTTTGTTGGAAATTTTCACTTCATTCAAAGAAATTAAAAATTGATTTCGATATCGAGTCCAATGATTTGCCAACAATATATATACTTTATGGAGTCTCCGATGAATATTTTAAGGTGAAGGGTATAAAAATGTAAAATTGTCGCACGGTGTTATCATTCCAGGGTATTCTGTGCCCGAAACGACTCTACCGGATATTAGGACTCTTGCAGAGAGATAGTGCACTCTTCATTTGAAGACATGATTACTGTTGTAGCACCTGTATAGTTGATGTTTATATCACAGTTTTATTAGATCAATGTGGGATTGAAAGGCATGCCAACATTCCTACAATAGAGAGCTCGAAAAAAGTAAAAATCTCTTATGATAGCACTGTGGGTAGAGTATTGCATATTCGTCGCCGCTCGATTTAGGCATTTCCTTAATTGCTTCTTTTACCGAACATTGACGAACTGCAGCGATTGGTTCTGCCACTTATTTTGCTGAATTCCGTTGCATATTTCCTTAAGCCAAACAACATTAGGGTAAACAAAGTTTGCCTTCTCCACAGAAAGTATAATGTTACGCAATACTTCATCTTCATATTTACGCCAGGGCTGGTGCTGGCTTCTCAAACTAATTGCGGAAAACTGGAAATGAAAATTGATTGCAAAAACGCACAGACATACACAGGCGACTATGCCAACCAACAACGACAAAGACGATGACGATGGAGACCGACATGAAATATGTTAATTTAATACCAATAACAAATGGACCGGCGTTTTGTTAAGTCCTTTTGGAAAATAACCAGTAGCGACTAATTAAGCTTCTTGTAAATGCCCTCAAAGTGTGGCCACAGGAGAAGACAAAGGCAAATGGAAAATGGAAAATGTGGTAAAATGAATATAAATGAGTGTTCTGGGGCGTTTTGGGACAAGCAAAGGCATCGCGCCAACGCGCACTTAAGTGCGTGTAAACATGTGGTGTCCATATCATTTGAAATCTATCCAAGAATAAGTGGAGATGTGTGTTCCCTAAAATGTATAGACGAAATGAGCAAAAAATCTTTTGTTGATAGAAACCATCTCCACATAAATAATTTGCATTTATTAAGAAGGGAATGGAAAACTGATACCAAAAGAGATATGAGCTGACCTACAGATACATTCATCAATTTGCCTGAGTATAAATACAATCTCATATTTGGTTGTAAAAGGTTATAACTATGGTGTTATACTTACGATACTGGGATTATAATCTCGAAACTATAGAGTTGATTTACGTGCAACACCCTAGTGTACTTTAAGTCCAAAGTGAGTACTAGATCAGGTTTCCGGGAATATAATAACCTATCAGCTCGATATTTGAAGTCCATTCCATGAAATAATAGAGTATAATTTTACAAATCGATGGCTAATGTAAGTGTAAGTTTACTGAATTGCTAGCCCATCTTTCATTTTCTCAATGTAATTACTAGTGGACTGTGCCAGGAATCCTTGCGTGCGGTTATGCAAATGCTAACCCCATCCTTCAATGTACGGTGTTGTTCTTGTTCACCTAATAAGAGAAAAGTCCCATAAAAATAACTCCCACATCACCCATAACAACCGAACAGCACGCGTCCTTCAAACCACAACCACTGCCCGAATTTATGTGCGCTGTGTGTGTGTACTTGCATCCTTTGCTGACTGAAGTAATGCCTCATCATTATTAACTCTTGGAGGTTTGGTTCTTAGCAGACTAAACAACTAATACAATATTTTCGTTTAGATGGAGAAAAACTACGTCTTTGTATAGCCAAGGATGCATTAAATTAATTTTCTGTAGAAGTCAAGCTGCAGGGAGAAGGACTCTAATGGAAGTGGTAAATTTTTGGTTTTCGCAGGAGGCGAATTTCCATCACTGCGACTGTATAAAAAACAAAACTTTCGAATCTGAATTTGAAAACATCTTGTGATCATAGAGAAGAGAGTATAAACTCAGCGACTAAAAGTTTGTGGTCGTAAACAGAATATATGTAGTTTTGAAAACCCATGTTATTATTATTGGCGATATCGAAAGCAGAATCATCGAAAATATTCTAAAAAGTTTGCTTGGACTACTGTCAGCCAATGTCCAAGTACAGCGTCATCTGGGAGTACAATTTTGGACGGTCTTGTCCGTTGAGTTAGACACTGATTAAGGAAAAGTAAAAAAATCACTGCATTTACTTTCTTTGGCACAGTCAAGTCGTTCCACAATATCCGTCCACAAAGTGAAATACAACGAAGGGCGCAAGGTCCAAACAAATTGTATCACATTGGAATTAGATTCTACAAAATAGACCAAAAGAAGAAAGAAATCTAATAAGAGAGTTTGATCCACAACCGATTCATTAATCGAAGGGTTCCAACCATACTGATGTAGACGAGACTAGAGTGATAAAAATACGGTTTTTTAGTAATGTCGGGTTTTTAAAAATATGCGATTTTAAAAAACCGGTTGCCCGGGTTTTTTCTTAAGACAATAAAAAATCAATTGTTAGACGTCCCGGCTCAATATATAGAGCTTAATTTCGTTAAGAGTTTTAATTGCATCTATCTCCATTAAAGCGAAAGTAGTTAAAACGAGTCTAAAAGGGCGCGGTTGCCGCCATATTTTTATAAACTTTTTAATTCTTCATAACATAACATAAATTAATTCAATTTATATATTTTTCTTAGTTGTTACAATAACTGGAATATTAATTAAGTTCCAAACATTCTTAGTCAAATTAAGAACAAATATTTCCCATGTATAATTCAAAGTTAACTTCATCTTCATTATCCCAATCATAGCTGATCATCCACTTATACAATATTTTCTGACAATGGTTTAGGCATAACTGAGAATTTGCAGATAAACTATTATCATATTTCACAATGACGAAGACTACATCATTGGTTGATGTCACTAAAATATTTAGGACTAAATGTCTTTAATTTTTGGCCACATGTTTAATAAAGGGTGATTTTTTAAGAGCTTGATAACTTTTTTTTTTAAAAAAACGCATAAAATTTGCAAAATCTCATCGGTTCTTTATTTGAAACGTTAGATTGGTCCATGACATTTACTTTTTGAAGATAATTTCATTTAAATGTTGACCGCGGCTGCGTCTTAGGTGGTCCATCCGCTTAGTCCAATTTTGGCATTTCCACGTTTTTGAGTAACAGAGACCCAATTGGTGCGAACGGCGACGAATCGAAAATTGGTGGTCATCATTAACACTGGCCGATACAGCTGCGATATTTTCTTCAGTTCGCACTCTACGTAAGCGTGTTGGTGGTTTAATGTCCAACAATGTAAATTTGGTGCGAAATTTAGTCACAATAGCCCGAATAGCCGCTTCAGTGGGTCGATTAAACTGACCATAAAATGGAAGCGCGCAATGAACTTTCTTAACAGAGCACGCATTTTGATAATAAAATTCAATAATTTGCAAGCGTTGTTCGTTTGTAAGACGATTCATGATGAAATGTCAAAGCATACTGAGCATCTTTCTCTTTGACACCATGTCTGAAATCCCACGTGATCTGTCAAATACTAATGCATGAAAATCCTAACGTCAAAAAAATCACTCTTTATAACTAATTCCAGTTTCGGGGTCAAGATCGTAGAGAGACATTTATATTTTTCTCTCAAAATGATTGCAGACTGATCTAAAACGGATGTGGGCAACGGTGCAGGAGACTATATAGAGAACAAACACATTAGGCAAAGATGTTTCAAGCCGAAATATTAGCGATTTCTAGAGTCAGAATTAATAATAAATAACATGAAATAGGCTTGTTCTCACCGAAAGACCGTCTTCAGCTGTTTTACAACAAATTTGTCTTATTGTCCTATGTCAATTTTAACAGATAGATGGTACAAAAGCGTTCCACATTTTATATTAAAAGTTATATATTATAGCGCAATTCGCACTGAAAAAACTATTTTTTCCATAATGGAAAACCGGTTGAGACCGACTACAAAAAACCGGGTTACCCGGTTTTCCGAAAACCGCGATTTCTAAAAACCCGACGGTCACCGGGTTACCCGGTTTTCCGAAAACCGCGATTTCTAAAAACCCGACGGTCGGTCTGAGATGAAAAAAACAGGTTGGCCGATTTTCGGTTTCGGGTTTGATCACACTAGACGAGAAAATTTTGAAAAATTTGTTTCTGATTGTTTTGGAATAGCAAAAAAAGTGTTAGTATTACTGTCCCATAAGGAAAAAAATATAAAAATTTCTTTGAATGTGAACAACAACAACAGTAAACAGCATCGAAAATAGGACTTTTTTAATGTTTCCCCCAAAACAAGTACTTATCGTCATAGGAAACGTTTGTAATTAAAACCAAATTTTCATTTTTCGTAGAACATGTTAATCCTTTAATGCCCTTTTTGAAAGCACTTGTTTGCATTTTCTCGAAAAAGGGTTAAATTTACCCATAAAGAGGGGAGCTAGAGGGCTAAGATCTTCCACAAAAATAATCCTCATACAATTTTACAATATAGTTCTGACAATAAGAATTCTCTCAGATATTAACTTAAAACACTTTTCTCGCTTCCTTCGACCAAAAAATTAAAACTTTGACCCGCTATAAAAAGAAGGTCAGACCAGCTGGACTATAAGTTTGTTCTACAAAAGGATCTACTCAACATGTCCTTTCAAAATTATTGAGTCGCTACTCTGTTCCAAAAATACTGTTGGACAGTCATTTTTGCGTTTGGGTAGGTTATTAAATGTCTAATAACTTAATATCAAATAAAATATCTCAATCTATACTTCCGAATCGTTTCTCAAAATTATTATATACATTAATGGCTAGGAAAAGCAACTTATAAAAACAATATTTTTAAAAATTTCCTCTTTATCATCAATTAAATTACTACACTTATACATAGCTGCTGTTTTGGTATTAATTACAAAAGTTCCAAACTTTAAAAAAGTCCGATTTTCGATGTTTTTTATTTACTGTCCTTGCACACATTGAAGGAGATTTTTATAATTTTGTGCTTTTTCGACAATTGCATCCAACTTTTTTGCTATTCCAAAGCGATTTAAAACAAGTAAAGAAAGGCTAAATTCGGGCGTGGTCGACTATATGCTACCCTCCACTTTCTGCCTCATTGCAATTGAATTCGGGGAAAAGGTAATATCGCGAATGACTTTTGTATGTTTTCATGTTTTTGGTCGAAGGAAGCATTATACTAAGTGAACAATTCTGTTCTGTTCCAATCAAAAAGTCTTAGTTTGTTGGGCAGTGCTTTTAGACAAACATTCTTTTAGCGTATTTTAAACTATTGGTTCCTTAGCTGCCGGACGAACGGATGAGCGGAGGTATGTACAGATGCACACACAGACCAAAGGACGTATGTGGCCAGTTCATGTGCGAAATTTATTATTTTCGGTGTATTTTCCTGTTGTTACAATACAAATTTACATAGGAAATAAAACTTTAGCAATTTTTCAACAATTCAGAATAATCAGGCCCACAAATTTCTTATGGGCATCCTTCCTCTGACTGTAATTAAAACTCCACAAATAACAAACGTCTTAAGCCAGCATAAAACTATGGCCTTAACATGCAACCAATTTTCTGCTACCAAAGAAACGGCGACTTATTTAAGACGCATTAACACTAACAACTCCAGGCAGCAGCATGAGATAACATGAAAGCGAAACAGAAACAAAAACAAACAGGCAAAGCGGCTGAAAGAAAAACAAGAAATCTGCTTATACGAGTATTTTATTTTCATTTCACATTTTCACAGTTTCGCATACAAGAAATAAAATGTAATCAACAATTTAACTGGCATTTTTTCTGTTACATCAAAGAAGCAAAATATTGGTAACAAAGTTAAGATCAAAAAATGTACAAAAGTTAACAAAGGAATCATAAAAAATACGTTAAGTTTGCGAGTATGTGTGTGCGCAAATTCCTATATATGTGTGAGGGTGTGTATTATTATCTAACCAGAAAAAGAAACTGAAACTGAAACAAAAAAGTTTTTGTTTTATTTTTTTGTGAAATGGCTTTTTAAATAATATATGAACTGTTTGCTTGTTGATGGGTGTATATGAGCTGTCTTTTGTTGTGGTTGTTGTTTCTTTTTTTGTTTTAGTTTAGTTTTGTTGTTGTCGTAACAAACAGCAGACATATAAACAGATAATAAAACTAAACTGTTGCATAAATAAAATAAAACTTCAACTACGTTGCGCCTGAATGAATGGATTGGAACGGAAAAAGGAGTTGCAAAAGAATTGGAAATAGGAACTGCGGTGCACAGTGGTTTGATATTGACATTACTTGATTCCCATGTGAGTAAGCCAAGTCAACAGCAAAATTATATATAAATTGAGTTGATTCATCTGGTCAAGTTAAATATTTAAAATATTAGTTAAATTTAATACCAGCTATGTTTGGTTGAGCGACTTCTTGTCTTGAGATTTGCCAAAGGCGAATTTTCCAACAAAAAAATCATGTTTGGCATATATGGCCATCCCGTTTAGAATTCTTCCCTCAGTATTCAGTGTTTTCCTTCCGTGTTACGTAAAGTCTCCTTTCAGAGGGAAGTTTATTTTCGATAGCATTTGCTCGTTGGGTTTATTTGCCATTGCTATGTACGAACATCTCTCATTTCTTGTTCTCGTTTTTTTTGTTTGTAACTCGACAAAAAGTGGCAAAGAAATGTTATGCGTGTTTCGTATACGAACTGCCGGAATTGGAGTTGTTGAACAAAATATGAAGAAATTTCAACATGTTCGGTGTTGAATGCAAAGAAGAAGAAGAAAACAGACAAACAAATGCGAGAAGAGCAAAAAGAAAAAAATGCTCACGTCAGTTGATATTGTTGTTTATGCAACATCTTTCTATCGAGCTCCCTCGCCAGCCAGCACCCATCCCAAACACTTTCGACAGCCTTAGCACCCGGCTTGCCTGGCTCAGCTTCCTAGGAATGCTCCTTTTCCTTTGATGCGTAATGTTATCGAGTTAAAGGGTTATCGAGTAAGAGTATTGCGTATAAATGAGAGCAATGCATTCTAAGCCTTCTCGTAGTATTCAAATTTAATCCTATATTAAGTGATATC
This sequence comes from Polietes domitor, assembly GCA_947397865.1. Classification (NCBI taxonomy): domain Eukaryota; kingdom Metazoa; phylum Arthropoda; class Insecta; order Diptera; family Muscidae; genus Polietes; species Polietes domitor. The sequence continues at coordinate 77,956,359 of OX377622.1, forward strand.
CTTCGTCTTGAGAGACTTTGATAAACAATATAGCTTTATCAGGTTAGCATATCTAGCTCAGATCAGAATTTAGAGATCCCTTGGGCTATACTTTAATATTGTTGGTTCTGGATACCAACAAACATGTTCTTTGTTCACGCAAAAATATCGTAACAGTTATCAACTATGTAGGCGATCAAAGTACTACACGACCTTGAGAAGAGAACGCAAATAATTTATGTAGCAAATAGTTTAGTAGCGTCACTTGAAACGATCGCCTGCCCTGCTAGCAACCGAACCAAATAAATGTCACACACTTCTTTTTAAAATACTTTGTTTTCTGTTTAAGAGTTACAGCAAAAGTTTATGAAAAATCTCTTTATTTTTCAATTTTATGCCATTCCTGATGCTATATTTAAGAGTTACAATACTAACAAAAGTTGTCATCAGGCCCGTGCGCAGGATTTTCCCCTGGGGGGGGTTTTCATCTACACTCATAAAAAATTTAAACCTATAATGAGTTAAAATTAATTAAAATTTAGGAAAGCATGTACATTTTTACTAAATATAAGTAGAATTTTTCTGAAATTTTCCTAAATCTAAGTAAATTTTTCCTAAAACCAAGTAATTTTTTACTACATTTAAGCAAAATTTTCCTAAAACTATGCAAATTTTTACTAAATCTTAGTAAAATTTTGCTGAAAATTTCCTAAAACTAATTAAATGTTTACTCAAATCAAGTAAACTCAAACTGAGGAAAATTTTGCTGATTTTTTCCTCAAAACGAGTAAATTTTTACTTAAACTGAGGAAAATTTTATTTTATACATGGAAAAAAGGTGAAATTAAAATAAGTTCAATTTAACTGAAAAAAATCAAACAAATAGGTTTGCTTCAGAGTATGCAAAACTGATACAAAAAATGACGACATGAAATATTTCTCAAAAGTTTCATGTTACCTCTGCTATAAGTTAAAATTTCCTAAATGGAATTTTTCCCATACAAAAAATTTCAGATTTTTTTCTCACTTAAAACCTTGAAAATATTCTTCCACATAAGTTTGAATTTACTCAATTGTAAGAATTTTTTATTAGATCCAAATAAATGTTTTTTAGTAGATCTACTACCTTTCTAGTAAATGAACTATTTACTATGGCTTTGAAAGAAGGATACTGTACTCATACTTAGTTAATTTTCCAACTTTTTAGGAAATTTTTACTGGAGCGTTTGGAAACCACTCATATTTTATTGCCAGGATCTTCGAAAAATACTTTGATACATTCGTCCGACAGACATTGTCGGCAATATTGGATTTCAGTAATCCATATATCAGTACACTCAAAGAAATATGCCAGTAAAAGAAAGCAGAAAGTCTACTGAAAGAGCAGAACAGCTGTTTGCTATTTTTAGCAATATATGTGATACGCATATTGTCCCAAGCTAATATAAAAGAAAATTCGAGCTAAACTCGCTTATGAACGCTTATCTATTTTTATATTTTAATTAACAACAGCCAATTTTAGCAGACTGCAAACTCTTTAGCAGAAAACTGCTGTTATGCCAAAAAAACAGCTGTAATAGCAGAAAAGTGTCTTGACTTGTTCTCAAAGTGTAGAACTTTTTTTAAATAGTTGCTTGAAATTACATACATACATATCGAGGGTTTATATTCATAAGTGGCTATGAACAAAAACATAACTTTTCAGGAGAGCGAAAAAAATGATTTTCTCCTTAATTTGAAGAGAAATTATTAATCATTCTTCTACAGTTTAATCTAAAAAGAATTACTAATTAAAAAGTTTTCGAAATTTCCTATTATTCGCGGTTTCATGGTTCATAGCCACTTTTGTATGTTTAAAATTGAGCACTATGAATGTTGAAATAAGAATAAGATTTATTGTAAACTCCATAACTTTTTTTATACAGCGAATTTAGAGATTCCACCTTCATCCGTCAGATTGGTCGCTTGTAACATATATGTAGCCAATCGCTGCAATTGATGAAAAATCCAAAATTCGCCGTTGCAATTCCTTATATTTTAACTTTGTTCATTCATAATTCTGAAATTCATACACAAATATTCCCCATGAAGTCAGCAATCACATGCCAAAGAAATATTTTGGTATTCTCAATAAGATCAAAAGTTACGCGGGTTTTTATGAAGATACTTTTCACAATTTTTGACTTTACAGCCACCATTTTTCCTATTTTAGCCTGATAACTGGGGAATCAAAATGCTATTAACGCGAAATGATGGAATTTGGTAGTACTAACGTGCGAGGGGATAGCCAAATCAGAAAATTAAAAAAATGGCTTTAGAAAAAAATCTTTTCCAAATTTATATGACAGATGACATCCAAATCTGAGAATAGTTTGACATCAAAAACTCATTTTCGAGAAAAAAGTTCATAGCCACTTTTGAATATAAGCGCTCGATATATATTTTGAACAATATTACACAAAAAACGATCAAATTACTCGGCGTAAACCCTTCAGTCCCGCACCTTTTCTATGATAAATGCAGAAAATTGGATATGCTTTTTGACAAATTTAATATAGGATATGAGTAACAGGATGTTTACTCAAAATCTTTATACGCATATTCCGATTAAATAAAAAATATTTGTAAATGTTTCTTCATTTTTATAATTTTAAATATGTATAAACTCGAATAACAAATACAGTTTTTTGTATTCGATGAAATGCAAGAAGAAACAACTAGAAATTGTAATTCCAAAAAACCAAATAATTGGTATTTCCAAACTTTTATTGCAGTACACAATTTCCAAACTTTTATTGCAGTACACAATTAAAAGTTCATAAGATATAGCTCTAGTCGAATGTCAAGAAATTGTATCGGTTAATAAAAATGAAAATTTTCCGAACAATTTGGTGTCCATTAGCGAAATTAGCATTACATAATCTTGAAATTGGCACAATTCGTTTAGTTTATTTGTATTTTTCATAACCTTTGTCCGAATTTCAAGAAAGTGTCCACGATTTTTTATGTAATTTTCGTGTATTCATGATTTTACTGCAAAATTACTATTTCGGGCGAGTTATTTTAAAAAGTCCTTAAAAATTCTATATTTTTTGCTTCAGAAAGTCTAGAAGGTTTTAAATAGTATATGTTCGAAACCTCTCTGGGTTTTCTACCCAGTGTCGAAGAAAAAATAACATTTCCAGGCATTTTACAGCTTTTTGCGCCTCTTTCCAAAAAAGTATTTGAAAAATCACTATAGGTAACATGTGTTCTCGCTTCTCCCCTAAAAGCATGTACATACTTTATTCGGTACTACGTTTATCCCTCTCCTTCCGTATCCCCCTTTCAGAACAAATTTTGAAATATTCATTTATGCTTCGCGTTTACGTAATGAAAGGGCTGTACTCCATTTTAACCCCTTTTGGTCCAGCGCGCCTCTTAAAGGTACAAAATTCGAAAAATCCAACTTTACTGCACTTCTATGTGGTCAGAGGAATTTACATACCAATTTTCACGATTCTAGCTGCAATTCTATAGTTGGTACCATTTGTATCCCTTTTGGTCCTACAAATTCCAAAAAATCCATTTATGTTGCGCGTCTATGTGGTCGGCCAGCTACAATACTTTACCATTGCACCATTTTCATCCCGCTCGCCCTTAAAAGTACAAATTTCGAAAAATCCATTGATATTGCATGTCTACGTTGTCGGAGAAATGCAAATACCGATTTTCACGAAAATAGCTGCAATACTTAAATTGGTACCATTTTTATCCCTTTTCTCCCTTAAAAGTAAAAATTTCGAAAAATCCATATTTGTAGCTCGACTGCATGGTCAGTGCAAGGCACACACCGAATTTCATGTTTCTAGCCACTGCCGTTTAGTCAGGACGAAGGTTCGATGTTTATCCCTTTTTGTCCCATTTTACCTCCTAAAAGTACGAATTTCATTGGGAACTACCCTGAAAATGTCATGATCCTGTCCGTTTATTCTGGCCGCTGGTCAATTATAAGTCAGTCAGTAACGCAACTCTTTTATGTATATAGATTAGAATAATTTATTTTTTTTTTAAATTTTTAATTCTAAATTTTTTAATCAATTTAATATTTATTGTTATATTATAAATCAATTCATATAAAATCAGTACTTAAATGCTGTCAATACTTTCTAACGAAGTGGTTTACTTAAGTTACAGAATTTTTTAAGTAAAATTTAATTTAATTAAAACGCAATATTAAAAATTTAAAGCTAAAATATATCCTGGTTGCGTCACTAAAAATAGCTAACCTCAGTGCAAGCTGTCCCGACCTCTGCAAATACTTTAAGCAAAGAATAATTATTTATTAATAATTATCCCTAGAAACCAACTTCCAGACCACATTTATAATTTTTGACTGTATATTCTGTGTCGTTGTAAAATGTTAAGAGGAGAATGCCTGTTGAAATTCCGATAGTTCGAAATGATATATGAACAAAATCGGCACAGAGGGCGAAATTGTCCCTGACAAGTACTGAAAGTATCTCTTAAATATTGAGGTGTGTGTAGTATTTAAAAGCAAATTTCGATATTTTCCACATTACACTTTTTCGATGTTTGGTTAGATATTATTTTGTGTCACCGCTCTACAAGTTGTTGAAGTTATTAAAATCAATAAGATTTTAGTATTATTTGACTTATGAAACGTAAAAATGAAGTTAAAACTTTTCTGAAAATGCGATATCCGCTACTCTTCCTTGTCGTTTTCGTACACAACTCAATACCAAAAGCTATTTCTATTTTTGTATTTTTTTAAATAAATATATCTAAATATAATATTTATTATATTTGTAATATTTAAATATAAAATATTTATAATATTTAAATATAAAATTGGTTCCACGCCCTATAAGTTGACGATGTAGTTGGAATATCACAATTTGCTTAAATAAATATTATAATTCTGTGCATATGCTGAAGGGTATATACGATTCGGCCTGGCCTAACATAACGCTTTTCTACTTGTTCTAATATGTGCACGTCCCAAGTTGCCTGTTTAGCGTTGCGTGACGTTCACGACGAGTTTTTTCCCATTATTTTGTCACTGTTGACTTACTGCTCTGGCGCTGATGCTGTTGTTGTTGCACACAAAGGACACACTTTCTCGAGGCGTACATTAGCTGTTTGCATCCAGTATCCAGCATCCTGCATTCAGCGCCAGCACAAGCACCAGCATCTGTTGACTGCTGACTGTTGTCGACGATTGTATTTCGTTGTTGGTGTTAAATGTTGTCTGTTATTGTTATTTTTGCGTCTTACTTGCTTTCATTTTATTACATTTGTTTTTGTAGTTGTTCTTTATTGTTTTAAAATTCGTTTAACATCAGCCCTTAATAGTTTCATTACGATGAAGACAATGGAACGTAAATATTGACCATATTGAAAGAGCAAGAGAGAGAGAGAGAGATTGCAACATTTAATGGGACCGAGTTTGTCAGGGGAAATTACATTCATGGCACGAAATCGTCGAGTGAAATGTTGTGATTTGCGAAAGTCTGTCTGATTACGTTAATAGTCAAACGACGAATGTCAGAAGGTTGGTGAGAACCAAAAGGGGAGTGCATTTATACCACACTTTTCACTTGAAAAATCTTCTTGAAGCCAGAATTATTCTTAAACTATTATCAAGTTTGACTCTCATCACTGACGATTATATTTCGAGGCACCAGAGGAGTAGATTTCCTGCTGATTTTTCTACCCATTGGCCGAAAGTATGGCGCAGATGATAGTCATTCGGCCTTAATTCCCACAAATGTCAAAACAAAGTGAGAACAAATTGCAATATCGTTACCAGACCTAAATAATATGCGATTTTTATCGTGTTTGGAAAGTGGAACATCTAAACATTTCATTTTTAAGATTTTATCCCACGTTCTGAATGTCGAACATGACACCCAAGGACGAATTTAATTTTACTGAAATTTTGGCCATTTTCAAAAGCACAATCCAAATGTTTGAGAAGTGGGGTCCTGGTTTTTAAAATGTGTTTTTGATTGCATATTTAATTAGGAGAATATATAAACATTGTCGGTTCCCGCATCTGTAAGCATTGTCATTTTATATTTACTTCAATTGTTCAAATACATACATACACAAGAGTGGGGAAATGAATATCTGCATATAATAACATATACAAGTATGTCTGTACATATATCAACAGTCATCCATCCGTACTGGGGTTATATTTGTTGAATGTGTTTTTGTATACGCGGATGCATATAACGGCATATCTTAGCTGAATTGCAAACAGGCATAAATATAAATCCGGTAGTTTTAAAAAATCTGGCGAGCTCATGAATGGACGCATAAAACAAACCAACGATTATTATTTTGAAATCAGCTTATAGTAAATTTCATGTGAAGCTCTCAGATTTTAATGAAATTTTCCAATTATGTATTTTCCTACAAGGCGAGTAAAAATCCGATGTGAGAAAATGAAAAACTAAAAACGCCAATTATCACTATTTCACCTATAGTTTCAGATGTATATAATTTGGTTCAAGTGTAATATGGACTGTCGGTCATTGTTATATTATATTTCAACTAAGAATACATACTATGGAAATCAATTATTTGTGTCCATACTTTGGTATACCCCATTCTACTCTATTACAGCTCGAGAAACTACATCTCACATCGGATCTTGATCAAATTTTGCAGATCATGATATATTTCAACTAGGAATACCTACCGTGAATGAAAATTATTATAGGTCCCCTTCAAATATCCGTCCGATTCATCCTATAACCGTTTTTTAATTTCAGTTTTTGTAAAATAAAATTTATTAATAGCTGATGGTGTCATAAGTTTCGTTATGGTATTCCAGGTACTTACTCTAAAACAATTATAAACTATTGATGTCGAAATTAAAATATTCAATATTTATTATTGAAATTTCAAGCTCGAGACCAATTTTAATTTTTAATAGTTATTTATTTCCAATATTTCATCATTGAAGGGAAACTTCAGGGAAGAACATATCAATTACATACAAAATTAAAGCAAAATCTAAGTGTTATTCCGGCTTTAGTTGACGTTACACTATTAAAAATTGGTCTCGAGCTTGAAAATGCAAAAAAAAAATACCAATAATAGGGTGAACAAACAAATAAATTCTTAGCTAATATTTAATATAAATAATTAAAATAGCTTATTTTAACTTAAACGACTAATAGAATCTTCAGTTAGTTTAATACTTTCTCCCAAAATATTTCGGCATTATCACTGTATTTTTAATTTCGACAGCAATCACGTTCATAATTGTTTTTGAATAAGTACCTGGAACACCACTTATGGCGTGTCCTTCTGACACAATTATCTATTAATAAAAATTATGTTAGAAAATTCGAAGGTATATATTTTGTTTATAATATAGATAAGATTTATAAGATTTATCAATTTTCTGTAAAACTTGAAAAAATTTACTTGAATTAAAATATATATTTGTATCTTATACAACAGAAATGCTAAAAATTGTCTTATGACAAAAATACATTTTTTTGATTTTGTCCTAAGAAACGGGCAAAATAAATTTTAAAGAAGAATATTTCATGAGATTTTAAGAAAAATCGGATATATATGTGAAATTTTATTTGACAGGTTTGACATGGAATGAGTGATATAAAAATATCTATACTCTCTGCGTCCAAACTGAAATATTTTTTGGTGTTATTGGCCTGTAATTTGGTTACAAGAATAGACAGACAGACATCTAAATCTATCACACAAATTGTGGATATTATAAATTAGCATATTCGGAATACTTTTGCAGCTAGAGTCTTGAATTTTTGTGAAAGTCCACTAATTATTAGTGTACACAGTTGTGCCCAAAAGGGCGGTATTGGAAAAGTGGGCGTGGCCCCTCCCATACGAAGTTAAAACCTATTATCGAATATATTCAGTTCTATGACAGATACAATACTAAAATTTTGTGTGAGTGCATCTATCATAAACCTGCGTAGTTGTGCCAAAAATGCGCGGTATTGGGAAAGTGGACGTGGTACCTAATATACGAAGTTAAAACCTAAAAACGAATATTGGTTCTATGACACCTAGGGTGCTGAAAATTTGTGTGAGTAGATCCAGTGTAAATAGTTGTGCAAAGATGGGCGGAAAGTGGGCGTGATCCTTTCCATATGAAATTAAAACCGATTTTAGAGTATATTCGACACCGATATTCCTATATTGTTGTGTGCGCTAATTTACAAAAGGACGGAAATTTAAAGATGGAGAATTTTTGATTCGAATTTTGTAAAATTACATGTTTTCTTTGGATTTTCTTAGCACAATAGTAAAAAAAGGTTAAAAAAAATAAATATTCATTCGTCAAAAGCCGACTTAAGTTAAGAAAACGGAAATTATTTTAACTTTTTAGTTTTTGTGTTGTTTGATTAGTGAACAATTTGATTGATTTACTATGCGTTTTGAATGTAGTACATTCGAATTCCAGCTATTCGATTAAGTAAGTTCTTCTTACGTAGGATGTTTTTTGTTTTGGTAATGGAAAGGAGGAGAATCACACTCAACCTAAAATCAGTTCGATTTTTGACATTTCTTCCTTTATTCACCGTAAACTAAAGTTCTGTTCTTCAATATTCTCCATGGAACATATTCATTTTTTAGTAACTGAGGGAAGTACCTTGATTATAAGTGGTACATATATTACCGATCACAAGAAAAGCCAATATGAAACCTGATTTTAATTTTACCGTCTGTTTTTCTGCCTGGCGAAGAGGGCGAGGTCAGCTAGAAACTATATAGAGGTGAAAACAAATTGTGTCTAGAGCGGACCAAATCAAATCGGCAAGAATATTTTATGGGTACTAAATCAAAATGTGTACTAAATGAAAGCTGGGATCGATGTGATCCACATTCGCCATAGACGATTCAGAGCAAAATATAACGTCTTAAGGCAAAATTGAACAAAATCGATTTAAGCAAATCCTCCTAGCGGAGGATATATTTAATTGAATTTGAACCTGTAAGAATGCAGTAATAATTACGCTGTCCAACAGTATTTTAATTATCATCTACTAGAACATTTTGTAATATCATCTGATCATTTTTTTAAAATAAATAACATTTTATTCTACTAAACATTTTATTACGCTAAAAAATATTGTAAATTTATGCCTGAGAGAATTGTTATTGGCAGAACTATATTGTGAAATTTTTTTAGGATTCTTATGGAAAATCATAAACCTTTGAGCCTTTTTCAAGAAAATCAAAAAAGTCCATTCAAAGCGGTGTAGTGTCATTTGAGAATGTTGTCTGGAATATTTATGAAATGGGTAGCGTATATACCACAAGTAATAAATAAAAAGAGCAATTACTCCCATTTGCAATTCAGCCAGCTATACTTGTCTACATATTAGAGTGGGTCATAAAAACAGGTTAAGTCCACCTTTATTTATCCGAAATATACAAAGAAAACAATAAAATTAATTATGTATAGTTGCCTTAAATAATATATAACTGAAAAAATCATTTTCGTTTAGGCACCCTAAATATAGTCGCAGCACATTTTAAAATTAAATTGGCATAGCTTTGGAATTTTTGTGTAAATCATTCATTTCCAACCCCACACTAATGTACCATGATGTATGTGTGTGCCCCGAGGCTTGTTTGATGTATTTATCTTTATCGTTTACTCGCAACACCATCAAATAACATGTGTAAACTTTTATTTTGGGACGAGTATTTGCTTTTTGTGTTGAGTTGTGTTTATCCGCCATTGTTATTGTTGTTCTTTGGTGGGAATTCATTCATTGTACGAGTATTCCCATTTAAATGAATTTCAGACATACCAATCAAATCGGAATTTTTAATAAAAATTCAAAACAATGTTAATTTCTACGCTACGCAACAGATGTGTGATCTGATGTAGACAAAAAAAAAACAAATTACCAGAACTGTAGCACACTGAGCAGTAAACACATACAAAGGGTGTCAAATGAAATTTGTCTTCCTATTATAATTAAATAATTTAAATCAACTGTTTAAATTACATTTCGATACTGTTGAGTACAGAATTACTCGTACTTATTCTCCTACTTATTATCTAGCCAAAAATTGCTCGCAAATATCTACAAAAATATTAACGCCTAAAGAAAATAGTGGTTCAGTTGTTTGGCATTAAAAAGGTGTCAATATATGGGGACATAGGGCGGTAATGGATTAATTAAATTTTCTTAGAAGCTTGATTAATTCACAAGAAAAATAGCTGAAATGAAATTTGGTAGAAACTGGACCACGAAAACGAAAGGCCCAGATTTTGAAACATTTTCGTTGCCATAGTTCCTCAAAATATCGTTTCATCTATTTCAGCATTTGTTTGTAACTGGCAAAAATAAACAGGATACACCCATCGTTTGTTATACAGATCGGCTTATAATCACTTTCTGAGTCGATTTACCAAAGTACACAAAACTGACACAAGTAAATTTTACGGGCCAAGAACGAACGCTATTTAATTTGAAGCAGATCGGTTCAGATTTCGAAATAGCAAATGTCGCTCCCAATTTTACTAGAAACCACATCTTTTACTTGAAATTTGTTGCAGTATCTTATAGTTCAACTAGAATTAGCTGTGTTGATAGTGGTTCAGATCGTTCAGATTTAGATATAGCTCCCATAAAGATTTCGCTCTTGGTTTATTTTTTTCCGTTTTAGAGACCAAATATTTATATGTTTTTTTTTATAAATTTGGAGCAACATCTTATACTTCAACTACACTCAGAAAAAAGTATGCCACGGATTAAGTAAATGTGTACTAAAACTGAGGAAAATTGAACTTCTTATAGCGCTAAGGCAAAAATTTCTCACAACAAGTACAGACTTTTCCTTGAAAATAGGACATGCTTTGAACTTGATTCCAGTTCAACTTTTCCTCAAAGCAAGTAAAATTTACTCAAACTGAGGAACATTTTCTTCAAATCAAGTTAATCTTTACTTATCTGAAGAAATTTTTTAATAAATTTTAGTCAAATCAAGTAAATGTATACTCAAACTGAGGAAAATACTCCAATTTTTTCTCAATCCAAGTAAATTGTTACTCAAACTAAGTAAATTTGTAGTCGTACCAAGTAAATTTATACTCAATCTGGTGAACATTTTCGGCTATTTTTCCTTAATCCAACTAAATTTGTACTCAGCCTGACTAAAATTTTCCTTAAACCAAGTAAATGTGTATTGAGCCTGACTACGACTTTTCTTAATAATTGAAATAAATTATTTCGCTTCAGAGTAGGCAACACTCATATGAAAAATGACAACATGGAATAGTTGTCAAACGTTTCGTCTTACTTATACCTTATATAAATAGTTGAGCTATTTCACCACGACTGCCGCGGAGGCTAGGTAAGTCTTGGTTAACGAACGAGAATTGCTTCTTAGACTACTATTCATGTATTTTTCTAAACACACTGAACTATTTTTTATAAGTTCATTTATACTTGAATGTGTGAGGAACATGGCATACATTTACTTTATTTAAAGCAATAAACATATTTTTAAGTAAAAACTTCCTAAACTTCACAAAAAAAATCTTTATTATTTTCTTTCTTAAAAACTAGTAAATTTTCTTCCGCACAAATGTGAATATACTTAATTGTACGACGTTTTTACAAGATCCAAATAAATGTTTTTAAGTATATATACTACCCTATTTTGATTATATGTATATACTATTTCTTCTGGCTTTGAAATAAGGAAAGTGTACTCATATCTATTTAATTCTCTGTCATGCTTTCACATGACAGAAATCATGACACTATCTGTGTAGCCATTCCATTCGTAAATTAATTTGCATTCATTAAAATATAGATGGAAAATGGTCTTGAGCCAGGACAATGTCCCGACCCTCGACATATTTTTAACCGATATTCTCCTCTTCAATTTGACACTTAGGTGTGAATTAGTACTCAAAATAATTTTTGAAAAATTGTATCCTTTAGAGTCCAATGGAGGGGCAACAGGAGGAGGAAATGAAAAACTAAAAACTTCAATTAACTCAATTTTTCCGAAATAAAAAAATTAAAATAATTTAGTTTTCTATTTTCAATCTTTACTCCACCAGACTGTAATTTTGGATTAAAAATTTCCCATCATTCGTTATATCGTCATATATCGGTATATCGTATTATTCGCACTATCGTCTGTTAGTTAAACTGAGTATTCGTTATACCGGCAGTTGTATGTACTAAGTTGTTGTTTCTAATCCGATCGGTTTACTTGTGTATTGTAAATTTCTAATCATAGAGCGGAGTAGAGTATTATGGAAAAATATAAAACCGGTTTAAACCGAAAACCGGCTTCCAAAAATCATAGCTTTCGAAAAATTTTATATTTTTGTAACCTCGTATGTTGGCTTTCTACTCACAAAATATTAGAAATCACTGCGGTAAATAAATGAATTCTGACCATTTTAGAAAAATTTGGGTATTTTGCAAAATGCAAACACAAATTGTTAGCATTTATTTCCGGATGTACTTATTCTGCCTTAAGCAAAATTTGATTATAGCATCTAAATTTTTGTAAATTTTAAGCAACGTTCAATATGAACATTGTTTTTCTAAAAAATTTATAAAAAAATTAGTTTTGTTACAGTGTCACTTTTTATAAAAAGTGTATTTTTTGCTTCATAATTATAATAATATTTGTGGGTACTTGTTTTTGATTGATTTGGTAATTTAGATTTTTCTGTATAATCTTCATTAAAAATCCTGCCAGAATCTGAAGAAATGTTATTCGAAGAAGTTTCTGTCACTATATTTGGCACCTAGTCACTGTGCCTGGGAGTCGTGTAGTGTCACTTGCTTTCTTTTTGGTGGAATCTCCTGCATTCACATTTGGCTGAAGATGTATGGCGACATGGATGCATGAGTGCATTCCATGCGTGTGTTGAAGGACTCGAAATGCAAGCGCGTGTTTCGTCGCAGGTTTTTGCAAATTCATTGTCGTCGTCGTCATCGCCGTGTCGGCACATATTCCGGAAATTGTCTGTTTGTTTTCGTGCAAAAGTATTTGAATATCCTTATTATGAAAATAAATTAGAAAATATATCTCTGCCATTGTAATAGTCTTGAATTAATGTTGCTGTTGATGACGATGATGCTGTTGCCATAACAAATAGTATTGCATTTTGCATATCCTGTCTGTAGCAACAAACATTATAGAGTAAATGTGTGAGTCTTCATTGCATTGTAAGATTTAATTGAGTTTTGTGTTGCAGGACTTGTGAGCTGTACCGAATGGAGTATAGTCATCCAATTACTCAATTTATTTACTTCATTAAATTTGTTAAAACATATAAATTACATTAGATTCGGTTGTGGTTCTTAGAGTTTTAAATTTTAAATATTAACACAAAATTGCTGGCACATCAATCGACTTTGAGTTGAGCAAAAGGATTATGCATACCAAGCAGCCGAACGGTTGAGAACGTTCATCGAAACCACTGAGAATGACTCATTTGTTTGGATAATTCATGAACAGAGCGCTGCAAAAATGGATAGGAGGCAAAAACCAAATCTTGTGTAGTCAATCAATTGTGTAGTTTATCGAAAAATTATGGACGATTACTGGAACTTCAAGGTAGATGTTTGTCCTTGAAGAGTAATGACCTTTAGCCTTTCCCTAGTGCTCTGAAATATGTTATGCTCACCCAGACCAGAACCTATTGCGGAAATTTCCACAGCAACCTCCATATACTCGCTGTAAACTTGGCATAAGTTTACTCTAAAGATGCAAACTAAATTTGTGAAACACACAGGGTATCTATGCCTTTCAACAATTTCTAGTTTCACAGGCAAGCTTAGGCTTAGTCCTCTGTGTGGTTATGGTGGTGTTGACGCCACTGCTGCCGCAGCTGCTGGTGGTGTTGGTGTAGGGTGTCAAAACTAATACAATTCAAATTAAGTGAGTGTTGCACTACTCGGTTGTTGGCTGAATATAATGAAGGGATTTCCGAAGGGTTGAAAAGTTTCCACCACAGCAGTGAGCCGATTGTATGCGTTTATGGGTGGATTGTGTTGTGTTGACGCAGGGCGTTATGCTCAGGCAGCAGCTCTTTAATGATGTTAATAGCTCTCGCTGGTGCCTTCATGCATATGAACAAATGTATGTGCCGGCACTTACACACATATGCATACCTATACGCATACATATGTATGTGTATACATATTAAGTGCATTAATATGTGGATTCTTGTGTTTGCCTGCATTCTACATGAACTTGCATTCATGTGTGTGCAATTTGCCAGGATTCTATCTGTGGCTCTATTTGCTTTGGAAATTAGCGCGCACATATCTTGTTAGTTTAGTTTAGTTGAGAAGTACTGAAGACTCTTCCATAAAATTTCCTAGAATATAAAATATTTCCCCAGTGGAATGAATGGTGCTGCTTAAACGAATACTATTTATTAAATTAATAATTTATTTCGTCGGGGAGAGATATGATGCTGGCAGTGTTTTATAATATAGTTAAGGAAAGTATAAAAGAAGTTAAAAAAGGGTGATAACTTCGGCAGGGCCAAAGCTTGCGCAATCTCCTACATGGAGTACATTCCATGGCTTTACCGGCAGATTGTAAGTCGTTGATATTAGACAGGTGGCAGAAGAGAATTAGTGAAATGTGCCAGTTAGACAGAAACTGGTCTAAATCATATCTGTAATATTGAATATAGCGCTGAAAAATGTCTATATAACCCATTTCCGGTTTCACTATGCAACAAGAAAATAAAACAAGTAAAAACGACGTTAAGCTCGGCCTGACCTCCACCATGTATTGCATTCCACAGAGGCTGTTGACTTTCGTAAGATTATAGGAAAATGTTATTTTTTAGTGTAGCCGAACCAAAACAAAAAAAAATATTGTAAAAAAATGTATAAATAAATATAAAATTTTAATGTAATATTTTATTCCCATTTTACCCCTTAAAAGTACGACTTTTGAAAGTGTCTTTATTTTACGTGTCTACTTAATTAGAGGGATGTACACACCGAATTTCATTCTAGCTGTAGCCGTTTAATTGGTACCAATTTTGTCCCTCTAAATAAGAATTTGGAATAACCTTTTTATTTGTCGTGTCTACGCAGTCAGAGGAATGTATACTCCGAATTTCTTGACTCTTTTCATTTCCTTTTTCATTTTAACCCCGATAGTACAATTTGGCGTAGGGTGTCAAAACGAATACAGTTCAAGTTAAATGAGTGTTGCACTACTCGGTTGTTGTACACACCGAATTTCGCGTTTCTAGCTGTTGTCGTTTGATAGGTATCATTATTATTCCCTTTCCCTATGAATATGCATCACTTTATGGTTAAGGTGACTATCGTGGTTTATCCCGCTTTTTGATGTCTAATCCCGCTTAAATTTTCCATCCCGCATTATCCCTCTTTTTTAAAAGAAAGTCGCGCTTTTTCGTTTTTACATTATTTTTGATACGTCATAGTTTCAAAATTGCCACTTAAACATCTTTTAGTAACCGACAAAGGTCCACAATTTTAAAAATTTCCCTTCTTCTAGTTTCCGGCATTGTTTTTAAAGGAAATAAACTATGTTGTTAATAGTCATTTAAACTGTGTATTGAAAAAATGTAATTCTAAGTTGCGGTGTTAATTTAAAAGTAAATTAATGATTTAAAAAAAAAAACACTCAATATTCAAGTCAAGCAATTTTTTATGTTCGACTTCCCCACTTGTTGAACGTTTACTCTACAAATTATATTTTTTTACATTTTGAAAATCACAACAAATATTTGAGATTGATAAAGAAAGACAAATTGGTCAAATTTTTTCTTATATTGGATTATCTCGAAAATAAAAGTTTTTTAAACCCTCTCTCATAAATGAAATGAGCGTTTCTAAAATTTATAAATTTATTAATAAGTTGATTTTCATTGCAATAAGACTTATATGACAAACAAAATCCGGAATGAAAAAATTTAAACTACTTTTGAGGTGCATATAGAAATTAGTTGAAATTACCTAAAATTAGATTTATAAAAAATCCGTTCCTGATATATCAAAAATAGGAAAATATGGTTACCAAATGCGACTAAAACTTCTGTTACTTACTAATACGATCTTGTGGCAAATGGGAATGGTTACATGTCCTTCGCAGTTGAAACTGGCAAAATGATCAAATTGGACAAAACTAATAAATGACAAAGTTCAAAAAATCTAGTCATAAAAGTGTTAAATTAATGATTATTTCGGTAGATACATACTGACATATTAGCTAATTTTTTCTAAGATGTTGGAACTTGAAAGTGGGAAATTTGTAAAAAATATAAATATAAAAATTAAAATAAAAAATATTCTAAATAGCTGTGCCAATATAATACACTAAAATAGCCGTTTTCAGGATCCCACCTTTTTCTACAAAATCCCGATTTTTGAATTCATATATCCCACTTTTTGTCCAAATGAATATGGTCACGTTATTTATGGTGTACGTTTCTGCTAATAATAATAAGGGAAATGCGCATACCCAAATTCAAGTAAATATAAGAAAACATATTGAAAACGTGCTGAAATACTCTAAATATTAGAGGTATTTTCAGTCCTTGTGAGCGAAAAAATTTTCCTTTGGACCGATTTCGCCCAGTTGCGATCCCAACCGATCTACACTATAAACCGCATTAGCTCCTTTCTTTTAGATGCTATCGTGCTATCTTGTTTTAGTATATTTAGTATATTCATATATACCTTTATGGGGAAAACTTGAAATGGTTGTTAATTCTAAACAAATGAAAATAGGAGCATGAAGTTTGAAGAATATTTAACAGATATTTTCCTCTTTATTTGACACTTATCGTAACGTATTATTATTATTTTTTTTGTAAAAATTGTAATCCTTGTAGTCGTTTTATGGAACAACAAGATGAAGAAATGAAAAAATTCAAGGTTTACGTAAAATATGGACTTAGTCAACAAAAAAGGTATATATATTTTATCCCTGTAGAATGGTGTTCCAAAAAAGAGCTGCCACATGAATCATATGGAATTTTCTTTATACAATTTATTAGATTTTGATTTTATTGATACGAAATATTTAAATTAATGTACATAATATTAATATCCAATGTCCTACATATTTAACGGCCAGTTTCAAAATGAGTTTATCGAACTAAGATCCTGGGTCTGTAACTTATTTTCGTTCGTCTACATCGAAAGATCAAAAATTTCTCAACTATTACTTGAATTCTATAATACTCAATATCTTATCTTATATATATTTTAGATACGAGCTCTTTACGTGCTTTTCTGTAGACACAACAAATTATAGACTGCTCTGATTTCTGTTAATAATTGAGTGATTTTGGATTATTCGTCTTACACGAATGAAAATATTTGATTTAGGAGTCATCCTAACAATTTATTTATTTAAAAATGTAAAGCGATTTGAGTGTTAATCGGTTTAAGTGAACTCAAACTATTTTAATCAACATTCGGGCAGGAATATTTGTTAAATTGTTATTATTAAAGGTTCATCAAATATGTTGATTTTAATAGAAATTAAACTTCAGTTTTTTTCTGTGTAGGAAAATGTTTTAATTGTTTTCCAATTTCTATATAATATAATCTATATAATCAAAACCAAGAACATTGGCTTCCAACGTTTCATGGGAAAAAATATTACTATTGCAGTTGCAAAAATAAATTTTCCGTCTTGCTATTTGATATAATAATATTAATATAAAAGGAACAAAATAGTTGTAAATGCTATGCGCCAAGTTTTGAATATTAATCAATAATAAATCTCTACTAAATTTTCTACAAGTTTCTCAAGTTGTCAAAGAACACACAAAAAATTTAAATAAAATGGGATTTCTAATCATTTTTTTCTTCTTTTTATGCCTTTGTAGATTATACATTATCTTCCAATATTCTTAAATCTCTTGATAACAAATGCAAAGCTGATCGGTGGTGCATTAAGTAAGAACAAATTCCTATTTTTTTGTATAAGAGTTTTTTCTTCAAATTTCAGGGTGTTGCATGCAATAGCCATGAAATTGTTGCTGCAGTCACCGTGCTGTGGGGCTGTCAGCTAGCCCAGTAAGAGGGTGTAAATGCAACATGTGATACATTGTCCCAGATAAACAAAGTGCGCGGTGTGTGCTCTCCGGGAACAAAGCACATCATTATGATGTAACAACCACAAGTGGAGTGAACGAGTGAAAGTTGTGGGTAAGAGAGCGTGAGTGTGGTCATGCAAGTAATTTGAGTTGTTTTGTACAGTCAAAGTTCTCTCCGAGGAAGTTTAGATGTGAAAAGCTCTAAGTGCATTATTGTTGTGAAAGTTATCTGTTATCTCTACAGACTTTTAGCATAAAAAGCTTTAGGGGCGGAAGATAAAGCTCTTATAGAAGCTTTTTTAGTACAACATAAATATCCCTAGTGTGGACAACAATCACCGCAAGCTTTAGTTTTGTCATATCTAAGCGAAGACACACACAATTCAAATGTACAATTTGGCCCCAAGATGGGACTGCATTCTCACCAAACAAAGACCTAAAAGCATAAAGACTGAGCAGAAAAAGAAGACTGAGTGAGAAAAAATTAAATGTAGATGGTAGATGGTACAAAACTTGCAAATGTTCACCATCTCACCATCTTTGTGGGTTGAATATTCAAATTTTCCAATAATACTATGAGGACATCTATTGCATATATTTTGTATTTTCCCATATGCTCAGTCTTTATGGTTCTAGGTCTTTGATTCTCAATCGTTTGGATATGAATGCGTTTCTCACGCCATATTTCCCGTTAGCTTTCAAATTATTGTATCTTCATTTAGAATTGAAATTGAATAATTTAAGTTTGCATTCAGGTATTTTAATGAGAGAGCTGGCCCTAGGTGTCGTATCAAAATAGAATCAATCGAATATAAATGAACTTGAAGCAATTATTTCGGTCCCCATCTATTGAATAAAAGCCTGTACATTATTTACGGTTTTTATAGATTCAATTGTCTTCGAATGATTAACCCCTCATTTTGTAAAATGCAACGCAAAAAGCCTTTTTTTCTTCAAGACATGCGGCAGCAAATTAAGACAAAAACATATACATATTTTATGAACCATTCTACTGCTACTATATGCATTAAAATTTTATAATTCAATGTTAATTAATTCACAAAAATAAAATAAAATATATCCTGAAACGGAGGATCCATAAATTATTTCCAAAAACATGAAATTTTGCTTATATTTATTTGTGTTATGTTCCAAGCCAGCTTGATTTGTATTCAGGCACCGATTTCAATACACGAGAGCGACAACGTAAACCATGTTCCAAACCAGCATAGTTTGACAAATCCGGCGGCGCCGAAAAAGTTTTTCAGACTTTGCAACAATTATGCGTTTTTTTCGAAAAATCTAAAAAATAAATCTCTATATTTCGGCACTATTATTTTAATGATCATAGGTATGATGGAGGATCCGAAAGAAATAGGCACACGGTCCTATATGTTGATTGTACCCTATGTTTCTTTTGCTGTTTGAGTTAATAGTGCAGTCGTTGAGAAGCTACACCCAAAACAAAAAGATGAATTTCCCAAGGGCGGATATTAAAGAGGTTCAAATACAAAGGGAAATCTTTCAAAATAGTTTCTAAATGCTTGGGTTTAAACTTTTCATTTATATTTTTTATATTTATATTTTTCCTGTCATCTGAAAATAGTTATAACGAAATTTGAAGAAATTGGACCACGAAAAGATAAACTCAAAAATCGAAACTACTTTATAAAGGAGAAGGAATATTTATATATTCAATGTGACAAAAGAAAATCGTTATTTGTTATTGTCTATACATCTGAAAACTGTGTTAAATTATTTTTAGAAATACATTCACAATGTCAAAATTAAATTGTAGTTCTTTATTTTAAATCCTTCAGGATGTTTGCAGTAGTTTTTCAGAAAAAAGCAATTATTGAATTTTTGCAACATTTTAGAAGTTCTTCCCCCATGTTACCAAATCGTGATCCAATATTTTTTTAAAAAAGCTGTGAACACAAATTTCCATTTGCTGATCTCTTCTCCTATTTAGAGGACTTTTAATTTCCGAAGGCTATTGATGTTTTAATAATTTATTTTAATACTTTTATGAGTTATACAATATATTGCACGCAAACGTATGAAAATAAATTATTCAACCTGTACCGTTTGGAAATTAAAATGCCGATAGAAAGGAGAAATGATTACCAAGTGAAAAACTGGCCACACAGGTTTTCAACATACGATCTCTTCATATCTATATGGTTTTGTTCACGCCCACGGTACATAACCACTACATTTTAAAAGTAATACAATAATTTTCTTGATATTAAAAATTAAGTTTTTTTCTCCCAATGCCCAATATTGAGTAGACCTTTAAAACAAATTACATAATGCATATAAAATGCCTAAAAAACTCATACTCAATAATCAATAGATTATTATATTTCACAGGAGATTATTGTAAAAATAAAAAAATCCCGAAAAATATTTGTTATTTTACATGAAATAACTCTTCAAAAATGTACGAACGAATTAAGGATTATTTAATTTTTTGTTTGAGGATATTTCGAGGAGCCGACAAAACAGACCAATAACAATGCGAATATTAGCCGCAAGTATTTGAAGGTATTTCTTGGTAAGAGCATAATATCCAAGACGCCGCGATTTGATTACATTTTTGCATAAGAAGAAAAATAGGGCGGGCCAATTTATCAAAATCGACCAAGTTTCAAACAGTCGATCATTAGTGAATTTTGTTTAATTTAATTTTACTTGTTTAGCGAAAAAATGTAATACAATTTTTGAAAATTTTCTAGTTATCGCAATTAAAAATATCGGAAAACTTAGCTGGCGCTATTATCAAAATATAATAATCCGAAATTATACAGTGTTCCCAAAAAGTTAGCAACTTTTTAGATTTTTATAGATCGCTCGAAGAGGAAAAGTTATTATTTTTCCAACTCATACCATCGCAAATAATGTTTCATGTACTGAGAACCACGACAACTTGTGCCGACTTACATCGTCACTACGTACACACTAAGGAATTCGGAGAACATTTTTCAAAGGTCTTTCGATTATGATATTCCTGTAGTATTAACGTTTTGCATATTTTGCAAAATGGTGTTTGCTCAGCCAGTCATAATTTTTGTTCTGTGAATGGATTGAGACAATTTTTTGAGACAATTTGGTTTTTAGAGCAGAAAAATACAAAAAAATATTTTGAAAAAACTAACTTTCATTTAAAAAACAAATAATAATGAATACAATTCATAAGTATTTTTAAATTTGGCTGATATCTCACGACCTAGTGAAAACCACACTATGAAATTTACAGGTTGTTTAGAACGCAGATGTCACAGAAAAATAATAAAAAAGTAAGGAAAGGCTAAAGTCGGTCGGGGCCGACAGTTGCAATTCCACTAGAATTCCATGCGGTGAAAATCGTGAACGCCATTGGTATGGGAGCTATATATAAATCTGAACCGATCTCATCCTCTTTTACCATAGATGTTTCTAGTGTAAATATAAGTTGTCGTGCCGAATTTGAAGAAAATCGGTAAAGGTATGTGGTTTCTACAGCGGATGTTTGTAGTTGAAATATGAGGTGTTGTGCCGAATTTGATCAAAATCGCTTAAATTATCTGGTTTCTAAAGCAAAAAAACCAAATCGGGAGCGACATTTGTATGGGAGCTTTATATAAATCTGAGCCGATTTGACCCATTTTCACCAGAAATATTTCTAGTTGAAATATAAGGTGTTACGCCAAATTTAAAGAAAATCTGTTCAAGTTTACGGTATCTAGACCGGAAAATGTCAAATAAGAAGCGAAATTTGTATGGTGGCTATATCTAAATCTGAACCGATTTGGCCCATTTTCACCACAGATATTTCTAATTTGGATATAAGGTGTTGTGCAAAATTTGATCCAAATCGCCTGAATTATGTGGCTTCTAGAGCAGGAAAAGTCAAATAGGGAGTAACATTTGTATGGGTGATATATCTAAATCCGAACCGATTTGCTTCAAATTAAATAGCGTCCGTCTTCGGCATGCAAAAATTGTTTGCGTCAAGTTTCGTTAGAATCGGACAAGAATTGCGACCTGTACCGGAATTACAAGAATAGATGGACAGACAGACGGGCGGACGGACATGACTAAATTGATTCAAAAAGTGATTCTATGTCACTCGGTATAATAAAACAAATTCACAAAGACATTATACCCTGTGGTATAGGGTATAAAAATCAATAGTAACTTCTACTTTCAAAGTTCGACGTCGAGTCGGCATTGTTATTTCTGGGAGGTCAAATAGAAAAAAACAGTTTCGCAATTTGACAATTCTACTTTAAATAAAATTACACTTAATTTGTATCGAATTTCCACAATCGATAACTATTGAAGTTATCGATTACTAAGGCAGTTATCGATAAATAAAGTTCGACTTTTTCACAATTTTGTTCTTCTAATTTTCGATTTTCAACCTGTTGGAAAGAAAATACAATCGATATATTCATGTCCGCCATTTTTTTTTTTATTTTGAGGAGCTCTATCCAAATATATTGTCAGCTTGCGGCGCCTCGGATATCATACTCTCTGTTCTGAAGATCGAATTGGTAGCCATTTTCATTTTTCAATTGGGGTGTTTTTCTTGTCCATATTTACAACATAAAATTTCATTAACACTTTCTTCAAACTTAATCATCGCAAATTCCATTTTGTTTTTGTTGTTGTTATTTCTTTTTCATTAAAACGCCAACGTCAACGCCAAAGCAAACACAAAACAAAAATGACACAGAAAACAAACAGAGATGTAACAGAGTAGTTAACAGAAAATGTAAAAAGTATTTGGTATTTGTAAAAATGTACTTACATTTCTTTTCGAAATCTAAAATTGGTCGGTTTGTATTTGGTATTGATTGGTTTATTTGGAGTTGTTTGCAAATTGTTTGCAAGCGTTTGTTTGGTTTTTTTGAGTCACGTTTGTTGGTACGAAATATAAACAAAACAAAAAAGAAGTAAATAACAACAAACACGAAATTAGATTCTTAAAGAAACATATTTGTTTGTTTTTGTTTTATTTTTTGATGAAGTAGAAGAGTTGGTGGTAGAAAGAAGAAATTGGTGGTAGTGGTGGTGGTGGTGGCACAGCAATATGTTCAATGTACAATGAACCTTAACGAAATGAAGAAAAACGGCATTTTTCCAAATAGGAAAATTTTCAAATTTTCAACGATTTTCATATTTGTTTTAGACATATTTTTTTTCTTCGTTTTCTTTGGGTATGAAAAACGTAAACGTAAACGTGGTAGACATGACTTGTAAACAACTTAACGCTCTTTTGTTTTAGCCGCTTGGGAACTCAAAATGGAGAGTTTTCTATTTCAATAGTAGACTACTTAAATATAAAATGTTCCATTTTTTGAATTCTTAAAACTAAATATTTCGTAAATAAATAAATCAAATAAATCGAATCGAGATAGCATGATTGTATGGCCAATTTAAATAAGGATAGTCGTAAAAATGATTTTGATTTATACAAGTATAAGTACATACAAACAAACACAAACAATTTGGAATGAACTTCTTGCATTGGCATGTACTCACCCATATCATCGATGATCGGCGCCATACGCAACGTTATACCGACTAACATGAGGCACATGAGCAACAATAAACACGCTGTGGCTATAATAGTCCAGCGGGCACGTTGTGGCAAGTCATCGGGATCGATTACCTTGAATGTTGTCGAGGGAGAGGAGAGAATGTGTGTGTGTGAATAAAATTGCGGAATTTTGAGAAAATTATTCTGTTAAACAATGTTTCGCATATGGATTACCTTGACTTCCTGGGTTTCTAAGTCTTGAACAAGAATTTTGGGCTTTTTATGGCGATGACGCTTTTTGTGGCGATGATGTCTGCAAAGAACAAAAGAAACGTTAAAATTGCGGAAATTTGTAGAGACCACTAGCAGATGGCGACCGTGTCACAGGCGGAGTTGTGGTTGAAATCATTTGATTTTGTCAAGTAATTATGTGCAAAATTAAATCATTTGCAAAATGAATTACGAAATTTATTTTATTATTATTTTCTGTTACCATTTATATCCTAGGAAAGTGAAAAGAGTGTTAAGTTTATCCGGGAAGAATCTTACATGTCCTCTACAATAGGAGACATCTCTATAACGGAGGATTTTCTACAGAAGTAATTAATTTAAATCTAATTTAATTTGGTATTTATTTGCATAATAAATTAAATTGAATTACAGTGGATTACCGATTAAACGAAGGCAAGTTCGTTAAATCGAGAAATTCGTTATACGAGTACTGATTATAATAATTATTTATGTAAGATCAACAAGAATAATTCTGTTCAAATCTCATAATATCAAACTAATAGTAACTAGTAATCAAATATTAGTAATTAGAGAATTAATTAATTAAATATTAGTAATTAGAGAAAGGGAAACATCCGCAAGTTGCTCATTTAAAAAAAGTTTCCTAAACTGACAACTGGGCATTTTTGTGTAACAATGGGAAATGCAAACATTGTACTACCCGGGAGCGAAATGGACGGCAACTTGCTCTAAAGTTGGCTGTTAGATATCATAAACCCTTGGACCGCGGGAGGAGACAAACAGCTTTACTTTGGTGTTGATTGATATTACTGTCGTCTTCCAAATCGGTCTAACCATACCAAAAGATTTATTGGATTTTGCAAATTCTATACGATACGTAGTTATTAGAGCTACCACTATTAGTAATGATGCTACTAAGGTAAGAGAAGGGTGTGATTTCTTGTAGCTCAACATCGCCTATTTTAAATTTGTTTTTTATACCCTCCACCTTTGTCATTCGATTTGTAACACCTTGAAATATCGATCTGAGACCCTATAAAGCATATATATTCTTGATCGTGATACAATTCCAAGACGATGTAGACATGTCCGTCCGTCTGTTGAAAGCAAAGCGTCTAAATTTTCCCAGAATACGTCTAATAGTTGTAGGTTAGGTTAGGTTAGGTTACGTTGAAAGGGTAGCGAGTTTCACTCGGAGGCCTATGGAGGCCCATTGTGGTACCCATAAATTTAATATAAAGAAAATAGAGAGAGAAGATAGTCTGGTAGAGTGCTATGGCTGGTATGAGAGTGAGAATAATATTGAGGAAGAGAAACGGGGTATAGGAATATGTTATAAAGGATAATTATAAAGTGATGTCATGAGTTTGGATTTGGGTGAGTGAGTTTATAACACATCGCGTAACTTTTTATCATATAGAGAATGCTAGGATTTTTTGGCATATGATTGTTGACTAAATAGGGAATATTTGTGAAAGAATTACTTCAGAAACCCTGATAGAGAAAGTTGAAATAAATGCAATTGCAACCGCCAATTTTGTTTTTTTTTTCAACAGTCGCAGCTTTTTTCGCGACTTATATGTTACAGGCGACATTGGTTCTTAATAGACATGCAAAACATCTGCCGGATCCGTTGGATAGATCGCGAAAAAATTACAAAACAAAAATGCCATGCATACAAAACCATTTTAGCTATATCTCCCGCGAAAATGAAAATTTTGCAAAAATATCCAATTTGTATTTTTTGTTTACCGTGCTCTACCGAAATACCCACATTTTTTGTCGAAAAAGATCGATTTTCCCAAAAATATGGACCAATTTTAACCCCAGTAATTTTGCTGTATAAGCTGGCGTGTAATTTTGCTACTTAAGCGGGAAGATCATTATTTACAACTTTGGTATCTTCGGAGACCCCCACTGAAATTTCCCCGCAAACATTATCCAAGAATATTTTAATCCTTAAATGTCCTATTTAACAAGACTGTTCTTGATTTTCTTGAAAAAGGGTCAAATTGACCCATAAAGAGAGGAGCTAGTGGGTTAAGATCTTCCACAAAAATTATCCCCATAAATTCCACAATATAGTTCTGACAATAAGAATTCGCTCAGACATTAACTTACAACACTTTTTTCGCTTAGTATAATGCTCCCATCGACCAAAAAATGAAAACTTTGACCCGCGATAAAAAGAAACTCAGAAGGAGACTTGGGGAAATAATAATGAATCATTACACGATCTAACAACGTACAAAAATAATTGAATTTTATTTTTCAATCCAACAGTCACAACTCACAATTTACAATATTCATAATTTGGTAATGAGCCATGAAGCCCATTTCCTATTAAATGGGTATGTCAACAAGCAAAACTGCAGTATTTGTGTTACGGAAAATCCAAGAACAGTTCATCAGCGACAATCACACCCACTTAAGTGTACTGTTTGGTGCGGTGTATCCTCCGAAAGGATAATTGGCCCATATTTTTTTTGAAAATTAAAGTGGTGTCTCAATCTCTGTTATGGGGAATATGCTAAAAGGAGCACGTATGTGCGAAGCAGAAAATGGACATCACTTACAGAATATCACTTTTCAAAGCTAATTGCAAAAATTCCCCAATAATATACTGTATTTAAAAAAAATTATAATAATCGAATAAATAAAAAAGTTATAAACCATTTTAACCATATAGCTCAATCTACGCAACCCCGTAGTATATATATATATAAAATAATTAAAATTTTATATTTATTTATAAAATTATTTCTCAATATTTTTATTTCTTTTGTTTTGGCTATATTAAAAAAATAACATTTTCCTATAACGTATATTGTACAAACGACACACCTTGTTATATTTGACTTGGGAATATCTGTTGTGAAAATAGACTAGACTAGAGTCGGTCCATGTTTTGATATAGCCTTCACACAAATGTCCAACCCATTTCTAGCCACTGTATTTGCTTGAGTATAGCAAAATTACTTAATTGGTAATGCTGAATAACCCATCGTTTTCTACAATTATTGTATTGATTGTTTAAATTGGCGTCTTAAGATGGCGTGCATCCCAAATGTATATAAAGTGTAGTGGCTAGAGTGATCAAACCCGAGACCGAAATCCGGGTCAACCGAATTTTTCATCAGAGGCCGACCTTCGGGTTTTTTTAAAATCGCGGCCTTTGGAAAACCGGGAAATGCGGTTTTTTATGTCAGTCTCAACCGGTTTTTCATAGTACAAAAAAGTATATTTTTCGGTGTTAATTCGTTTTTTATCAGGAACCGCAAAGTAACTAGACAATTTAACGAACATAGCAATACTGTGAGCATAAAATGACGAAGTTCGTCCTAGATTTCACATGTATTTCATGAAGGCAGACGAAAAATCGACCCCGTTGACCATCCATTCACATACATAAGAACATATGTGATTATTTTTAGGTAATGTCAGGTTAATGAACTTGCATTTGAAAGAGTAGTTCTTTTGGGAATAATAGATGCAGGACGAAATGTAATGATGGGTTGATGATATTATTAAAAAAGATCGAGAAATGAATTTCTGGCAATGGAACAAAATGATCGTAATTCAGACAGGAATGTTTGGATTCAGGTTTATGATCACTCTAGTAGTGGCACATTTTTGACGTACCTTTAGTGCACCATATTTTGCAAATTCACTACTTTTGTAATTCCCAATTTGAGCGTCATTTGATCGTTATTAAATTTTCTTCAGCATAAAATAGAATTATTAGAATTTTCTTAATGGAGCAAATAAGAGGCTAAATTAATAAAAATATTTAAACATTTTCTAAAATAAAATGTCTTGGTCATTAATGGGTTAAATTTTACCAACGATGAACGTACTGCATAAATAATTGTAGATCATTTGCCTACAGAATAGTTCGGTAGCGTACTGATAGGTTTGAAACAATCCTTCGTTGCCGAAATGTGCATATAGGGATATTTTGAAATTGATCGCATCTTTGTGTAGGCAAATATATTGTGATCTGAGATAGCCCACATGATTCACATAAAAATCGATAAATTGCATTATCAACTTTTCTGAAATCTGACGTCCTTGATCGGGTTCCCACGGGAATTCAGCACAAACTTTTACCTATTACTTCGCACAGTTTTTCATCATGTCTTCCCTATAACATTGTAAAAATGAGCTAAGCAATTTAACAAAGATCTGATCTTTTAATTAGAAATGTGTCAGTTAGGTGGTAAAAGTCTTCCACCTTGAATATAAATCATATATAATTGATTTGAAGGGAATGTAACATAATAGAAGGTTACAATAATGTTTTTAATACTTGGAGATAATTCAATTTTCTATTTTTTGTTATTTTTGCTATAAAGTTCTACCGATCGTACAGGTGCTATATACAATTTTACTAATAAATTAAAAACCTATCCATATTATCTAAAAGTGACAACAGATTTAGATTTTCGGGCTCCAGGAACATTAAGTGAGAATTAAAGCACATTGTTAAATGTGTTGTAGATCGATCATATGGTCGATCTCAATTGATGCGTTTATGGCAATGCTATAAAGTGCACGTGTAGATGGCGGTATCGTAGGTTATGGTTGTCAAATCAGTAGTAGTTTTGTGTACTCCGTACGAAGCAGCAACACTTGCTCAAATAAAATATTAAAAATCCAAATTTGTGATGTTTTAACAAATTGTCTAGGGGAGACCAACAGGTCCACCATACTGGTTGGAACCTGTTCAAAATACATTATTAACAATTAATTTCACATTTGTCTAATGTACAATACCATTCTCTATAGCGCTCACTTTCTCCAACATTTGAAATAATAGAAATATAAGCTTAAAGATACATACAGATAAAATTGTTATATATAAGACTCGAGCCAGATTTTAATTTCAAGTGGTTTTATGCTCAATACCATTACCTTATGAATTAGTTTCAAGTAAAAACTTATTTATAGAGGATATATCTCGACGCTGATAAAAGCGAAAATTTTTTGTTTTTCTCTAACAAATATTAACACCTGAAAAATTTATTATTGAGAATATTTGATTTCAACTGGGATATTGTCCTGGCTCAAGACCATTCTGCTTCTATATTTAATAGAATGCAAATTTATTTACAAATGGCACATTTTTGAAGATTTCTGTCTTATATTTCTTATAATCGAGAGCAATCATACTGATGAAACAACACAATATGTTTAAAATAATAAACACAACAAACAAATCGCAATAATCGAATAAAGAATAAAAAATATCATAATTTTCCTAATATATAGGGTGTTTCTTATTGGGGTATAGAACTTTAAGTTGGCATCACTTTTTTAACTGGCGGCCATTTTGTCAAGTGATTAATATTTAGTTTGGTTTGCCATTTCATCATGAACAGGTTGACAAAAGAACAACGCTTGCAAATCGTGCAAATTTATTTCGAAAATAATGGTTCAGTTCGCGAAGTTCACCGCAAGCTCCGTCCATTTTATGGCCGACATAATCGTCCATCAGAGCAATTAATTCTGTTAACCGCATAATTTCGCGGAATGGACCTGTCAATTGGCCACCAAGATCGTGTGATTTGACACCATTGGATTATTTTCTTTGGGGATATGTGAAGTCGCTCGTCTACGCCAACAAACCAGAAACGTTAGGGGACTTGGAAGCCAACATTCGTGGCGTTATTGCCAACATACGGCCCCATATGCTGGCTATATTCGAGCCAGCCGCGGCGGCCACATGGCCGAAATCATATTTAAACATTAATGGCATAAAATTATCCTTCCAATAAAGCCAAATTGATGGACATTAAAACGATTTTCTTGTGTTTTATTTCAATTCGAAGTTCTATACCTCAATAAAAAACACCCTTTAGTAATAAAGTGGAATTCTTTCCATGGCGGCTCGGACGATCTTAAAGCCCTTTTAACAGTTGGTTTCTTTTGATAAATCTGTGGTTTCCACGAATAATCGCTTATATCGAAAATTCTGGACTTTGATGCACGGTTCATCTATTATCGGATGAGTGATTATTCACTTAAACCAAAGAAATGTGATAATATCATATCTTTCTATTTATTTATTTATTAAACATTTTACTTGGCTCCTTATTTTTGTGAAGTGCGGTCATTTTGAAACATATTCATTGAAAAAAAATAATTAAATATCTACAGGGATATTTTTATTCCCGTTTTCCCGAGAATGCAAAAAAAAACAGGAAATACAAAAGATTATTCAGTAGTTTCAATGGAAATGGACCTCATAAAAATTCTTCGTTCTTTCTGTTTATTGATATCGTCGACACCTCCTCATGTTACTCTAGTAACCATAGTGCTTCATAGTAGAAGACATCCAGCAAAAAACATTCATAGAGTTGCTATTGCTGGAAACTCCAATAAAAAATACTTGAATTAAAGAAATTTCATAAACTTTTGTCACATACAAACCAGAGAATGTATGGAACGAAGTTACATTGGAAGGTAATACGAGAAACAAACAAACAATTTTCATTTTAATTATTGTCCCAGGCACATCATCGTCTAGATTACAGGTCCTTTTGTGAATTCCGCTTCACGTACATGATGGCGAAAAGCGTGGCGATAAAAGGGGGGCTGTATGCAGAAATACACTCAGAATAAAATTAGTTCTTGTGAATTCGAATAAATTTCAAATAAAAAGGTTTGTGTTGTCATTTATTTTGGTTTAGGACCAATGGTTGTGCTGAAGTATTCAGTAGAACCCAAAAATTAGCAAAAAGGCAAGTGGAACCTTTATTTGTTGCAGCTAAAAGTTGACTGTATAGTTTCGATGGGCGCTACACCATCTCGTCAGAACTTTAGCAACGAATGTGACGTTGACTTTAATCAGGCTTCATACTAGCGTTCACATATGACAAATGAGAAGCGCTGATATATAAAGCATACCACCGAAGAAGTCGACACACTAAAATTTCATTTTATTTCACAAGTTTTTTTTTACATTTCATTGGTTTACCACGCAAAGTCATTTTGTCATGTTTAGGAACAGAAAGTAATTATAGGGGACTAGATCAATGGAATATATTGGATCTATGGAATATGATCTGCTGTCATTAAACACGGCATCCATCTTGTTCATGTTTGTGATCATGTCAAATATAATACAACCTGCCAATTGAAGCATATAAAGGGGTTTCCAATAGGTACTTGACAACTTTGAATGTAATTTATGAACGCACTATTTCACTGATAATCTAACTGTTACTTTCCTTTTTTCAGTAAACTTAACATTTTAATCATGGTAAAGTGAACAACCGAATTTCGGTGTCGGTTACCGCAACTTTAGGAGCGTTAACTCGAATGTTCGGTCGTTATTCTCGCCCTAGTAGACAACCCATTGAGCCAAAATCAACTTCATTTTTGGCTCAATGGGTTCGTCAATAAGCAAAATATTCGTTATTGGTTTGGTGAAAATCCACTCGAGCTACATGAATCACCACTTCATCCACAAAAAATAACTGTTTGGTGCGGTTTGCATGTCCGCGGCGTCATTGGGACATATTTTTTTGTCGACAATAACGATCGTCACGCCATGATTACCGATTATTTTTGGCCCGAATTGGAAAACATGGACTTGGACGACATATGGTTTCACCGTCCTCAAGCCACACAGCACACGTTAAATCGATTTATTGAAGAGTAAGTTTGGTGAGCGTGTTATCTCAAGAAATGGACCAGTCAGTTGGCCGCCTAGTTCGTGCGCCTCTAGACTTTTTTCTTTGGGGCTACGTTAAATCATTGGTCTATGCCAACAAGCCGACGACGTTGGAAGAACTCAGAGCCAACACTGAACGCGAAATAGCGGCCTTTACGGCCGAAATGTGTGACAGAGTCATCAAAAATTGGGTCCAATGAATCGACCGCTGCCGACGTGCCCGTGGTGGCCATATGAACGAAGTCGAGTTCCGTTCATAAATGTTTTGATTGTATTTCAAGTCGATCATAAAGTTTTGGAAATATCACAAATGGTTTGCGTTTTATTTAAAAAAGTTGTCAAGTCCTTATTGGAAAACCCGCTCTCACGGGAGCGTCAAGCGGGGTTGTCAGATATGACGATTTCTCACCAAACGTGGCGAATTGTAAATATGTTCGGCGACTTTATTTTCGATATGGCGAAACGGCAATTTTTGGTAATTTATAAAATAGTTGGCGACTTTCTTGGCTAATTTTTGAAAATTTTAAATCTGTTCTCCGATTTCATTATATTGGCGTTACTTTGTAGAGAAATATATTACAATTTGTATGCATATGCGTTCATGTCAAACTGAACACTTTTTAAATTACCATTTCCGATTTCTTTGCAACTTAGTAGGATAACTGCACTCTATAAAATATTTGATTTGTAGAGGACGAACAATTTTTTTTAAAGATATGACAAATTGAGAATTAGTAAAATCAAAATAAAACGTTGTTCCTAACATTGAAAAATTTGAAATTTGAATTTGAACGAATTTATGCATTGACTTTTCATTCATGCATTGATTTCTCAAAATGCATCTATATTTGTTTCTTTTTCGTTCCGTTTAAAATATGTGAAATAATATTTAGGAGACATTGGTCAATGAAAACGGGAGAAAGAGATTAACTCAGTATTAGAAACTGCTTCTTAAAGGAGAAAAAGTATATTTTTTTAATGTTAATGTTTATAATCCCTGCGTTGAAAGTGTATCCTGTATTATGAATTGCCTAAACTAGGTCAACATATTTAACTTTTATAAGAGTAATTAATACCAATAAAATATACTTTAATTCTTTATCTGCAGTGTTGAAAATATTCAATACATATATAATATCTGAATTCAATACATTTTTTACAAGAACTATATATTAAATTGAATTGTCAATTTTTTAATAAACACTGAAGTTGTTTAAATTTGGCGGTTTCCGGCGATTTCTGATAATTGATTTGGCGATAGAGGTACAAAATAATCTGACAACCCTGGCGTCAGGTAGTGCATTAAGGCACAATTTTGAAGTGAGCTTGTATTCTTCAAAAGGCAAACTATTTACTAATATCGAAGTAACTCTTATTTTACGCATTCAGAGCGACGGCATTTCATGATTTTGTCTGTAGCCATTTGGTTGGTACCAATTTTATTCCCTTTCGCCACATTTCCTAAAAGTAAAAATATCGAAAACTATCTGCACGACCATACAAATGTTACTGGTTTTCACAAACAAATTTATTTAATGTTCGTTAAAAAATACTCGATATTCGTTTTCGCATTTGCATTCGCTAAATATAATATTTAAACAATTTTCTGTCCTTGTTAGGGAAAAGTTTTCGTTCTCGGTAGATTTCGCCCTCTTACAATTCCAACCGATCTACAACTTTTAGACTTTTTTAAATTGTTTGACGTCATAGCTCCTATCACGCCTTCTACGATGAACGGATACTGCTAGATCTCCATAGAATATATATTTCGCTATAATTTCCAAAAGGGCGTAACAGACATTTTTCTATATCGAGTTTTTTACATATTCCGATGTATTCTAGCGATATACTTTGTAGGTTCTCATGTCGATATTTCAAGATATTACAGACGGAATCACTTGTATAATAATGTTTATATATTTATATAAAGGATGGTTAAATTATAAGGGCCGATGTTGAATGTGAACAGCACCTAAACGTCAAGTTTTTTTTCTGTATTTCATTTGGCATTTCTCAATTTCAGACTAACTCAATTTGAACCATGGAAAGACACACACAATCGAGCAACGCGTTAAAGTTATTCAGGCTTATTATGAAAATGTGCGTTCAAATCGAAATTCAAATGGTGCACTTCGAAGAAAATCATCTTCAGTGATGAGGCACATTTTCACCTCAGTGGATTCGTCAATAAGCACAATTGCCGCATTTGGGCGAATGAAATTCGGACGTCATCGAAAATTCGGACCATCGGATGGAGGTGTGTTTTATTCAAAATCAACATCGGCCCTTTAAATTTAACGACCCTTTATTATATAAAATATATAAGTCATGTTTATTTATTTATATGCCGTTTTTTACGAGATATTCGTTGGTAAATGATCGAACACCAGCTCGTTCGGAAGTAGCCGATCGGAAAATTTAATAAGGGGCCAAGCTTTTTATTCCCTGGTCTTACGAAATAATTAAACTAATTAGTAGCTACTTAACTAACAATTTATTTGATCAATCTTTCTGAGTGTATACCAGCATCTGTCCGTGCACACAAATACACAGGTAATGCTGGTGGTTCCTGTGTATTTCTGTATGACTTTGGTTTGCTAGGTGCACAGTAGTGTGGCCCAAAGGCACGAAGTACTCGATTTTGTTTTCTAGAAGATATGTCAGGTTGTTTGATGATTCGTAGTCTGTATGAACAAGTAAAAACGGCGTTAAGTTCGGCCGGGCCGAACTTTATATACCCTCCACCATGGATTGCATTCCACAGAGGTTGCCGGTTTTCGTAGAACTGCAGTAATATTACAGGAAAATATAATTTTTTGAATATAGCCAAACCAAAACAAATACAAATATTGAAAAAATAATTTTATAAATATAATATTTTCATTATTTCAAACCACGCTTATAAAGCAATGCTGCCAATACGTCAATTCAAAAAATAAATATTCTTATATTTATATTTTCAAAGCTATAAATATTGGAAGATAGTGGGTGCTACAGTTGGTTGTATTTC
Organism: Polietes domitor; assembly: GCA_947397865.1. Taxonomy (NCBI): domain Eukaryota; kingdom Metazoa; phylum Arthropoda; class Insecta; order Diptera; family Muscidae; genus Polietes; species Polietes domitor. The sequence continues at coordinate 77,990,902 of OX377622.1, forward strand.
CATTCTATTTTAATTCCAAAAGTACAAATTTTGAAAATCCATTATCAGACGTACATAGTGCAAAATAATCTAACTTCATGATTCAACCAATTTTTGCCGTAATTTTTCTTTTACGAATTTGGAAAAAACTTTTTATTTTGCGTGTATATGCAGTCAGAGGAATGTATACACCGAATTCCACGATTCCATTTGGTTGGTACCATTTTTACCCCCTTGACGTTTCTACGCAAATAGAATTTTATCATTCTAGCTGTAGTCGTTTAGTTGGTACTATTTTTATCCCTCTGTACCATTGTATCCCTGGAAAGTACTAATTTCGAAAAATTCGTCTATTTTCCGTGTCTACGCAGTCAGAGAAATGTATACTCCGAATTTCATGACTCTAGCTGAGGTCATTTCATTGGTACTATTCCTATCCCCTTTTTTCATTTTAACCACAAAAAGTACGAATTTCGAAAAATCAGTTTATTTTCCGTGTCTACACACTCAGAGAAATGTATACTCCGAATTTTATGACTCTAGCTGCGGCCATTTGATTGGTACTATTCCTATCCCCTTTTTTCATTTTAACCACAAAAAGTACGAATTTTGAATACTCCGTGTATTTTACTTATCTATGCAGTCAGAGGAATGTATACACAGAATTTCATTATTCTAGGTACAGCCGTTTGGTTGGTACCATTTTTTATCCCTCTATTCCTATTTTACCCCTTAAAAGTTCGAATTTGGAAAAAATAATTTTATATTATGTATCTACTTAATTAGAGGCATGTACACACCGAATTTCGTGTTTCTAGCTATTGTCGTTTAATATGTACCATTTTTATCCCTTTTTTGCCCCATTTCACCCCCTACAAATAAGAATCACTTTATGGTGCACGTTTTTGCTGTAGGAGATATGCGCATACCAAATATCAAGCAAATATAAACAGACATATTCAGAAAAACATGCTTAAATACGCTAAAATATTAGGGATTATTATGGGTATTTTTAGTCCTTGTGAGGGAAAATTTTTTCCCTTTGGGCAGATTTCGCCCCATTTCAATCCAGACCGACTATAAGACGCATTTATGGAAAATTTGGACGTCCCAGCTCCTTTCGATTAGATTCTAGCGTGCTTTCAACAGACGGACGGACATGGCTAGATCGTCTCAGGTCGATATTTCAAGGTGTTACAAACGGAATGACAAAGTTAGTATACCCCCATCCTGGAGGTGGAGGGTATAAAAATGTAATACTACTATCAAGTGAAGGCGATTCGCTGTTGTAACGACAATGCAACCCCTACATCGACTATATTCTTGTAGCCTACTTCAAGTTAATTTCCAATCCTTAACCAACATTAGAGGCTAACGGAGACAAATGGGTTTCAAATTTTACTGATTTTTGTCTTCCTACGGAATTAATATCAAATTAATATAACTCTTTTTTAGTCATCTATCCAAAATGCAATTCAATTCAAGTGATTCTTAATTTATACTTCTTACAACTAAGATATCTTAAGCCTGATAGGCCAGTTGTACTGCCATGTGTCATTTTGCAGTGGTCAGTGGGATGCCACTGCAATCAACTTTAATTTTATTTACATATATATCGATGTAAGTGGTGGTCTTATCGCCCACTGTTGCAAATCCAACAAAATTGCACCGAACTAATGACCGAGGAGAATAGGTCGCTGAAACTTTGCATGCGTGTACTACTTGGTCCACACTAGAGCATAGCCATTCGTTTGTTTGTTGCTATTCGTATTCTTGTTGCGGAGTATGAAAACTATACCTTGACCTAAATTTCGGATGAACGAAAGAACAGAGCAGAAAAGAAATGAAATAAAATATAAATCTAGTGAAGTAAAGTATGAGCATAATTAAAATATGCTTGCAAAAGCAAACGAGGAGGACCAATACGACGACCATCTGTGCCAAAATTCTCCCCCAGGAGCATATTGAGAATAACGGCGGATGCCCAGCGAATAGCAAAAGACACAGTGGGCTGTTGGAAACTGCATTTATTCCCCCCATTTTAATATTAATCGAAACAGAAAGCAAAACGAAATGCCAAAACAAAGTAATCACAATACAATGGCCTGGCCTGCCTTGTGGTAGACGAGACATTTAACCAACAAAGGCAGCAGGTGCTGCTGGGCGAGGAGCAGGAAATGGAGAACAAAAAACGGAAACGGAAATATTAACGACAAGTAAGACCAAAGCGACCGGTGGCATACGTTTGCATCAGGAGAGAACTAACTTGGCGGCAGTCTAGTTTGTTTGCGAACATGAAACAAATCCGTTAAATTGTGAGAGTGGATTAATTCTAAGCACAACGAAACAAGCTATCTGAAATTATGTACAGGTGTGAAGATTACGTGACGTAATCTTTCACATATAAATTTAAAAAATCTACAGATATTATATTTTATTATTTCGCGACTTTTGCCGCACCCTGTATATACCCTCACTCTCAGAGAACAATTGGAAGGACTTAAATTTTGCTTAGCGCCAGAGTATGTTTATGGGAGGTACTAGAAGTTTGTGCCAATTGGATCCAGCTTCAACATTTGTTAATAACATGACCAAATATGAAGTCATAAGAGATTTCGGGCACCGCTAAAGGAGTTATAAAGCATTTAATTTTATCTAGGATACAGACAATTGTGTGGCAGATACAAGAGGGGACGTGGCTAAAGCTTAAATATTTTTTCCGTTTAAAGTGATTACAAAAACATGTTCAAATATCAAATTGCAAATGCTTTTTACTACCCGTATGTACGTTATTTTGGTTTTATTGTAACCAAAGTTATGCCACTTTGTGTGGCAGGTACCATAAGGGGTGTGGCAATACCACCCATATTCCATGCGAATGTAACATCTATAAAAGCATTGCCAAATATCAAGTTTCGCAGTATTCCGATCAACTGTATAGAAGTTATAACAGCTTTAATTTTACGTAATTTTGGGTGATTTGTGAGGGAGGTACTGGAATGGGCGTGGCAAAACGCGTCATATTCAGTACGCTTAAATGATTATAAGAACATTATCAAATACCAAAATAGAACCGATTCCGAAAATCCGTGTGAGAGTTACATTAGTTTTAATTGGACATAAGAATATCAGTCATTTGTGTGGGAGGTACTAGAAGGGGAGTGGAAATTACACCCATTTTCGAACTGAAACTAAGTTTGGGAAAAATATTACCATATGCAAGGTTTGAATTGATTCCTTACCTCCTTTCATGAGTTATTGTGTACATCAGCCAGACAGACGGATGGACATTGCGTGAAACGGATTTGGTCCAAACATACTTAGGGTCTTAAGTCACTCCTTCAATGCGTTACACTGTTATCTCTCCCAAATGATATATACCCTCCTACTCTGTAGAGTGAGAGCATAAAAAGACCACAATGATGAAGCAATAGCTCTCATAGTATGAAATCCCACGTACAAAGGTAGAGCAATTGAAAAATCGCACTTGTAGAGGTCAACAGTGAAAGTGAAACCCCACTTTTATATATCTCACTTATAGAGGTAAATTCCGAAAAATTCAATCCCAATTAAAGATGTTCAAAATCCCGCTTAAAAAGGTTTTTTGTGTGAAGTGTGCAGGGACCATCAAAACTAGTGGATTCCCACTTATGCAGATCCCACTTATCCAGGTTTGACTGTAATACATATTACTGTAGTTACAAAGTTACATTTAATTTAACGTACAACCGGGCGTGATCGAACATATCCTTTCACAATGATAGCACCAATATTAATGCTATCTTCCACGAAAATTGGTTCTCGGTTCAGTTCCCCAATATGCTGATTTCAAGAAACTCCAAAATTCATTGGCTCCCAATGTCTCCTGACCTTACTGCACCTGTTTTTTTGTGGGTTCATGTCAAACAAAACCAACAAATGTGGACATTTATAACAATGTAATAGACCGACAATTTAGACAATTCCCAGACATGCATCACTGAATGCCACACATGCATCACCGAGCCGGTGACGCATGATCTGTTAGTTTTCAAATGAAGAAAGATAAAATAATGTATCTGAATTAAAAAGTTTTACTAACTACCTATAACTACTAACTATACTATAACTACTAAGCTCGCGTATCAATTATATTGCGCGTCCACAGTGTACATTCGTACAAACCAAATTTCGTGGTCCTATTTACAGTCGTGTTCTTGTTACCATTTTTATCCCTTTTTCCATTTTGGCCCTAAAATTACAAAAAATCCCTCAATGTTGCTCATATAGAAAGTCAGAGGAATGTACAAAATGAGATTGATGATTTCAGTTTCGAATTTTGAAAAATCGTGTGTTCACGTTTTCACTATTCATCTCACTTTTATTTACTTTTTGGTGGTTTTGCGCTACAAGAAGAATGTATGCAACAAATTTCAAGTGCAGAATTTAAGAAAAAGTATGATTGAATAATCTAAATATTAGGCTATGTTTTCCTGTTTTCAACAGACATACGGACATGGCTAGATCGTCTTACAATTTAACCACGACCTAGCATAAATATATATATATACTTACACTCCATCCTAAGGTGGAGGGTGTACAAATGTATCAGAAGAACTTATTTCCATACATCCGTATTTTAAATAGATAAATTTCAAGGTAATATATAAATAAATAGAAATATTACCAAATTTACATATATCATTTGCAATTAAGTCATAGAAATAAAATCAGATAGACCTACCTAGCTGAAATGTTTTCGAGCATTAATCACGTATACACGCCTAATGCGGCTAAACCTAAGTTGTCAGAAAACTTGGAACATTCAATTTTATCGTGAATAATGCGGTGGTAGATACCACTAAAACATGTTTACATATTGGATTTTCTAATTTGAACAAGAAAATTCCCAATTTGAAGATCGAAAAGAAAAAATTTCCAAATAATGTATTACATTCAAAACACGCACAGAAGTGTCCATGTTCTCTTATAGTCATAAATTTCACTTATACTGGATAGTTATCCAGGCAAAGTCAAAAAAATTAATGTAAATTTATTTTCTGAAAATGTTGTTGATATATGAAAAATTACACTGCCCAACAAATTAATACTTTTTGCATAGAGCAGAATGAAAGATAATGTTGAGTAGATCATTTTTGCAGAATAAATTTATAGTCCAGCTGGCCTGAGTTTCTTTTTACAGAGGATCAAAGTTTTCATTTTTTGGTTGAAGGGATCATTATACTAAGTGAGAAATGTGTTGCGGGTTAATGTCTGAGAGAATTCTTATTGTCAGAACTATATTGCGGAATAGATTATTGTGGAAGATCTTAGCCCTCTAGCTCCTCTCTTTATGGGTAAATTTGACCCTTTTTTCAAGACCTTTCAAAAATGACATTATGGACTAAAATGTTCTACGAAAAAATTTGCCGGAAAATTCAGTGGGGGTCACCAAAGTTGTAAATAAAGCGCTACACGCTTAAATAGCAAAATTATACGCCAACTTATACAACAAAATGACTAGGTTAAAATTCGTCCATGTTTTTTTTTTGAAGATTGATAATTTTCTGCAAATACTGTGGGTATTTGGGTAGAGCACCATAAACAAAAAATACAAATTGAATATTTTTGCAGAAATTTTTATTTCCGCGGGAGGTATGACTAGAATTATTTTGTATGCATCACATTTTTGTTTTGAAAATTTTTCGCGATCGATCCAACGGATGTTCTACTCAACTTGTTCTTTTAGAATTATAGGGTCGCTATTCTGTTGCAAAATGCTGTGGGAAAGGGTAATTTTTTGCTTTGATTGAAAATTTAACATTTTGTTTATGCTTTCGTAAAAGAAAATACCCTTATTATATTTATTCAACAATATTAAATTGCTGACAAAACTTCATTATTATTACCTTCGATACAAATTTATGCAGTTTCAGACATAAAATAAAACAAATTTAGTATTTAGAATAATTAATGAAATATTTTTTAAACATTTCCCATTCGTTTGTGACAAACTAAACAAAACTATAATAACAATGAACCAGTCATTTCTAATAATAAATAAAAGTGCCATTGTAGACGGAAATTTCCCGGGAAAACGGAAAGTGTTTAAACATATTTAATTGATTATTCTAAATTTAATTTATTATACGACTGAAATGGCAACATTTTACAATCATACAATTTTTTAGACCTAATAGTTCTTGATTCTAAATACAATCTAAGATATTTACTGAATTCGGCGACGTTTAACGTTGTACACCTCTGAAACAAGCTCTCGAACAAATCCAAAGAGGAAATAGAAAAAGCAACAACTAACCGACATGCAACAGTTTCAAATATATGTTTTCTTTTTTTTTGCAGAAAGAAAAATTGAGTAGGGAATGGTACAATGTGCTTTCACAGCCGTGTATCGTCTATGGGTGGGTGATGAGTGTGTGTATGTCTATTATGTCAGTGACTGTGAGTGCGGCTGAGTGTGTGTTGAATAGCAACGAGGAGTGTAGTACTGTATTTGTTTTTCATTTCCGCTGGAAGCTTACCGTAACTTCCGTTTGGTATTTCAACATATTAGAGAGATGAAACTTTATCGCAGATCATACGGGGATTGCTAAGAAGGCAACTCAAATGGATTTGTAATGGAATACACGAGTATTTTGGTTTTGTTAATGTGGGTTTCGCTGAGGGTGCAACTACAACTGAAAGCAGATGTAATACATACGAATGATGCTGCGGCGTTGGTTATTCCCTGGAACAAATTGTTGCGGTAATTGGGATACTTAATTTGCGATTTATTTCCAACTATAATTTCTTAATCTGGCAAATATTAATTAGCGATGTATTATTAAATATTTGGGAGCAGGAATTCATTTAAGTCAGTTGTGGTTTCACCTCAATAGATATCGGAAATGTTGTTAGAGTTATCTAACAATGATATTAGTGACGTTCGAAGCAGGCTTTAAACATTCGATCGTTATTAGTGAGTATAATAATATGTATATAGCTCTCAGCATATTGTATGAGTGTCAACAAGGTAGTTGTATGGTAAACTTGAAAATACTAACTAAAGCAAGTAAAAACGGCGCTAAGTTCGGCCGGGCCGTACTTTATATACCCTCCACCATGGATTGCATTTCACAGCGGCTGTCGATTTTCGTAGAAGTGCTGTAATATTACAGGAAAATATATTTTTTCAATATAGCCAAATCTCAATCAGAGGAATGTATACACTGAATTTCATTATTCTAGGTGCAGCCGTTATGTTGGTACCATTTTATCCCTATATTCCCATTTTACCCCTTAAAAGTACAAACATGGAAAAAAGACTTTTATATTATGTATCTACTCAATTAGACCGAATTTCGTGTTTAGAGCTGCTGTCGTTTGATATGTACCATTTTTATCCCTTTTTGCCCCATTTCACCCCCTACGAATAAAAAACACTTTATGATGCACGTTTCTATTGTAGGGGGAATGCGCAGACCCAATATCAAGTAAGTACAAGATATTGAAAAAATATGCTTAAATACTCTAATTATTATGGGTGTTTTTAGTCCTTGTGAGGAGCTAAAGTTTCAATCCCAACCGATCTACTATAAGACACATTTATATAATTCGGACGACCTAGCTCCTTTCGTTTAGATGCCAACGTGCTTTCAACAGACTGGCTGACGGGCATGGTTAGATCGTCTTAGAATTTTATCACGATCAATATAATAATAATAATATATAATATATATATACTTTATAGGGTCTCAGGTCGATATTTCAAGGAGCTACAAACGGAATGACAAAGTTAGTATACCCCCATCCTGGAGGTGGAGGGTATAAAAACTAACATTAAAGACCAGCTGCTATATATGTATAGATGCATGGGGACGGACGCGTAGTGATCGGAGCGAAGGTCATGTGTTAGAAAAATTAAATTTGGTAAATGATTGTAGTTCGTCGTATTTGAGGAAAAACAAGAAGTAAGAAAATGCTAAAGTCCTGCATCACTACCTGTGCCAATATATGGTTCCTTGTCAACATAAATGTTAGACTATCAATGGACCTACTTTTTGTATAGTATTGTCCAGTGAGTTAACCTTTAACCGTAGCACGTATACAACGTCGTAACCCCAAAGCACATTGCGACGACAAAAATTAACAATAACAAACAAAGAAAACCATAATTTATAGTTTCAATTGATGTTAGCGTTTTATTTGATTGATGAACGAAACTACAAATTTCCCTTTATATTTTATATTTTTATTTATAACCGATCACACCGGCTTCCATTATAAGTGTTTCTAGTTAGATTATAAGATGTTATGCAGAATTTAAAGAAAATCGGGTACAATATGTGGATTCTAGATAGAAAAAATTAAAATCGGGATCGAAATTTGGCTATAGGGCTATATATTAGGGGCTATATATAAATCTGAACCGCTCTAACTCGCTATCACCAAAGGTGTTTCTAATTAGATTATAAGGTGTTAAACCAAATTTGAAGAAAATCAGGTACCACATGTGCTTAATAGGGCGGAAAAAGTCAAATCGGGAGCGACATTTGTATGATGGCTATATCTAAAGCTAAACCGATTTGCCTCAAATTAAATAACGTTCGTCCTTGATGCACAAAACTTACTTGTGCCAATTTTTGTTAAGACCGGACTATAATTGCCACCTGTAATTTGATTACAATAATAGATGGACAGACGGACATCGCTAAATCGACTCAGAAAGTGATTCTAAGCCAATCTGTATAATAAACGATTGGTCTAACTCTTTTCCTTTTGGGTGTTACAAACAAATGCAGAAAGACATAATACTCTCCTGGAGTGTATCAATATAACGGTTGTAAATTATATTCAGTTATTGGCATCGGACACTGTCGATATTGCATATTTCATCAGGAAGTTCCATCAATGATTGCTTGCATTGAATCGAATCGAAAGAAAAGGTTTGTGAAAGAATTAACAAAGTCGGTCAAGATGACGAATATTTTAGAAATTTCACAAATCGAAACACTTGAAATCAATAGGTGATTTTATAGGCTTTAACAAATCGTAAAAGAAGATTCTGGTGCTTAAGTTTTATCATTGTCCAAATTTAACTCAGTGGTGTAAATTAGATCATAATAGTTTTTTCATATACGGTAATTTTTATGAGGCCAATAAATAAATTTTAAACGTGTTCTTCATATTAATAAGCGTAGGTCAAATATCAATCGTGTAAAATTTAAGAATTTCATTATATGTCCATCAGCATAACACAGTGCAACACGAAAAAAAATAACCATATACGGACACCGCTACATGATAAAAGACCAAAAAAAAAAGACCCGTGTTTTTTTTTCCCCCAAAGTCATGCACTTTTTTTATGGGCCCCCAGAGATTTGAGGCCTCGGTGTAATTTTTGGAAAAAAGTGATCATATTCTCAGGCTCATATCTTGCAAACCGTTCGGAATTTTGATTTACTCTCTGAGGCAAAGTTCTAGCTCTTGTCATAAAGAAGATTGTGAACATATAAAATCAAAAAAACTTCATCTTCAAGGTCAAAATCGCAAAAAACTTAAAAAAACATATGAACGTCCTAGGAATTATTCTTAACACCGTTTAGGTAGCGCTTAGGTAGCCGCAAAAGTGAAAAAATTTCCAAAAATTAGATTTTTTCCTTTTTTGCCCTGTTCAGGTCCATAGGTAGCAAACCGTTAAACCGTCAACGAGAACTCAGCGGACAAAGTTATAGAAAAAGCAAGAAAAAGCAAAAACAATTTTTCACTTTTGCGGCTACCTAAGCGCTACCTAAACGGTGTTAAGAATAATTCCTAGGAAGTTCATATGTTCTAGAAAGTTGTTTATTGAGATCTTAGGTACATTTTTGTAGTTGATTGTTTCCCTGAATTTTCAACGGTTTGCTACCTATGGACCTGAACAGGGGAAAAAAGGTTAAAAAAAATCGAATTTTTTTAAGTTTTTTGCGATTTTGACCTTGAAGATGAAGTTTTTTTGATTTTATATGTTCACAATTTTTGTTCTTTATGACAAGAGCTAGAACTTTGCCTCAGAGAGTAAATTACGAACGGTTTGCAAGATATGAGCCTGAGAATATGATCACTTTTTTCCAAAAATTACACCGAGGCCTCAAATCTCTGGGGGCCCATAAAAAAAAGTGCATGACTTTGGGGAAAAAAAAAACATGGGTCTTTTTTTTTTTTGGTCTTTTATCATGTAGCGGTGTCCGTATATGGTTATTTTGAAATGACTTCAAAAATGTTGCACAGTGTAATAAACGATGTGTTTCTCGTTTCAAACAAATTAGTTCTTCTGGAACTCTTTAAATTGAATATCATCCACACGTGACGCATGTGCGACATGCATAATTCAGTACTGCCAAGTTACCGAAATAATTCCATTAAAAATAGATTTGGAACCACTGTGCGCATTTCTGTAAAGAAAAACTCTTTCAGCAGCAGCATCGTAGCAGCACCCTGTACCTAATTCCAAAAGAACATAGGCACGTTCATCGACATACCTTCAGTAGTTCTATTCAATCGTATAGGCTTAATGGAATTAAAGCTTTTCCCACAAAAATCGATAACGCCATAATTAATGCAAGTAAAAATGCGTTAAATTTGGTCGGGCCGAATCTTATATACCCTCCACCATGGATTGCATTCCTCAGCAGAATAGAGACTGTCGACTTCAAGTATAAGTGCAATAAAATATAAGAAAAATAAGTAAGGAAAGGTTAAAGTCGGGCGGAGCCGACTACTTTCTACACGAATACAATGCAATTCGGTAAAAAGGTGAAATTGGGACAGATTTTTGTATGTGTCTAATCATAGACCGAAGTGACCAAACCTGAAAGTCAAGCGAACTTCATTAAGTTGTTGTTAAGGGCCGAATCTTTTATACCCTCCACCACGGAATTCATACCACAGTATTATCGGCAGATTAGAGGCTGTAGAGGTACCATTTTTATCCACATTCACCCCATTTCCGCCTAAAAGTACAAATTTCGAAAAATCCTTCTTATTTCGCAAATTCTAGTCACCGAATTTCGTGATTTCAACTTCACCTGTTAGGTTGGTACTAATTTTATCCTTTTTTCCAATTGTTGTTGTACAAGTACGAATTTTGAAAAGTTCCTCTATTTTACGTATCTACCCAATTAGAGAGAGGTACATTCAAAATTGCATGTCTCTAGCTATTGACGTATTATTGGTAAAATTTTTATCCCATTTCGCCCGCTAAAATGTGTATTTACTTTTTGGTGATTTTACGCTACAAATTTCAAGTTCATATAAAGCAAAAATTAAAAAAAAATCTTAAATATTCTAAATATCAGTCCTTGTTAAGGAACAAATTTTCCCTCTTGCCCAATTTCGCCCACTTTCAATCCCTACCGATCTGCCACCATAAGACATATTTAGGGAAAATTTGAACCTCCTAGCTCATTTCGTTCGGCGTCTAGCGTGTTTTCAACAGACAGACGGACATGGCTAGATCGTCCTAGAATTTTACCACGACCCATAATATATATACTTTATGTAGTCTGAGATGAATATTTCTAGGTGTTACAATCGGAATGACAAAGTGAATATACCCCCATCCTTAGGTGGGGGGTATAAAACCCTTTATGTTGCGCGTCTACACAATCAGTGGAATGTACACGCCGAACTTAATAATTATCAATCTTCAGCCATTTGGTCGGCACCAATGTTATCGCTTTTCCCATATTTCCCCCTAAAAATCACTTCTGTTTGACGAAATTCATTATTCTAGCTGCTGTCGTTTTGTTGGTTCCATTTTTATATCTCTATTCACATTAAATAAATTAATTAAAAGTACAAATTTGAAAAGATCTCCTTATTCCATGTGTCTATTCAATTAGAGGAATGTTTCTATCTATTGTCGTTTTATAGGCACGATTTGTATCCCTTTTTGTCCCGTTTCACACCTACAAATGAGAATCGCTACCATACGATACCAGTGGAATGCGCATACCAAATATCAAGTAAATATAAGCAGTCATATTCGAAAATCATGTTTAAGTACTCGAAACATTTCTCGATATATTTTCCGCAAGGGAAAAATTTTTCCCTCTGGACCGATTTTGCCCATTTTTAATCCCAACCGATTGGACGTCCTGGGCCCTTTCGTTTAGATGCAAGCGTCGGGCGGGCCGACGGACAGACCTGGCTAGATCCTCTGAGAATTTTATGACGATCCATAATATATATACTTTATAGGTCTTAGTCGATAGTTCAAGGTGTTACAGACCTCTTCTGGTCTAAGTGAGTCAGATCATTTTTTCCTAACCCAACTGTATAAAACCGAATATAGTTTTTAAATGGCAACAGAAAATCCTTGTATTTTGTTCGGAGAATGGCTCATATACAGACCGGCTATGTTAAGATACAAGTCCGCTTCTACATGAGGCTGCCGCAAATTAATCTCTTAGACTTACCGATGTTTATGATGTTTACGTTTTGTACTATCACTTGGAACTATTTTTTCGAGGTCATCATTTTTATCTGATTCCATTTGTAATTGCATATCATAAGCGTAATCTTCAGTATAAGGATATTGTCTGCTCGGCCCAATACGCCCCATTTTCGTTGTTGTTTTCGTTTTCGTTTTCGTTTAGGTTTTTTGTTTGTGGTCGTTTTCATTATGTCCAGCAGCAGCATTTGTTCCGAATCATTCGTCCATGACGGACATTCGTTGCAAGAGTCCATTCGATGTGACCAACGGAGGGGAGCAAACCAAATATTTTGTTGAAAGTTTATGAAAAAGAAGAACAGGAAGAAAAAGAACACATAAGGAATTAGTACACAAACGCCAGTAGAATAAAAATAGAAAAAAACAGAGGGACGAAGAAGATGTGGGGAGCGGGGGAAAGCACAGAGTTATTAATGATGAGTTCGTGTCAGAAATGTTCATAAAACATTTTGATAAGAATTCTTAATTAATGCTTTATTGTCTAGTTTCATTCGTCTTCGAGTTTGTTTCTTAGTTTTAGTTTTGCTCTGCTTTGTTGTTTTTTTTGCAGTGGATAGTAAATATTTCATTAATTTATACGAGCATGACCGGAGACTTTGCGTCCAGTCCAACTATGTACCATCACTTACATGGGATCATTGGGGGGCATACTGAGTATGCAGTGCTGCAAGCCACTGGATGTGGGATAGACCAGTACTGGATCGGAACAGCGATGATAGCGTTCTGTAAAAGGAAATGGATTTAGTAATTAAACGAAATTTATTAAATTAGTTCAACTATGTGTGTGTGTGTGATTGTATCTATTGATAGCTGTGTGGTGTTTTTATCTAAATCAAATTGCTTTTAATGGCATATTCGAGCTGAATGGCCATGTGAGGACCCCTTCAGCTCGAATAGGTGCACGTACGAGAATTAACGGTTAAAGGCTTTTCTATTATGGCGCTGTATTTATTCAACTCCCGGTTAGTTGTGGGTGTACTATTCTGGTGCTTTATCGAATCAACTGTTTCGATGTACGAATCCACTTCTGACTTATTCCGACCGTTCACTACCCACGAAGTTTCTAAACATTTGGATGCATTGGATGCATTGAGTTTAGTCTAATTAAAAATACGAAAAAAATTTCAAAAATATGAAGGATATTTGACATCAAAGGATGTTACTAACTATCACCTATATACACAGGAAAATATAAATACATGACATTCTAGGGAATGACACATTTAAAATATATAGGTACTGCGGAACACATATGTAGATGGATTACACCAGGTCAGTTTTTATCACACACACACAATTTTTGTGTGTCAGGGCATAGGGTCATCCCAAGGAACTATAAAGCTGACGAGCTTGCAGATTACCACCCTATCCTACAAATTCTACTGGAACTTGCCTAAACAGGTACAGCTTTCTTTGAAGTCTGACTGTTAAAGTCATTCGTACGTCATGAAGTTTGGTTCGCTGAGGATTCTAAACACTGTAATCGCAATGGACCTCTACTGAAAAAAGTGACTGACACCGCAACCTATTCATATACTTTATATTAGCACAAGAAGAAGTGGCTTGTTGTACACCATCAGAAAAATTGACTTACTCGATATTTCGAACCGTGATCGCTAACCGCGATCACTACTCTGATGATCTTGTATAATTTCCCGGTGGCAATCGGGAATCTTTGAAGCTGTAACCCCAGACCAACTATTCATACGAACAACAAATTTTACGACTTTTTTCTATTATATTTTAGAAAAATCAACCAGAATTTCAGTGAAAAATCACCAGAATGATAATAATTCCTTAGTTTATTTATGCAAGAAAAAAACGAAGAAAAAGTAAATAATGGACAAATTATGTTTTTTTTTTCATTTTTGCACCATCAAAAAAAATATGAAAAAAATATATTTTTTTCTTGGATTTTTCACTGCTTTTATACCTTGCGTTAATATGCTAATGAAAAAATGCATTTTGAAATTTTCCACTCAAATTCTGGCTGATCTTACAAAAATAAAATAGAAAAAATTCCTAAAAAAGAGAACCCATCATTTCGCTCAAAACGGCATCTAAGAACACTACTTTAAAATTAAAAAATATGGATGAATGTAATCATTTCGTAAATCAAAATAAAAGAAATAAAATTGTGAAAACTTTAAAAAATATAACGCGCCTAAAACAAACCACTTCAATACTTTAAAAGTAATAGGTATTGCCTTCAAAGAAAGGTATATTACATTAAAATCGGTCAATGATTTCAGGAGTTAAATGCGATTGAATGAACACACCTTTTAGAAAAATATGAAATGAAAAATCTAATTTTTACGAAAAATTTTCAAAACAATCGCAATTGTATCCTGTAAATGTATTTGTTTGACAAAAAATATTAAATCGGAAAGGACATCTGTATGGAGGGATATTGAAACATGGAATGATGTTTATATAGGGTCCGCCAAATAACTTTCTTTGTCTCGGCTCCCCACAAATAATTGTCCAACGGTTGAATAGTTGAATTGTGCCAATTTTAAAGAAAATCGAGTACAATATGTGGTTTCTAGAGCGGAAAAAGTCTAAGCGGGAGCGACATTTGTATGGGGGCTATATCTAAATCTGAGCCGATTTGACCACTTTTCACAAGAAATATTTCTAGCTGAAATATAAGGTGTTAAGACAAATTTGAAAATATGCCGGAAAAAGTCAAATAGGGAGCGAAATTTGTATGGTGGCTATATCTAAATCTGAACCGATGTGCTTCAAATTAAATAGCGTCAGTCTTCGGCATGCAAAGATCGAATAGATGCGCACACAGACGGACGTGGTTAAATCGATTCAAAAAGTTATTATAAACATTCTTATATATATTTTCAAAAAAGCGTAATTACCATAAATAATCTACAAATATTTAATGAGTGCTACAATTGGTTGTATTTCCATTCCATTTTAATTCCAAAAGTAAAAATTTTGAAAATCCGTTATCTCAATTTCATGACTCTAGCTGCGGTCATTTGGTTGGTACTATATTTATCTTCTTTTTTCATTTTAACCCCAAAAAGTTCGAATTTCAAAAAATCCGTTTTGACTCATTTCACCCCCTACGAATAAAAATCTCTGTATGGTGCTCGTTTTTGCTATAGTGGGAATGCGCATATTCAATATCAAGTAAGTACAAGCATACATATTAATATTTCGCCCGGTTTCAATCCCAACCGATTTACGACTTAAGACGTATTTATGGAAAATTTGGACGTCCAAGCTACTTTCGTTTAGATGCTAGCGCGCTTTCAACAGACGGGCGGACGGACGGACGGACATGGCTAGATCTCTTCAGATCGGTATTTCAAGGTGTTACAATCGGAATGACAAAGTTAGTATACCCCCATCCTGGAGGTGGAGGTTATAAAATTCGATTTGTGCATTGATTGCATGATTGAACTACGAACCGTGAATCCAAGTAAAATATTCTCGCTTAACCTGTCTACACAGTCTAACCCAATATAGTAATCTATTTGAAATCGCAGAGACTGTATATGTTTTGAGGATTATATAATACTCTTGACTCTCTCTTCTATGAATTTATGATATGACTATTTTGTATTCTTCTAAGTTAACGTATTTAAACAACTACTCACTGTATTTTCTCTTCTTCTTTCGATACTCATCATCACTGCCACTCTGGCCCGTTGGAATGATGGGTTTGAATCGCTGTTTCTCCTTGAGGCGCGCTGACGACTTCGTTGTTGTACAGCAACCCGTTGGACCAATACTGGAACCTGTTGACGTAGAGGTCATACGATGCAACTTCGCTGTGTCATCGGGTACCGAGGAACTGGCAACGATAGCACCATTTAATCTGGCCGTGGCGATGGCACTACCAGCTGCAGGAAATGCCGAAGGTGGCGCTCCGACCAGAGTTGAGGTCGAAGATGAGTCGATCACAGGATATTGTTGAGGCAAGTCCGACGTTGTTGCCACCGTAACAATATGCAAAGATGGCGGTGGTAGTGGTAGTGGGGGTGAAGCAGCTGACGATGGGGCTTTAGTCTTCGTTGGGGATGATGACGATGATGCACTCGCCATGGGCGATTTAGATACTAATTTGAAACTATCTACTAACATTTTCTGCTTAATATTGCTCGCAATGTGTAATTGCTGTAATTGTTCAATTGGAAGAGCTTGTGATGGCAGCTCCGGCGGTGAGTGCATAGCCACTGGCGACGGCTGGGCCGTCTCGCAGGGAGGCGGCGGTGGTGGACGGGTGCGCCCATTGCCGAGGGCCATCAGTAGGCCAGTACTTTTCGATTTAAAGCGATCGTTGAAGGAAACCGGCCGACCGGGCAAAGCAAAGTCGGACACGCGAAAGCCGCCCGTGGGCGAGGGCGAGGCATGCAGTGACAGAGAGTCACTTTGATTGAGCAGTGTGCTGACCGTGAGATTGGCACTGTCTTCCGAGGTGTTTTGCCGCGAAATATTACGAGACTCGAAAACGCTGTCCGTGTAGGAAAATTGATTGGGCAGAAAGCGTGTCCGGATCGTCGATTCCAAGGCCAGTGGACTTTGAGTGATGGTGGCAGTTGTGGGCAAGGGTTCGATTATATTAACGGGCGGCTGAGCTGCCGACGAAGTCGAGGCAGCCAGAAATTTGCTAATGGGTGGTGACATGGGGGCATGCACCATGGTCTTGATGACATGGCGTGCCGGTAGTATGGGACTGCACTGAGCACTTATGGACTTGGCATCCAGTATACGCTGCCTCTTAGCCGCTCGAATACGCTCGTAGACGGCCGTATCGATGTCTTCGGGTATGATTTCCGTGACGCCAAAACTGACGGTGCAACGCGAACTGGCAAAGGAGAGACTCTCGATGCTGTCACGCAGCGAAGTGAGGCTATCATCGGCCATGGTATTGGAATTGAGACGAGCACCCTCCCCATTGCCATAGCCACTGGCCAGCGAGGAGGTGTCACAGGTCACAGGATCCCTGGTTCCCTGCTGAGGCACTTTGGCGGCCGTGTTCTGGCCACCACTGGTTTGTTTGGATTCACCCGATGAACTGGAGACATGAATCTCCGTGGGCGTGCCATGGGTCTGGGCCAGAACTAAAACGCTACGCTTCACCATTTTGCCCGAGGAGTTGCTTAAAGTACTGGTTATGCTATCGTCGGCCTGGGTGGCCGGCTGCTGTATCGGTGATTCATAACTGGCAGTGTTTGATTTTGATTTGGACCTTGTTGCACGCGGCGAACGCTGCGAGGAATGTTGACTGGGGCTCTGCAGCGAGACGCTACGATCCACTTCTATGTCTGACAAGGGGCGCGGATGTTGTGGCTGTGTCAGTGTCTGTGGCCGGGGCCCGTGATCCTTTTTAATGGCAGTTTTCGTCGAAAGTTTCGTCGTTAGTTTCTGTGGCGTTGTAGGTTCTGAGTGCGCTTGCAAGCCATCGTCCTGCAAGCCTCCATCCGACTCACTGATCATGGAGCTTTTACGGGAATCCACACTGCTGAATAGACGCTTGGCCAAGAAGATGCGGCCAATGGATTTGCGCTTCAGCCGTTTGTTGCGCTTGCGTTCCTCACAGTCACGCTTCATGGCCTGCATTTTCTTTTCCAGCAGAGAGTTGAACACTATTTCGTAGGTCACGGCCCGCTGATAATCCTCTAGGTCGGGCATGCCATACGTGGAGACAGCCTTGTCCGACTTGGTGAGGGCTACCTCCACGGGTTGTGCATCTTTGCTGACCTCGGGATGCTCAATGTCCGGCTTTTCCACATCCTGCGGTGTTATCTCTTCCGTCTCATCTCCGTCACGCTGCTGGGGATACCTAGACGTATCTTTAGTGTCATCATCCATTTTAGAGTTTTGATTTATAGTCACCGCACCACTCAACTTAAATACTATAATATTTTATCCAGACTCCTGGCAAACATTTGGCAAATCGGTTGCCGAGTGTGGTGGTGTTGGTGTTGGCGGTGGCGGTGGCGGCGACGGCGGCGGTGTTGTTTGTTTTTATGGCTTGAAGGGAATTTGAGATGTCGCTGTAAGCGTTGCTGTTTATTTACGAGGGTTGTTAACAATGACAACAACCACAACGTTGGCGAGGAGGATGACAATGGCGACAATGACACTTTGATTGATAACCGAGATACTGATGATGCTGCTGCTCTTGCTGTTGCTGTTGCTTCTACGCTGTATGTTGCTGTTGCAAATACTGCTGATAATGATAATGTTGTTGTTGCTGTAGCTGTTGTTTTTGAATGTTCTACTGGTTTCGATTCTGTTGTTCCTTTGTCGGCGTCTGATGATTTCTTCAACATTTTTCATTTATTTTGCATAACATCGACATCAGCAACGACGGCAATGACAACACATAT
Organism: Polietes domitor; assembly: GCA_947397865.1. Taxonomy (NCBI): domain Eukaryota; kingdom Metazoa; phylum Arthropoda; class Insecta; order Diptera; family Muscidae; genus Polietes; species Polietes domitor. Next base: position 78,009,712 of record OX377622.1, read on the forward strand.
GAGGACGATATCGATGATGATGTTGTTGCCGGTGTTGTAGGTGCTGGTGCTTGTGATGACGATGATGACGCCACTAATGATGTTGTAAATATTTGAACTGATTTCCGATATTCAGCCAAACAAAACATATTGACATTTGTGGTATTTGTGGCATCAACGGCAGCAAACGACTGCTCTGCACGATTCACTTCACAATGGGTTGGGGATTTTTTATTCAACTTTCCACCGATATTGTGTTGCAGGCGAATGTGCGAAAATGTGTCGTTGTTTTCTACTTGTTTAGCATTTAGTTGGTATGCCCGCTCCGCTTGCCGTGGTTTCCCTTCGCCCACCAAAGCGTTTGTTTTCCCTTTTTTGCTGCTGCTGCTACTGCTGCTGAGAATTCCTGACGATGTCTTTAACAATAAGTATTTCAAGAGATTGTTTTTACATCCTTTAGTTGTCTTCTTTAGTTGTAAACTTGTTGTCTATTGTTGAAGTGTCCTTGTTGAGCGGAGGAGCGTAGCAACGGCGTGCCACTTTGTCTTTGTTGGCAATATCTGTAAGCAAAGAGAGATTGCAATAAGAAGAAGAAAGTTAGCAAGTTATGTCAATAGTCGGAATAAAAACAATTGATTTCAATGAGGAAATAAAAGACGTGAATACTGTAGTACTGTGTATGTAGTAAGGAACATGCCAGAGCAAGTAAAATCAGCGCTATAGTTTAACGATAAATTGTTTTGACAACAAATGGAAATTCGAATACCAGCAGAATTTCGACTCGTTTCGCATTACTTTGAATTGGTGGCATGGATAAAATGGACTTAGTTAACACAGTGTGACTTGGTTCTCCCGTTGCAGTAGAACAACTGAAACAGATGGAAAGATTTTGCGCTTATGTTGATCTTATTGTAGGAATATAAGCAAAGTTATATGATTCCGAGAATAAGCCCACAACTCTCAACAATTCAAATATTAAATATCAACGTTTGTGGATAAAGGCTGGTACAATTTTGCAAAGTTTGGTTAAAATACTACACCGCAGTTCGGTAGTTTTTAATAGCAAGCCAATGGAATATAAAAATATTTTCTATTCCTAAGCAACTTATGGAATAATTTTCTCCAATTTTTTACATTACATGAAACTCATCCGAATGAAAACACCTTTCCCAACAGACGCTTGTTGGAAAACCGAAGATTAATTTCATACTTGAAATCTCCTTTGACATAAATGAAAAAGCAGCGCCGACCATACACAAATTCATTTCGAGGCAAAGAACTTCGGTTAAATTAAACAAGGAAACGCTAAAGTCGGACAGGGCCACTTTCTAACTCATTAATTCGGGAAAAGGTGATACCGTGAAGGATTTGTATATGGATCCTAATCATGGACCATTGTGTCCAACTGTCATAATGTATGTAAAATATACGCATTCTGCCAATTTATTTCAAAGTATTCTCTAAATGTTTGTCAACAAATGTTAAATCGGAACTATGTATGGGGGTCTATTAAAACCTAAAACGATGTGACCCACTTTTACAATGAATGTTTACTGGTGAAATATAATTTGTAAAGTTTGGCCAAAATCGGCCAAACATGTGGTACCAACATTTGTATGGGGGCTTTATTTAAACTGAACCCACTTTCTACCACTCTCTTCACAGGCGTTTCTAGTTGGATTATAAGATGTTGTGCCAAATTTAAAGAAAATCGGGTACAATATGTGGTTGCTAGAGGTTCTGGAGCGACATTTGTATGAGGACTGTATCTAAATCTGAACCGATTTGCTTCAAATTAAATAGAGTTCGCCCATGGGCCCGCAAACTGTGCCAATTTTTGTTAGGATCGAACAATAATTGCGACCTATATTTGATTACAGGAATAGAGGGACGGACAGGCGGACATTGTTAAATCGATTCCAAAAGTGATTCTATGTCGATCGGAATACTTATCGTTTCCTTTTGGATGTTACAAAAAAATGCACAAAGACATAATACCCTAATTGTGGAACACAAACTCCATTTTATTATACACTCCACGAGAGTATTATGGCTTTGTGCATTTGTTTGTAACACCCAAAAGGAAGTGAGATAGACCCATTGTTAAGTATACCGATCGACTTAGAATCACTTTCTGAGTCGATTTAGCAATGTCCGTCTGTCCGTCTGTCCGTCTGTCTGTCTGTCCATCTATTGTTGTAATCAAATTACAGGTCGCAATTATAGTCCGATCTTAACAAAAATTGGCACAAATAAGTTTTGTTGATCAAGGATGAGGCAAATGGGTTCAGATTTAGATATAGCCCCCATACAAATGTCGCTCCCGATTTGACATTTTAAGCTCTAGAAACCACATATTGTACCCAATTTTTTTTTAAATTTGGCACAACATCTTATAATCCAACTACAAACACCTATGCAAAAATTGGATAAGATCGGTTCAGATTTAGATATAGCCCCCCATACAAATGTCGCTCCCGATTTGACATTTTCCGCTCTAGAAACGACATATTATACCCGATTTTCTTTAAATTTGGCACAACATCTCGACAACATCTCGACAACTCGAAACACTAATGCAGAAATTGGGTAAGATCGGTTCAGATTTAGATATAGCCCCCATACAAATGCCGCTCCCGATTTGACATTTTATGCTCTAGAAACGACATATAATTTACCTGATTTTCTTTACATTTGGCACAACATCTTATAATCCAACTAGAAACACTAATGCAGAAAGTGGGTAAGATCGGTTCAGATTTAGATATAGCCCCCATACAAATGTCGCTCCCGATTTGACATTTTATGCTCTAGAAACGACATATAATTTACCTGATTTTCTTTACATTTGGCACAACATCTTATAATCCAACTAGAAACACCTATGCAAAAATTGGATAAGATCGGTTCAGATTTAGATATAGCCCCCATACAAATGTCGCTCCCGATTTGACATTTTATGCTCTAGAAACGACATATAATTTACCTGATTTTCTTTAAAATTGGCACAACATCTTATAATCCAACTAGAAACACTAATGCAGAAAGTGGGTAAGATCGGTTCAGATTTAGATATAGCCCCCATACAAATGTCGCTCCCGATTTGGCATTTTCCGCTCTAGAAACGACATATTATACCCGATTTTCTTTATATTTGGCACAACATCTTATAATCCAACTAGAAACACTTATGCAGAAAGTGGGTAAGATCGGTTCAGATTTAGATATAGCCCCCATACAAATGTCGCTCCCGATTTGACATTTTAAGCTCTAGAAACAACATATTGTACCCAATTTTCTTTAAATTTGGCACAACATCTTATAATCCAACTACAAACTCCTATGCAAAAGTTGGATAAGATCGGTTCAGATTTAGATATAGGCCCCATACAAATGTCGCTCCCGATTTGACATTTTCCGCTCTAGAAACGACATATTATACCCGATTTTCTTTAAATTTGGCACAACATCTTATAATCCAACTAGAAACACCTATGTAGAAAGTGGGTAAGATCGGTTCAGATTAAGATATAGCCCCCATACAAATGTCGCTCCCGATTTGACATTTTCCGCTCTAGAAACGACATATTATACCCGATTTTCTTTAAATTTGGCACAACATCTTATAATCCAACTAGAAACACCTATGTAGAAAGTGGGTAAGATCGGTTCAGATTTAGATATAGCCCCCATACAAATGTCGCTCCCGATTTGACATTTTCCGCTCTAGAAACGACATATTATACCCGATTTTCTTTGAATTTGGCACAACATCTTATAATCCAACTAGAAACACCTATGTAGAAAGTGGGTAAGATCGGTTCAGATTAAGATATAGCCCCCATACAAATGTCGCTCCCGATTTGACATTTTCCGCTCTAGAAACGACATATTATAACCGATTTTCTTTAAATTTGGCACAGCATCTTATAATCCAACCAGAAACACCTATGCAGAAAGTGGGTAAGATCGGTTCTGATTTTGTGTCGCTCCCGATTTGACATTTTCCGCGCTAGAAACCACATATTCTACCCGATTTTCTTTAAATTTGGCACAACATCTTATTATCCAACTAGAAACAGCTATGCAGAAATTGGGTAAGATCGGTTCAGATTTAGATATAGCCTCCGATGTGACATTTTCCGCTCTAGATACCACAGATTCTACCCGATTTTCTTTAAATTTGGCAAAACATCTTATAATCCAACTAGAAACACCTATGCAGAAAGTGGGTAAGATCGGTTCAGATTTAGATATAGCGCAAATACAAATGTTGCTCCCAAATGTTTAACCGATTTTGGCCAAACTATATATATTATATTTCACCTAGTTCGTTCCAGATTTCAATATACCCCCATACAAATGTCCTTTCCGATTTAAATTTTTTTGTCAAACACATACATTTACAGGATACAAAAATCCTTCCCGTTTTCACTTTTTCACCGAATTAAATTGTATTCGGATTGAAAGTGGAGTGTATCATAGAGTCGGCCCCGCCCGACTTTAGCGTTTCCTTACTTGTTTTTTTTTTTTTTTGCTTACGTTTTTAAAATGGTGTTTCAAATAATTCAAATAATGCAAGGCTGCCCTGTTTCATATATTATTTTTTCGATGTCGGGATTTCCCGTTTGACATCCCTAGTCTTAGGCAGACATTTTTTCCGCAAACTTAAAAAGAAACTCAAGTTTAGACCGCTTTTGTATAGCTACTAATATACTTCAAACTCCTCAACACCCTAACTGTGCACATATGAAATTTCAATAAGATCACTTAAGTCGTTTAGAAGTGACATATTCATTCCACACGATTTGTCGCAGGTACCCTAACGTATGAATAACATTTGTAGATGGTTACGTGGTGCGTATGAAAAATATTAATTTACACTCTAGCCACCGTTGGGCACATGCGTCTGGCCAGACCATTTTCGATTTTAATTGAAATTCAATTATATTTCTAATTAAGCTAGCGATTGAAATATCAGGTAACTTCCTACGAAAAGGATGGTTGTCGACCTATGAAGAAACCAGGACGATAAACACCATGCAAAACAATAGAATGACTTTGTGGTGAACACATCGATCAACGTGTCTATGACTATCGAAACATGTCCCCAACCGAGGGTTAATTGCAAATACTCCGCGACGTATGAATAATAATATATACTAAGAGCAATATTACACTTTGTTATAAATATAATTGTAAAATATTAAAGTAGAGTATAATAGAAATTTGAATCAAATCAGATTTCAGACAGAGCTTTAAGACTTATTTATTCGCATTTTTTATATTCCCCAATGATCGTTGGATGTTACCTACGCCTATGTAGAATAGCACGCTACTGTTTCTAATTCAAGTGGAAAAACAAAAAATCGGTGACAACACATTAAACAAACCAAAGATTAATTTTATTTGGAAACTTCCACAACTTGAAGCTTGATTTTATTAAGTTGTTTTAATTATTTTTAATTTAATAAGCGTATCAAGAACTCCACAATGGAACTTACTGAGTGTCTATTCGCTGTTATTAAAAATTTATTTTAAAAAATCTAAGAAGTATTTTTTGTTTAGTAACAAATAACATAAAATTTTTTATGATTTGAAAATTGTGTATGAAACTAGAAGCATCTACCACAAAAAATAACGAATTTTATAAAACTACTTCATGATCCCCAAGTGTTTACAATTTAACATGTTTAATTGCAGCTCTATTTGCCGTATTCAGAAGTACACATGTGCAAGCTTTCATTAAAATCGGATAACTCAAGGAAAATTTCTGTTCGGTTTCACAGTAAATTAGTCAGTAATAAAATATTTTGATTAAACTGTCAAACAAATTAAGACTTCTGGAATGGAATAGAGTAGCGTGCGTGTAGAAAGGGGACGTTGAGTAGATAATTTTTGTAGAATAAACTTATAGTCCAACTGGCCTGAGTTTCTTTTTACAGCGTCAAAGCTTTCATTTTTTGGTCTAAGCGAAAAAAATGTTGTATGAATGTCTGAGAGAATTTCTATTGTCAGAACTATATTGTGAAATTTTATGAGGATCATTTTTGTGGAAGATCTTAACCCTCTAGCTCCTCTCTTTGTGGGCCAATTTGACCCTTTTTCGAGAAAGTCAAAACAAGTCCTTTCAAAAAGGGCATTAAAGGATTAAGAGTGAAATAGCATAAATATTGGTTGTAAAGTCAAAAATTGTGAAAAGCGCCTCTAGAAAAACCCGCGTAAGTTTCTATCATATAGAGAACACAAAAATATTTGTTGGCATATGATTGCTGACTAAATAGGGAATATTTGTGAGGAATTGTTTCAGAAACCCATATAGAGAAAGTTGAAATAAATGCAGTTGGACAGTGTTATTATTACTCACCCTACCCACTATGTTGATGTATATAATTTTAAATACAATTTTTACAATTTCGATATAACGAATCTGAAGAGGATCTAAAAATACTTCGTTATATCTATTGATTCGTTGTATGTGCTATGTATCAGTTAAACCTTGGAATAACGAAATTCGAATAAATATATACAGAATTCGTTATCTATATATATATATATATATATATATATATATATATATATATTATCCAAATTCTATTTCACACGAAGATACCTTACGTCTATACCTGGTTTTGATTACTAAACCAAACTGTTTTTTGGTGCGATTTTATGTAGTTCATATAAATTATAAATACTTTAAATGTATCTTTAGTCAAATTTAACCAATATGGTAAAATTGATAAAAATATTTTGCATTAGGATATTGGAAGGATATTTGTATGGAGGCTATATCTAAATCTGAACGCATTTCCTCCAAATTCAATTGCGATCGTCCTTGGGCTGAAAAAATTACTTCTGTCAAATTTCATGGCAGTTGTACAACAATTGCGACCTGTAGAGTGCGAACTAGCTAGATGCACGGACGGACAGACAGACATTGATAAATCGATTTGCAATCTTTGGCACTTTCATGTAGTCAGGACATTGCTCCACACATTTAGACTTCTTTGACAATGGGACTCTAACGGCTAAAGTAAAATTTAATTTTGTTTTATACTGCTTTCGTTGTATAGAGGCTTTTGAATGTATACTTCGGTATATAGAGGCTTTATAGCTCAGAATTTCTTCGTTATAGCTATAGAGCATTTTTGTTGGGAAAATTTTGCTAAAAGTTATAAGTTTTTCGTTATAACCAAGTTCTTTGTATCGAAGTTTCACTGTATATAATTTTTAGAACTATACCAATATCCTAAAGACAACGCATTTATTTTTGGAAACTTAAATGCAGACGTAAAAGAAAATTGTCATATATTAATAAACAACACAGGATACTTTTCGGCATCATAATCTGTAACATTCTTAAAAGATTGACGTATTTTGTATTTCGCGGCCACACTAAAGTAAAGGGTGGTTAAATTTTAAGGGCCGATGTTGATTTAGAATAAACACACAAATTATTTAGGAAATTATTGTCATTTCTTTTTATTATGATATTATTGGCATAATTGAGGTTCTATGCCGTTAATGTGCCGAATTATCTCATCCTTTAGCTCTTGAATTGTTACTGGCTTATCGAGGTACACATTTTCTTTCACAACTGTGTCAAATCACATGCTCTTGGCGGCCAATTGATATCGCCACCACGTGAGATAACACGGCCATTGAATTTGTCGCGCAAAAGAGACATTGTTTCGATGGCTGTGTGGCAAATGGCACCGTCCTGTTAAAACCACATATCGTCCACATCCATATCTTCCAATTCGGGACATAAAAAATTCGTTATCATCTCACTATAGCGAAGACCATTCACAGTAACTGCCTGACCGGCCTTTTTTTTGGAAAAATACGGCCCGATGATGCCGCCAGCACATAAACCGCACCAAACAGTCACTCTTTGTGGGTGTATTGGTTTTTTGACAATCGATTTTTTCCGATTGTATGCACATTTGGACTATTAAATTGAGAGTTTGTCTGAAATTGAAAAATGACAAATGAAATGCGGAAAAAAACTTGACGTTTATGTGTGGTTCACATTCAACATCGGCCCTTTAATAATTACATCCGGTTCCTTGGTACGAATGAACAATTTTAATTCATGGTACTCTGTGGCGTATGAGTGATCTTATTCGCTAAATCTTTGTATTCATTAGGGATAGGAAAAAAATGAAACTAAATGAGCAATGTCCGTCCGTCTGTTTGGCTAACTGATGTACACGATAACTTTCGGAATCTATTCAAACTTTGCACATAGTAATATTTTCCCAAACTTAGTTTTAGTTTGAAGAAGGCCTAAATTTACACTCCCGTATAGTATCTTCAACACAAATGGTCCGTATTCCTTTGTTAAATTAAAACCGAAAACACACGAATATTCTGATTTAGCTACATTTTGGTACATGATACAGATTTTATAATCACTTGAAGCGCACGAAATATGGCGGGCTTGGTCACGCCCCTTCTAGTACCTTCCATACAAAACACTCTAACATATGTAAAATGAAAGCATTTAACACTTCTATGACGATGGATGATCGGAATATTGTGAAAGGTATACTCCCGGAACATGGACGATATTCCCACCTCCTTCTGCTACTTCCCACATACATTATCATAAGCTTTGGTTACAATTAAACTTCCCTACGTATAGGGAATTTTAAAATGTTTAAAATTGACATTTTAAAATGTTTTTATATAATTAAGCTTTTGCTACTCCCCTTGTAGTACCACTCACACAATTGTCTCTGTTCTGGGTAAAATTAAAGCCTTTATAACTTTTATATCGATGTCTGAATGGATTAATTATGGCATGAAATTTAATCATCTTTTCACCATTATTTTATAAATGTAGAAGCTGGACTTAAACGACACGAACCTCTTCGTACCTCCCACCTAAATATTCCGGCCACAAATGGTTTAATGGACCGAATAATTTATATTTAATATTAATGTAGTCTCAACAAAAACTGAATAAACCTACATAGGGATCTTCGCAAATGCTTTTTAATGTTGGCCGTATGACAATTTTAATTGTCGCATCTAATTAAAAGGGATTTCGTTAGTATCGTAAGAAAAATACTATTCATTTTAAGAACACATGCTCTGAAATGTATTGTTGCTGCTACTCAGTGTGAATCATCCTCACAAAATCTCCCTTCTCCACTGACAAACGATGCCGGCTGAAGTCAAGCATAACCAATTGTAATTCTCCCCATAGACCGTAACGTCGTCTCATTGTCTGAAGTCAAATTTAACGAAATAATTCCATTCAATTACATTTGTATAAATTTCCCTAACAACCCTAATATATTTTAGGCTATTAAATAAGACAAAGGCGAATTCTAAAGACACACCACTATGAGAACGTCCTAGAGTGTTGTAAAGTTGCCTTGGGTTGTGGTGGCCAATGAAGGGAAAAGTTCAAGTTGTCATTAAAGTATGTGTTGATTACGGATAGAGGAAATTGACTAGGAAAATAAGGAATTTTCACTAGCCTGGACAATAGACCAAAATACGCAAACTGTTATTACCATGAAATATTCTCTTTAATTTTGTCAACGTTCTTTATATGATTTGAAGCATTACACTGTGCGACAGTCCAAAAACTCTGGGTAGTGATATTATTTCTCTGGTAGGTATTGTCGAATAAAAGAAGAATCTGTATTTGCAATTTGACGGATACCCAAAAATCTTGATTACGATCGAGTGTTCGTTCCTGTAACTTAGTTGGTTTTCAACCGATTTTCAATTTTTTATCGGATTTGAAAAGAAAAACCTTGAGCTTCCGATAGATAGTTTATATGAAAAAAACTAAAGAAATCTGTGTGCTTTTGTCCAGAAAACACATTTAAAAATTGAATTGAAATTTCAAATGCAGATGTTCTGTTCGACAATATCTATCAGAAATATAATATCATTTCCCAGAGTTTTCTACTTCATTCTTTTTTGTAGCACTGTGGCTTTCGACAAAATATATAAGTAACACCGTGCTGAACTAATTTTGGGTCATGGAAATGTCTATAAAACTTCTGAAAATGTAGACCAAACTTAGCGTAACTGTAAACTCAGTTTTTCATTTCTTGTCGAGTTCGCGATTAAAAGGACATGAGATTTTTGAAGGATACAATTACACAGTCCAACAAACTAAGACTTTTTTAATGGAACAGAATAACGACCCTATAATTCTGAAATGGCATGTTCAGTAGACCATTTTTGCAGAATAAACTTATAGTCCAGCTGGTCTGGGTTTTTTTACAGTGGATCAAAGTTTTCATATTTTGGTCGAAGGGTGCATTATATTAAGCAAAACCAATATGGAAAGCCTAAAGTCGGACGGAGCCGACTATATGAATGTGGGATGTACATTCTATCTCATTACAATTCAATTCGGTAAAAAGTGAAATCGAGAAGGATTTTTGTAACCTATAAATGTATGTGTTTGACAAAAAAATGTTAAATCGGAAAGGGGGTATATTGCAACCTGAAACGATGTGACCCGTATATTTATAGATGAAATATAATATTTCGAATTATTGTATATTGAATTATAATTGTAAAGTGTTTTTGTATATTTAATGTTAAACATATTTGTTTTTATAGTGACACCCCTGAAGATGATTGACGAAATCAATCGAAATGTTGGGAATTTTTAAATAAAAATTAATAAGAACACAATATCGTTGTTTTTTAAATTACATAACCTCAAGCCGGACAAAACAACACCTACACACAATTTATTAAAAGGTCAACAATCCAAAATCCATCACATGGACTAATTTTAACTCTAATAATTTTTTTGAATAAGTTGGCAAAGTAAGCGTTTATTTACAAAATTTGTGTTTTTCCGTAGAATATTTTAATCCTTAGGACTTTCGAAAAAAGGGTCAAAGTGAGCCATAAATAGAGGAGCTACAGGGTTAAGATCTACCAAAAAATCTACAATATAGTTAAGACAATAAGAGTTCTCTCAGACATTAACTTACAACACTTTTTTGCTTAGTATAATGCTCTTTTCGACCAAGAAATGAAAACTTTGACCCCGCGTTCTTTTCAAATTCTAATCCTTCATTAACTTTCAGGACATACGTAGAGATATTCGGGCAAAATATATTTGATTGTCCTTACAATTCTTCTATACCTATACATACCTTTACATATCCACAACCCCCCGATGCATAAGAGTTTATGTTACGAAAAAAATCTTTTGTATTTAGTGCTACTAAGCAAATATTTTTTATTTGTATTGACAAGTCAGTTTTTAAAATAAAATAAATTGTTGACCACAAACAAATCAATATTTTTATTAAACTAGGCAACATAACTACGTGTACTCAGTTTTTAATTTAAAATTTTTAATATTAAAGTCTATGTACATTGAACAAAATTGTGAGAAATTGTATGAGGATTTTTTATAACATGTCAGAAAAAGTTACAAAAAAAAAAAAAACAAAAATGTTAAATTAAAGCCTTAAAATAGTCTACACATATATTGTCAAGTTAAATGCATTATCGGTCGTCGAAGATTTACAATAGGGAATGTTTTGTTTACATTTCTTCAAAATATGTAATCACCTGCAGCTAAATAGAAAATCATGAAAGAATCGCCTGAAATAGGTTTGATGTTTTGAACATTTTCGTAATATTAAGATATAAATTATTACTTTTTCTTGTCCAGATACTGATATGAGTCATTCCATGTCGAGCAGTACGATTTTTTGAACTCGAAAGCTACGATTGTTTTGAAATGTTGTATACGTATTTTTCAAAAAAAAGAAAATTTTTTCACGCGTTATGACCAATTTACCAGCGGAAAATAAATATTTTTTCTCAAAAACGTGTGTTCAATCAATCGTCTGTAACTCTTAAATGCTTCACCGATTTTAATGTACTTTGCCTTGTTTTAGTTAATTACTTTTTTACAATTTTGTTTCTTTTATAAATAAATAAAGTTTGGATTGTTTAATGATGATTTGCAAAATATTTCGTTCCTATATCAAGCCATCTGTGAGCTAAACGCTCCCGAAAATAACCCTAAAAATCATATTTTTCTGCTTTATTTTTTTTTGATACATTTTTCCCAACATTTTTTCTCAAATAATAGACCCTTGAAAGCACTTTAAGTAACATTTTTGATTCTTATCTTAGAGTAACATATTGGTCGAATTATTGGACGTTTATAGTATTTTTTTGTGGATTTTCACAGTGACTACTGAAAACTTTTTCGTATTTGGTGGTAGTGTTTTATAAAAAATAATTAGCTGCTTTCAATACCTTTCGAATGATGCCTAAATGATGACATCGGAATGAAATTGACGCCGCAGAGTTCATTTTTGCAAAAAGGGTTTAAGCATTTTAACTCCGAAAACCATCGCCTGCATTAAATTATTTCACAAAAATGGAGCCAGTGACGTCATATTTCGTCCGTTATTCATCACCTCTTACAAAATGTTGCCAAGAAATATGAGTGTTTAGCTGTCACCTTGAAAACCCACAAAAGAATCGATATAAACGCCCAATAATTCTACGAATGAGTTATTCTAAGACAAGAATAAAAATGTTTATTTTAAGTGGTTCCAAGTGAAACAAGAAACAAATTTTGGGCAAAAATTAAATTACACGGAAAAAACATGATTTTTAGAGATTTTTAGACGTTTAGCTCACAGATGGCTTGACCCAGGGACGAAATATTTTGTAGATCATCATTAAACAATCCAATCTTCATTTTTGGAGGTGACCGCTGCAATTTATTTTCGTGACCCATCCTAAAGAAGAGGCGTGGCTAGTGGATTGTTCAACCAATCCGAGTGTTGTAACGCTGAGGTGTATGAATAAATAAAAATGAGATTAATATTAGATTGTAAGTGTTAGAGTAAGAAACAAATATTTCTAAGAAATTCAGAACCCTGTATAAATAAGCTAGACTTCAACTTGGAAGTCGGAGTTAGCTTTTAGAAGCGAATAAAGAACGTTTTGTAACAAAAAGAAACACCAGAAAGGTTCCCTTTTTGGTTTTCTATTCCAGTTAAAAGAGGTTCATCACAAAAGATTTAGTTCTTGGAAAATTGTGTTAACAGAATGCGCTACAGCGATGCCAGACAATCACACGAATGATTTGATAATTTTCTATTTAATTGGAAACAATTTTTTTTGTAAGCTGCTCAAAATATTATATCGGGTGATTTATTGTGAGCCTTGATTTTCAATAGTCCTTTTTGACGGATCACCCATGACTCATATTAAACTGCTTTGTCACTTTTGTTCCGTGTAGTTTGGCATGTCATCATGGAAAGAGTCACACCATAACAGATTTTCCAAATTGTTCAGCTGTATTACGTTCTGTGGCGAATCGATTCGTTGTTCGTTCTCAGTAGCTTGACTTGTCGTATTTGATAACTTGGCGTAGGCCTTAAAGCCTACAAAATTCAACTTGTGCAAGAATTGCACAATTTGCGTGTTATTTTCATTGAGTGGGATCTCCATTCGCTATGCTAGAAAGAGTTACCCAAAATTGGAACTACCGAATGGACCACCTCAGACGTAGTTGTGGTCAACATTTTCTTGATATCATTTACAAACGGTAAAAACCATTCATTGTCCATTATTTTCGATATACCTTAGTGTCTACAATTTCATATTTTTGAAAATTGTAAAAAAGTACAAAGTTGCAAACTTTCATTTAAATAAATTTCTTTTCAGTTTCACGTGGTATTAATCTATGCCCTTGCAGTTGAAGGACTCCAAAAATTAAAAATATTCTTAATAATACCCTAATAATTAAACACTCCATGAGTTATTATGTCTTTGTGCATTTGGAAGGAAGCAAGATAGACCCACTGTTAATTATACCGATCGACTTAGAATCACTCACAGTTTAAAAATAGAAACACCTGTGGTGAAAATATGTTAGATCGTTTCAGATTTATATGTAGCTCCCATACAAATTTTTCTCCCAATTTGACTTTTTCCGCTCTATAAACCACACTTTTTAACAGATCGTCGTCAAATTTGCCAAAATATCTTATATTTCAACTAGAAACATCCATCGTGAAAATGGGTCAGATGGGTTCAGATGTATGTATATATATGTATATATTTCGCTCCAGGCTTGACTTTTTCCACCCACAGAAATCACATATTTTCAGCAAATTTCTTCAAATTGAGCATAACACGTTATACTTGAACTGAAAGAACCTATTGTGTAAGTGGGTCACTTCATTCCATGTTTGGATATAGTCGCTATAGAAATATTCTTCTCAATTTGACAAATTGGGTGAGGTCATATTAGCCTTATATTAGGGAACATACAAAAATCATTCCCGTTTTCACTTTTTTACCGAAGTGAATTGTATTCAGTTAGAAAGTGGAGTGTATCATATAGTCGGACCCGTCCGACTTTAGCCTTTCCTTACATGTTTTTATATATTTTTATAACTTATTTTAAAATGTGTTGTAAACTGAAAAAAAGATTAACACAATCGAGTTGAAAAGAATGCAGACTGGCTCTGATGAAATTAACGTGTCAAATAGAAATTACAAGATTACCCCATAACCAATACCAATTCTCATAAACATAATCCGGATCATGGACAGTATGTATAAATTCAGAGAATTTGTTTCCAGCAGTTATCGCAATAATTCGCAAAATAAGAGATATGTCGGATAAGTGTCCCGTGAGAAGCGCCATAATCTGTTCTTTTATAAATTGTACTCTAACTCGACTATCCTTTGGGCCAAATAATATTGCCTGTATATCGAACAATGCTCGAGTCCCACATCTATGAACCAGTTCCACATTACCTGGATAGGTAATGCCTACAACCTACAAATACGATAATAACTACTACAAAGATTTTTTAAATAAATTTTTCTCAATTTTTTTGGAGACTTTTTCTAAATATCAGCATTTTTTGCAAGTGAAATGAGCTACATTTGTAGTTATCATAACTAGGTTTAATTGAACGTATTCCAGTGACAAAATAATGTCAAGGAATGTGCACTAAATAGAACAGTATCCTTTGCTAGTAACAGCGAGAGCTGTGCAAGTAAAACATATTTAAGAATTTCCAGTATGTTGCAAACATTTTCATAAATGGACATCCTACGGAAGAAGATATCAAAAAGGACCAAAAACACTGCCTTTAAATTTATTGATATTTTATATCAGTTAAGATTATTAAAAAACCGTAAAAAAGTTAAAAAATGTTCGAGGAAAACAACACCCCACGGTCCCAAAACTTGGTGGCATATTTATGGGCGACCATTAACGATGTTAAAACCATTCAGTTGGCCAAATAACATTGGAGGGTGAAGCAACCGCAAAGGACACAAAGAAAAAGGGTAACACACAGCAGACCGACCACAATATCCGACCTTACATACATTCAAGCGCACAAAGGCCACCGAGAAGTTTAAACAATAACCCTTAGTGTTATGGACAAAATTGAAATGAGTTTTATTGGCAATATAGATTGCAATGGCAGTAGCTTAAGCAACAACTTCTCAGCCAGCAGCAGTTGCAACAAACTCATCTAAGAAAAATGTTATTAAAAAATACAAAAGGAAACGAAAATGAAAAGGATGCCATTATGAGGGCGAACATGTGTGTAACAAAGTCTACTCTCCCCTCCCCGATTGTGGGTGCACAGAGCGAACATAGTCAAAATGAAATTGCTGCTGTCTTCCATGCAGAGCAGGCAACTTGTTGCACAGCCATCCATTGTGCAATATGCCAGTAGTTGTAGTAGCAGTGGCAAGTGGCAGTAGATAACAGATAGTGGTTCGGCAGATGTTCAAATTGCTGAAATGCACAAAATAATTCTCGATGGTATTAAGGCGACATGTGTGTGCATATGTGCAACTGGCACACATTTAAATATTTTCACATATGCATGCACACAATCTCATCCGTATGTATGTCCGGGACAGCATATGGGGCGCTGCACATAGAAGTTTAGCGAAGGTCTACCCCCGAATTAGGTAAAATTTATTGTAGATTTTCAACTTTTCATATCAGACTTCAATTTAGGATCCTTAATAGATTCTATGGAATATAATTTGAATCCGGTTTTAGCAAAAATATGATATGATTCCGTCGCACTTTGCACGATGGGGCCAAACACCAATTTAAGAATCAAAAATTAATTTTTTGAAGTAACATATTTTCATAAAGTAATAATGACTGTTTATTACAAAAAGCAATGTACTGCGATAAAGTGTGGTTTGTTTTTCATGTATGTCTACAAATAGTTCCTGTATTATCTGAAATAGATATTTGTTTATCCAGACGTATCCGCTTAACTGCATATTTGAGAAGAAATGTTAAAAGGTGGACTTTAATATGTCGTTGGAATGGGCTGCAGCAAACTGCATAAATTATGAAAATTTCTGATTTAAAATTGTATTAAAACTAAAAATGCAGTTATTGTAAAATTTCGGTTGGAAAATGGTCGAAATGCCATTGATCTCCGCAAAATTTCACAGAGGTGTTTATAATTAATGTATAGCATCAACTACCAAGTAAGAAAAGGCTAAAGTTGGGCGTAGCCGACTATGTGATACTCTACACCACTCCTTGAGCCTATAATAAACACGAGTGTTTTTATAGATTATACAGTCCATATAAATTATCCAGTGTACTATAAATTCATATTTAACAAAATTTTAAATTTAAATTTTTAAATTTGAACTTTTGAACTAACGCATTTTCAAAAAGTAATAATGGCAGCGTGTTGCCAACATTTTAAAGTTGCTATCAACGTAACTGCAATACATTTCAAATATCTACCTGTAAGTGGGTGTGGCAGAAGATTGATCAACTTAAAATTTTGCTAGACAACTTCGATAAGCACCATAGGTTCATGAACGAAATATAAAAAGTGTACCTATTTCCTAAGGCATTTTTCTTCAAAAACGACTATCATACCACTGTAAATTCAAATTTTAAACAACTTTTGTAAGCAGCAGGCCTCAAAAATTTACTACCATCCAACTGGAAGTTGACGTGGCAACTCACCATTTTGATCGACGTTTTTGGTAAGCACCATAACTACATGTACGAAATTTCAAAGCTGTAGCTGCCTACAATTATTTTGGCCTCTAAAACTGGTCATCTGCCCCCGTGCTTTGGTGCAATATTATTATACCCCCAATCTCTCGAAAGGAGTTAAGGAATCAATTCAAACTTTGCACATGGTAATATTTTACCCAAACTTAGTTTAAGTTCGAAGATGGGAGTAATTGCCACGCCCCTTCTGGTACTTCCCTCACAAATAGCTCATATTCTAACATCATTAATTTTTAATTGTATAATCACTTTAATTGTACAGAATATGGCGGGTTTTGCCACGCCCCTTCTAATACCTCCCACAAAAGTCACCCCAACCCTAAATCTCTTATAATTTATATACGATACGTAATCTTAATCATCTGAAATTTGATATTTGGGCGTACCATTGTGGGAAATACCATTCTGGTACTTCCCACACAAATTGGCATTAGGTATGGCTAAATTAAAATTGGCATATCTTCCATACGGATAGTCGAATTCAGTTGCAATGTTAAATTTGA
The DNA here is from genome assembly GCA_947397865.1 of Polietes domitor. Taxonomy (NCBI): domain Eukaryota; kingdom Metazoa; phylum Arthropoda; class Insecta; order Diptera; family Muscidae; genus Polietes; species Polietes domitor. Next base: position 78,027,253 of record OX377622.1, read on the forward strand.
AAATGTTTTTATAATCACATCTATATCTATATATATAAAAATGAATATGTGTTTGTATGTTTGTTCTTTATAGCAGCCTAAACTACTGAACCGATCTTCTTGAAATTTGCACAGTATGTCCACGCTGAACCGGTGGTGAAACTAGGCTATATAAATTTTTGATATTTTCAGTGGGCGTTGCACCTCCCACACAAATTGGGGATTTATTCGTTTTTTATAAATTAGCATATTCGGAATACTGTTGCAGCTAGAGTCTTGAATTTTTGTGAAAGTTCTCTAATCTTTAGTCTGCACAGTTGTGGCAAAAATGGGCGGTATTGGAATAGTCGGCGTGGCACCTTCCATACGATGTTAAAACCTATTATTGAATGACAGCTAGAGTGCTGTAATTTTGTGTAAGTGCATCTAGAATCAATGTGCGTAATTGTGCCCAAAAAATGGGCGATATTGGAAAAGTGGTCGTGGTACCTCCCATGCGAAGTTAAAACCCATTTTCGAATATATTCCGTTCTATGACAGCTACAATACTTATCTTTTGTGTGAGTGCATCTAGCATAAACCTGCGTAGTTGTGGCAAAAATGGACGCTATTGGGAAATGGGCGTGGTACCTCACATACTAAGTTAAAACATATTATCGAATATGGTCCGTAGGTGCTGAAATTTTGTGTGAGTAGATCCAGTGTAAATAGTTGTGCAAAGATGGGCGGAATGTGGGCGTGACCATTCCCATATGAAATTTAATCCGGTTTTAGAGTATTTCGACACCGCAATGGGCGGAAAGTGGCCGTGACCCTTCCCATACGAAATTAAAACCCGCTTTTGAGTATATTCGACACCGAGAGATTCCTATATTGTTGTGTGAGTTAATTTAGTTGTAATCTGCTTAGACAATATACAAATGGGCGGGATTTGAAAGATGAGGCATTTTTGATTTGAATTTTGTAAAATTACACATTTTCTGTCGATTTTCTTAGCACAAGAGTAAATAAAGGTTACAAAAATATTCATTCGTCAAAAGCCGACATAAGTCATGAAAACGGAAATTATATTAATTTTTTAGTTGTTATGTTGTTTGATTAGTGAACAATTTGATTGATTTTCTATGTGTTTTGAACGTAATGTAATGTCATCTTACGAATGAAGTTTTTTTGGTTAGGTAATGGAAAGGAGGAGAATAACAAAAAATTAATTTGATTTTGACATTTTTCCATTATTCGCCGTACACTAACGTTCTGCATGGAACATATCCATTTCTTTAGTATATCCGGGAAGAACCTTGATTATAATTGCTACATATATTACCGATCAGGACGAAAATTAATATGAAAGCAGATTTTAATTTTACCGTTTGTTTTTTTTTTTTGCCTGGCGAAGCGGGCCATCTTAAATTATCTTAAAATTATCTCTTAAAACCCCAAACAAATGCTTGGTACTTTGATTCTGAGAGTGAGGGTATATATAAGTCGGTTTAACCGGTTGAAACTTACTTTCATGTTTTTTATTTGATGAGACTCTATTACCAGGATGGATTGACTCTTGGATAGGCAGAGATATGGATCGACTGTTGAATAACAGATGGACTAATATGCGGACGGAATAGTAAGACAGACAGTCAGACGTATATATATTTTAAGATATCATGGGAGCAGTCAACATTTTTTAGGCTGAATATAAAAGTTCTGTTGACAGGTCAAATCGTTGAATTAGGGCACATCACACTCACTACTGCATGAGTGTGATATGGACCGTGGGAAATGAATTCGTCAAATCTTCGACGTAATGTCCCATATGTTATGTGGTATGACATACTCACATATTATGATATATCCACTCAGCCGTCTATACATAGAATTTATGAAGCAAAGGTCGTTGATAAAGTTGAATGGATGCCAATAAAATGATTGCACATCCGAAGATGTTGACTGTCATGCCAACATATGTCTCGTGCTCCATATCCCGGCAGACACTCAAACACGACATGTCGGAGGAAGTGAGGGCGGAGGCCACTCACTGACATCCTAGGCAGAGGGAGTCTGTTGTCTAGCACAGCTTGTGGCAACATTATTTGAATAGCTGTGTCAACGTATGTGGATGCAGTAACATGTTTTACAAGTGCTATGAGTCATTGCAGTTTAAGTATTTTTTGGGAAGAATGGATCAATGGGAAATTTATTTCCGGAAAATATTGCAAAGAGATGAAAAATTTAATAATAGGCGTTTTCGATTGGGCTTATTAGCTTAGAATTAAGAGACGCCGCCTAAGAAATGTTTTACGAAATTCGTACTTTTAGGGGATAAAATGGGACAAAAAGAGATAAACATAGAACCTTCGCCCTGACTAAGCGGCAGTAGCTAGAAACATGAAATTCGGTGTGTGCCTTGCACTGACCATGCAGGCGAGCTACAAACAGGGATTTTTCCAAATTTGTACTTTTAAGGGATGAAAGGACAAAAAGGGATTAAAATGGTACCAATTTAATTTCATGAAAATCGGTATTTACATTTCTCTGACAACGTAGACTTGCGCCTTTAGATACTGCAGTTATCGAAACCTATCTCTTAAGCGAAAAACCACACAGTCAGAGAAATGTACTATATACGCTGCAGCCGTTTGGTTGGTACTACTTTTATACCCATTTGCCCTATTTCCGCCTAAAAACACAATTTTCAAATAATTATTTTATGTTTCACGTCTACGCAGTCAGACGACTGTATATACCGAATGCCATGATTTCAACTTCAGCGGTTTGTTTCCCTCTTTTCCAAGTTATCTCTTAGAAATTCGAAAAATTCCCCAATTTACGAGTATATGCAATCAGAGGGATGTACACACCGAATTTCATGATCCTTGCTGTTGTCGTATCATTGGTACCATTTTTATCCCTATTTGTCCCATTTCGCCCGCAAAAACTTTTATTTACTTTTAGGTGATCAGCAAAGTTAATATAAAGCAGAAATTAAAAAAAATGATTAAATAGTCTAAATATCAGGGAATATTTTCAGTCTTTGTTAGGGAACATTTTTCTTCTTGGCCGATTACGCCTAGCGATATGTAAGACACATTTAGGGAAGATTTGAACCTCCTATCTCGGTCAGGCAGACAGACGGACATGGCTATATCGTCATAGAATTCTACCACCACCCAGAATATAAAGGGTGGTTAAATTTTAAGGGTTGATTTTGAATAAAACATAAATTATTTTGGAAATTATTGTTATTATGATAATATTGTTATGCTTCATTTATGTATGAAACAAAATATCGGCCAAATGGCCGCCGCGACCTCAGCGGCACACCTCCATCCGATGGTCCAAATTCGATGACGCTGAGGCATAATTGAGGTTCTATGCAGTTAATGTGCCGAATTATCTCATTCTTTAGCTCTTGAATTGTTGCTGGCTTATCGACGTACACATTTTCTTTCAAATAACCCCAAAGAAAGAAGTCCAACGGTGTCAAATCTCATGATCTTGGTGGCCAATTGACAGCGCCACCACGTGAGATAACACGGCTAATGAATTTGTCGCGCAAAAGAGCCATTGCTTCGTTAGTTGTGTGGCAAGTGGCACCGTCCTGTGAAACCACATATCGTCCACATCCATATCTTCCAATTCGGGCCATACAAAGTTCGTTATCATCTCACGATAGCGAAGACCATTCACAGTAACTGCCTGACCGGCCTCATTTTGGAGGCCCATAAACCACACCAAAAAATTACTCTTTGTGGGTGCATTATTATTTGCTCAAATGCGGCAATTCTGCTTATTGACGAATCCACTGAGGTGAAAATGTGTGATTAAATTGACCCAAAAAATCACGAAGTTGACGATATGAATTTTGATTTGAACGCCCATTTCCATAATAAGCCTGAATAGCTTTAACGCGTTGCTCGATTGTGTATCTTTCCATGGTTCAAATTGAGTTAGTCTGAAATTGAGAAATGTCAAATGAAATGCAGAAAAAAACTTGACGTTTAGGTGTCGTTCACATTCTACATCGGCCCTTTCAATTTAACCACCCTTTATATACTTTATGGTGTCTCCGATGAATATTTCAACGTGTTACTAACGGAATGACAAAATGAATATACTCCCATCCTTAGGTTGGGGGTATATTTAACCTAGTATGCACGATCTATCTAATATCTTGCAATACCAAACGCGTTCACCAAATTTCATAAACATCGGGAGACCTTCGAAAATTTCTCGTTGGTTATACATGGAATACCTTTATCACAATTAATTTCTGAACTTATTGTCACCTCATTCTGAAATGTTGATATCTTGTAGAGAGCTAAAAAACATAAAAAACTGAGAATTACAACTATTTTTAAGTTTTGGAATCTTTGAACTACAAGGACATATTATTTTTCCGTTACATTTTCAGAGACCTTTTAAACTATATACTAAGATCGTTTTAATCCGAAGTCGAGTTTTAAGATCAAACCATCTGTCTTTACAATAATGACCGATATCACCATTACCCCGTCATCATTATTTCGACACGAAATGTCCCGCATTAACCGTTCGTATACTTATTAGCCTGTTACATATTGAAACTACAACAACAATCGACCGAGTTAAATAAGTTTATAACTGACATAACTGGTGCATATTGGTTGCAGCAAGCAACGGCACATGCAACACGTCCCATCCATCCAGCCAGCCATGCTCTGCCATCCGGCGAACTGATTGACATGAATGCCATAAAAATTTAATTAGTCATTATAAAGCGAATTTAAGTTAAGTTACCAAATAATCTTAAAAAGAGAGGAAAACACACAAAACAACAACAACAAAAACAAGAACCTCATTATTTTCTTAACAACTTTAATGTCTTTATTTACAACACAAAAGCACACTCCCCCACCCAACTACGGTCACTCGAAAGGAAAGTGGACTGTGTCACTGCTAATGTACGTATGTATGCGAGTGCGCCTTAGTTAGTCTGAGTGTGTTGCAGCAACAACGACAACAAAACATTTGATGACAGCATAAATGCTGGTAGTCAAAAGATCCACAACGTTAACGCCAGACGGAAGTGACGAAATTTGTATGCAACGCACATGTGCTGCTGATGATGTTGTTGCTCTGGCTGAGGATGTGGCTGTGGCTGTTTGCGTAGAGCGGAAGGAAACATGTTTAGGGAAATGAGAATATTTGAGTGTGTGGGCATGTCTGCATGTGTGCATGTGAACATATGGATAACAAAATTTGTGGTATAATCCACTCTTAACTTATTTGTTGTACAAATTTTTACTGGATTTGCTTCTTTGGAAGCTTCACAATGAAATTTGTGACCATATTCAGGAGGCGAGCAAGGAACTGTGTCAAGCAGATGCTTGATGTTTATGCACCGGGATGTAAAAAAGGCTTAATTCGAAACAATGCTTAAGAAGTACATACTTAAAATCTACTCATAATTAAATAAATTCATTTAGAAGTACGATTTAGAGCACTACACGACCCAGATCTGAAATATGGATAAAGTGGGAAATCATACTAAATTGTTAAGCTATTCTGTGTCTGTAGTACTTTAGAAGATATATACAAGGCTGCAATACACTTGACGATGACAAAAATCAGTTAGTTTGTTAAACATGGCAAATCGGTACACATACAGTGCAGTCTGGGTCGAGTGGACTAATTAATACAAGCCTTGTTTACTTTACCCCGTAAGTTCAATTTATCCAGTGCATTTTTTTTGTATTTTGTGACAAATGATAAACATTAATGATATCGACATTTATGCAAAACAAAGGAATTGACACGATAAACAAATATTTCTTTAGTAAAAACTTGTTTCTTTTCCAACGGCACACATCTTTCCGTTTCATGGATAAACATTTTCTGAATACCGGGGGAGTGGTATGATTCAGACTAACTCAATTTGAACCAGGCTTATTATGAAAATGGGCGTTCAAATTAAAATGCATGTCGTGCAATTCGTGATTTTTTCGGTCAATTTAATCGCCCAAATATGCGTACAATCGGAAAAATCTATAAATATTGCTGCTGTTCGGGATAGTGTGGCTGAAGATCCGTCCACCTAAACTCGTCGTCGTGCCCAACAATTGCACCTCTCACGCTAGTCGTTGATGAACATTATACAGACTTGCATTTACACGCTTACAAGGTGCAATTGACTCAAGAACTAAAGCGTCTTGACCATTTCAAACGTCGTTAATGGTCGGAATGGTGGCAAGAAATGGCAACAGTGGATGATCAATTCAAAGAAAATCATCATCAGTGATGAGGCACACATACAGTGCAGTCTGGGTCGAGTGGACTAATTAATACAAGCCTTGTTTACTTTACCCCGTAAGTTCAATTTATCCAGTGCATTTTTTTTGTATTTTGTGACAAATGATAAACATTAATGATATCGACATTTATGCAAAACAAAGGAATTGACACGATAAACAAATATTTCTTTAGTAAAAACTTGTTTCTTTTCCAACGGCACACATCTTTCCGTTTCATGGATAAACATTTTCTGAATACCGGGGGAGTGGTATGATTCAGACTAACTCAATTTGAACCAGGCTTATTATGAAAATGGGCGTTCAAATTAAAATGCATGTCGTGCAATTCGTGATTTTTTCGGTCAATTTAATCGCCCAAATATGCGTACAATCGGAAAAATCTATAAATATTGCTGCTGTTCGGGATAGTGTGGCTGAAGATCCGTCCACCTAAACTCGTCGTCGTGCCCAACAATTGCACCTCTCACGCTAGTCGTTGATGAACATTATACAGACTTGCATTTACACGCTTACAAGGTGCAATTGACTCAAGAACTAAAGCGTCTTGACCATTTCAAACGTCGTTAATGGTCGGAATGGTGGCAAGAAATGGCAACAGTGGATGATCAATTCAAAGAAAATCATCATCAGTGATGAGGCACATGTGACCTCAGTGGATTCGTCAATAAGCAGAATTGCCGCATTTGGGCAAATGATAATCCAAGAGCGATTGTCAAAAAACCAATGCACCCACAAAGAGTGATTTTTTGGTGTGGTTTATGGGCTAGCGGCATCATTGGGCCGTTTTTTCCAAAATGAGGCCGGTTAGGCTGTTACTGTGAATGGTCTTCGCTATCGTGAGATGATAACGAACTGTTTATGGTTTCAACAGGACGGTGCCACGCAGCTTGCCTCATGTGGACCATCGGATGGAGGTGTGCCGCCGAGGTCACGGCTCCATACATCATTGAACCACACCAATATTATCATAATAAAAAGAAATGACAATAATTTCCTAAACATAAACTCAAACATTTTTTCTGATTATTTTCTATTTTATACTTTTATTTAAGTGTCTAAAATTGCATTTTTTACTTAATAGTCAAGTATGAATTACTTTCTTGCTGATTTTTTTTAATTAGGTATAAAAACATACCTTCCACCACAGTATGGGGTTATACTAACTTTGTTATTCCGCTTGTAACACAATGAAATACCCTATATCCTATATCGAATATATATTATTGATCGTCATAAAATTCTAAGATGATCAAGCCATCCCCCCCTGCCCGTCCGTCCGAACGTCTGTTGAAAGCACGCTAGCATCCAAACGAAAAGAGGCGAGGATGTCCAAGTTTTCCTTAAATACGTCTTATAATCGTAGATCGTTTGGTATTGCAGCTGGGCGAAATCGGTCCAAAGGGTAAGTTTTTTCCCTCACAAGGACTAAAAATATCCATAAAAACAAATAATATTTAAAGTATCTCTTATATTCACTTTGTATTGGGTATACGTATTCCCATTAGGCAGAAACGTGCATCATTAAGTTATTCTTATAAAAATAGTACCTCTACTTGAGTAGATACATAAGACAAAAGTATTTTTTTCCAAGTTCGTACTTATAAATTGTAAAATGGGAATAGAGGGATAGAAATGGTACCAACCAAACGGCTGCACCTAGAATAATGAAATTCGGTATATACGGAGGAATTACTGCGTAGACACGAAAAATAAAACGTTTTCCAAATTCGTTATTTTCAAGGGATACAATGATATCGGGATAAAAATGGTACCCACTAAACGGAAATGAAAATGAAATGAAAATCCGTGCGTACATCCCTCTAATTAAAATAAAGAGATTTTCGAAAGTCGGGGGGTAAAAGGGAAAAAATAATACCAACCAAATGGCTCAGCTAGAAACATGGAATTCCTCTGGCTGCATAGACACGCAAAATAAAAAGATTTTTCCTAATTCGTACTATATATTTTTACTTTTACGGCAAACAATCAAATTTAGGGTATTTAAGTTTTTTCAAAATTTATTATATTTATTATATTATTATTATCACAGTATGTTCGTGCTGAACCGGTGGTGAAAATAGGCTATATAAATTTTTGATAAATTAAATAAAATTTTTCAGTGGCGTGGCACCTCCCACACAAATTGGGGATGTATTTGTTTTTTATAAATTAGCATATTCTGAATACTGTTGCAGCTACAGTTTTGAATTTTTGTGAAAGTTCACTAATTATTAGTCTGCACAGTAGTGCCAAAAAGGGGCGGTATTGGAAAAGTGGGCGTGGCACCTCCCATACGATGTTAAAACCTATTATTGAATAGTGCCAGTTCTATGACACCTAGAGTGCTCAAATTTTGTGTAAGTGCATTTAGCATCAATGTGCGTAGTTGTGCCAAAAATGTGCGGTATTGGGAAAGTGGGTGTGGCACCTCCCATACGATGTAATAAACCATTTTCGAATATATTCAGTTCTATAACAGCAACAATGCAGAGCTTTCGTGTGAGTGCATCTAGCATAAACCTACGTAGTTGTGCCAAAAATGGGCGGTATTGGAAAAGTGGGCGTGGTACCTCACATACGAATTTAAAACCTATTATCGAATATTGTCTGTTATTGAACTGACTAGGCTAGAGTGCTGAAAATGTGTGTTAGTAGATCCAGTGTAAATAGTTGTGCAAAGATGGGCGGAAAGTGGCCGTGACCCTTCCGATTCAAAATTAAAACCAGTTTTTGAGTATATTCGGCACCGAGATTCCTATATTGTTGTGTGAGCTAATTTTAGTTGTAACCTGCTTAGACGATATACAAATGGTCGGAATTTGAAGGATAGGGAATTTTTTATTTGAATTTTGTAAAATTACACGTTTTGTTTGGATTTTTTAGAACAATAGTACAGACAGGTTACAAAAAAAGAAATCTTCATTTGTCAAAAGCCGACTTAAGTCAAAAAAACGAAAATTATATTTTTTTGTTCTTGTGTTGTTTGATTGACTTTCTATGTGTTTTGAATGTAGAACATTCGAATTCCAGCTATTCGATTAAGTAAGTTCTTCTTACGTAGGATGTTTTTTGGTTTGGTAATGGATGAGGAGAATCAAACTCAACCTAAAATCAATTTGATTTTTGACAATTCTTCCTTTATTCGCCGTAAACTAAAGTTCTGTTCTTGAATATTCTCCATGGAACGTGGTACATGATTATAAGTGGTACATATATTACCAATCACAAGAAAAAACAATATGAAACCTGATTTTAATTTCCGTCTGTTTTTCTGCCTGGCAAAGTGGCCATGGGTTCAGCTAGTATAGTATAAACATGTTGGAAGCCTTGCCTTATAAGCGTGGTTTAAATTAATTAAAATTGTATATTTATTAATATTAATATATATATTTATTATTATTATTATATATATTATTATATTTCATAATATTTGTTTTGGTTAGCTATATTTAAAAATGTAACATTTTCCTGTAATGTTACAGCACTTCTACGTAAAATCGCTGTGGAATGCAATACATGGAGGAGGGTATATACATTAACTTAACACCCTTTTTTACACTATAAATTCTATAAAACTACTTTAATAAAATTAGATTATTTTATTCGAAGACAGTTGGGAAATCTCCTGTCCCGGCATCCCGGGAAATTGAAAAAATAATTCCCGTTTCCCGGAAAATAAAAAGTACGGGAAATACAAACCCTAGTTTTTTGTTATACTCAGGTTTGTCTGGAATATAGCAAGTGACGAAGTTTTTCTAATTGAAATTAGCTTCATTTAGGTAGTTTTGCAAAACCCTATTGTTAGGTCCGTCAACTCGAAATAGGGTAGAAAATTTACTTAAAAACATTTCATTGGATCTAATAAAAAATTGAGTAAATTCATACTCGTGTGAAAAAATACTTCCAAGGTTTTAAGTAAGAATAAAAATTAGAAATTTTTTGTATGGAAAAAATCCATTTAGGAAATTTTAACTAAAAATGAAATTTATGCCGAGTTCTTCAAACATTTAAGTATTAATGAACTTATAAAGAATCAAGTGAATTTGTTTAGAAAATTCTTGAGTATTTATTTATGAAGCAATTCTCGTTCGTTTGCAGGGACTTATTTCTTATATACTTCATACTGCGATGGCGCCTATCTTGCTATCGCAGCAATCATGGAGTAATAGCTCAACTCTTAATGGCAGAGGTACCATGAAACTTTTGAGAAATATTTCATATTGTCATTTTTAGTTTTGCATACTTTGAATCATTTGTTTGAATTATTTTAGTTAAATTGAACTTATTTTAAGATTACTTCTTTCCTTGTACCATGTAAAATTTTCTTCAGTTTAAGTAAAAATTTACTTGTTTTAAGGCAAAAATCAGCCATATTTTCCACAGTTTAAGTAAATATATACTTGATTTGAGTACAAATTTACTTAGTTTTAGGAAAGTTTCAGCAAAATTTTACTTTGATTTAGAAAAAATTTACTTGGTTTGAGTAAACATTTACTTAGATTCAGGAAAATTTTACTTGGGTTTAGGAAAAATTTACTTAGATTTAGTAAAAAATTACTTGGTTTGAGGAAAAACTTACTGGAATTTTCCTCAGTTTGAGTAAATATTTACTTGGTTTGAGGAAAATTGAACTAGAATCAAGTTCAAAGCATGTACTACTTTCAAGGAAAAGTTTGAACTTGATATGAGGAAATATTGTTTTAGCTTTATACGAAGTCCAATTTTCCTAAATGTTCGTTCCTTTTAACTCATTATAGGGTTCACTTTTTTCTGAGTGTACGTTTGCCTTTTTCCTGCACTGCACCTCCACTGTGGTAGGGTGTCCTAATGCGTTATGCCTACCATTATTTCCACACTATTTTTGGTCCAAGTGGTTTTTTGTTTGAGTAAACATTTCTCTGCAGAAATCTTGTCATTTCGCTGGCACTGCCACCACATCGACGCCTATGTCGGGAGTCCTCTCACAATCGAAAAAGGACGAAGGAAATACAAATATGTACACTCAGCGTTTGCTAACGAGGATTAATGTCGCTTTCCATATGTGACCACTGGTAAATACTTAAAATTTCCACACAAAGTCCTTGTTATTTTGTGTGTTTGCGTGAGTGAGTGAGTGCTGGATCTTGTCTAGGACATTCATTACTCAAATGCGCTCTCTTGTGGTACCACACATTCATTCATACTTTCACTGAGTTTCCCTTCCCATTCGCATCGAAATTGTTCATAGGCAATGTGTTGATGAGATGATGGAAAAATCTACTATCTTCATTTACATACATAAACAAGCATACACATGTGCATGTGTATGTATGTGTCTATATAAATGCTTGTGTATGTGTGCTAGTCTGTGCTAAGCAGAGTGATGTACGATGTTTATGTTTATGACGCGAGTATCTGATTGCATGAATTGTTTATTTGACAGTCCAAAATGTCTGTCTGTGAATAAATGTGATGCCGAATTGTATACAAATGAGATGTGAGATGGATGGCGTCTATTTTTTTGCAGGGATTTTTTCCATTGGACGGATTGTGGTTGAAAAGGTCGAGCAGAAAACTGGCACAAAGGCGAAATAGACAGAGGAAATGTTGCAACAGGAATGGAATGGTAGACAAACTCAAACAACAAAGTAAATCCGAGAAACACAATTTATAGGCTTTTTAAATTTTAAGTTGAATCGCACAAGGTGTGACGTGGCTTGACAAGAACCTTTTTTTCGAGGACCAGGGGGAGTTTTTCACATTAAGTAGAAAGAGACTGAAACACTGTGAATAGGAAGACATTTAATAAAATTTTAGAGTGGCGTTTATATATTTTTGAGTGACATTTTATGCCTTAAATATTTAACACATGAACCAGCCAACCTAAATAGTTCCTTAGTAAAGGGCTACTTGGCAACTTTGAATTTAATTTGTGAACGAACTATTTCACCGATCATCTAACATTCATTTTTTTCAGTAAAGTCGACATTTTCGTCATGGTAAAGTACACGAACGAAGACGTTTGCAAATTATAAAAATGTACTACCGAAATTCGGAGTCGGTGACCGCAACTGTAAGAGCGTTAAATCATCTTCAGTGGCGAAGCTCATTTTTGGCCCATTGAGTCAATCAATAAGTCAATAAGCAAAATATGCGTCCACATGTGCTTAATGAATCACCACTTCATTCACAAAAAATAACTGTTTGGTGCGGTTTACATGCCGGCGGCGTCACTGGGCCAAATTTTTTCATCGACAATAACGATCGTCACGTTACTGTGAATGTCGATCGTTTATTATTATTTTTGACCCGAATTGGAAAACATGGACTTGGACGACATGTGGTTCGATCAAGACAGTGCCATAAGCCACGTTACAATCGTTTTATTGAAGAGTAAGTTTGGTGAGGGTGTTATCTCAAGAAATGCACCAGTCAATTGGCCGCCTCGTTCGTGCAATTTAACGCCTCTAGACTTTTTTCTCTGGGACAACGTCAAATCATTGCTCTATGCCAACAAGCCGACGAAGTTGGAAGAACTCGAAGCCAACATTGAACGCAAAATAGCTGCCGTTACGGCCGAAATATGTGACCGAGTCATCCTAAATTGGGACCAACGAATCGAACGAAATTAACGAAGTCGAGTTCCATTCATAAATGTTTTGATTTTATTTCAAGTCGATCATAAAGTTTTGAAAATTTCTCGAATGGTTTGCGTTTTAGTTAAAAACAGTTGTCAAGTCCTTATTGGAAAACCCTGTAGTTCCAGGGCACTAGAGAGATTCCACAACTAATCCACCCAGAAAGAAAAGGCCAGATTTTGATTTGTCAACATAGCCCCAATTTTTCAACGACAATCAAGAACTTCATTATGTCCTATAATAAGAACCATGAAGCTCTTCAATGTCACCATCAAGATCAGATGTGGCCATATTTTCACAACAGAACCATTTTCAACCCTACACCACTTCGTGTAACAGTAGGAAAGCTACATCGAGCTATACCCACCCTTAGGTACTCCGATCGGCTTAGAATCACCAGCTGCATCACCTTTTTACTTACAAAATTTAAAATGTCTTCTAAAGATGGCATTGTAAGCCTTAACATGAATGTGGTCTTTTGATAGACTTAGAATATGTTTTTGCAGGGGATAGAAATGGTATAAATCTATCTGACTTCGTGTAAGCGCTAAATAAACGACTTTCTCATACTTCTTCATACTTTTAGATACAAAAAGGGATAATGGAGATACAACTGGTACCATACCAAGCAAACGTCTATAACTAGAATCGTAGAATTAGGTGTGTACAATCCATTATGAACGCGAAAGAAAATGGATTTTTGAAATTCGTACTTTTAGGAAAAAATTACAAAAAATCGATAAGTATGCTCTGCCCTGTGAGGAAAGTTGGAATTGAAAGTGAGCACAATCGGTCCGAAGGAAAAACTTTCTTCCCTAACTACGAATGAATGCAATAATATTTAATATGTGCGGTATTTATGTACAATTCTTTGAAGAATGTAATAAAATATATATTTGTAAAATGAATAAATTACTTTTAAGTCAAAATTATAATAATGAAACATCTTAATTTATTTAACAAATATAGCTGCAAAAAATATCATATTTTTTCCAATATTTTACTGCATTTCCACGTAAAGTCGACAGCATCTAGTCCACTGTTCATACTGCGGATTGCACTCCATGGTGGGGGGTATATAAGGTGCGAACCGGCCGAACTTAAGGCCTTTTTACATATTTAATACTCAATGAAAGTTTCCATACAGCGGAAGATTTGTGATAATAGGTTTAAGATTCAAATCCTAATCATTCGCATATCGGTATGTAATTGAACACTTTAAGCCAACACACACAATTTCAGGATAAGTTTAATTTTTGTATTGAAGGTATCTCGGATATTTTTCCAACATTGATTTTTTAGTTCTATTCTACCAAAACGATCCAAATATTGTGTTTTTGGCAACAGCGATTTTTGGATAACTAAGTTTCGAAAACACCCAGTTTAATATCATTTGATTCAAAACTGAAACAGAAAACTTCTTGTATTTTTTTTTTTGCGAACTGAAAAAAAATAATCCATATTAAGAATGTTCATTCGATTTTAAAAAGATTTTCGGATCCATAGTAAATTCTACATCCGTTGGAATCATTTATTTTAACAAAAGCTTTCATCACATTTTTGATTTTCAGTTCAGGAAAAAGGTCCAAAGTATTTCAGAATCAAATTCCGTTGGACAAAATTCAATAACTTTTGATCTAGTAATCCAACAGGTCTATACAAATTTAAATTACGCAAAGACCCAAGGATTTTTTGAGTTTGAAAATATTTTATAAATTATTGAAAGTATATTATATCGACTTAAAAAATTGTTTGAGAAAAAATGTGTTATTTTTTTTACTCTGGAAAAAGTATATATTTTTGTATTACAGGTTAGTAACTTTTTATAATACAAAAAATAATTTGGTCCATTGTACAGGGATTTTTCAAAAAATCGTTCTTTTAAGGGATAAAATGCGTATAAAAATGGTACGAGCCAAACAGCTGGGGAAAATGTGGAAAGGTATAGATGCGCAAAGTAATGAATATTTTGGAGATTTTATCTTTATGGGGAAAATTGGGACGAAATGATGCAGCTACAATAACGGCGGGTACATTCGACTGTGGACTATTTTCTATTTTGGAATTTCGTACTTGAAGAATAACCAGTAAGGAAAGGCTAAAGTCGGGCGGGGCCGACTATATGATACACTCCACTTTCTATCAGAATACAATTCAATTCGGAAAAAAGTGAAAACGGGAAGAATTTTTGTATGTTTCCTAATCATAGGCTAATATGTCCTGGTTCAATTTGTCAAATCGAGAAGAATATTTGTATCAGGGCTACATCCAAACATGGAATGAAGTGACCCATTTCACAATAGGTTCTTCCAGTTCTCAATTTGAAGTAATTCGATGAAAATATGTGGTTTCAGGGGCGGAAAAATCAAGTCGGGAGCGAAATTTGTATAGGAGCTATAAATAAATCTGAGCCGATCTGACTCATTTTCATCCTCATGCAAATATAAGATATTTTGCCAAATTTAAAGAATATCTGTTAAAATATGTGGTTTCTGGAGCGGAATAACTCAATTTTCACCATAGGCGTTTCTAGTTGAAATGTAAGATGTGTTGCCAAGTTTGAAGAAAATCTGTTGTAATATGTGGTATCTAGCGTGAAAAGAGTCCAGTCGGGAGTGAAATTCGTATGGGGGCTATATCTAAATCTGAACCGATTTACTTCAAATTAAATAGCGTTCGTCCTTATCCCGAAAAACTTTGTTGTGCAAAGTTTCATTTGGTTCTGGCTACAATTGCGACCTGTACTTTGATTACAAGAATAGATGGACAGACGGACAGACGGACGGACGGACATTGCTAAATCGACTCAAAAAGTGATTCTAAGTCGATTGGTATAATTAACAATGGATCTATTGATACCATTGGTACCAAGGGACTCTATCTGGAACCGCAAAATTCGGCGTGTATGCTCCCCTGACAAATCGGTACAAAATGAAACAGTTTTTCGCTAACAATGGATGAAAATATAATCACCAATTTTTAGATTATTTAAGCATATATTTATACCCTCCACTAGGGTATTATGTCTTTGTGCATTTGTTTGTAACATCCATTATCTCGTATCGTCGTTTATTATACATATCGGCGTAGAATCATTCTCTGAGTCGATTTAGCAATGTCCGTCTGTTTGTCCGTCCATCTATTCTTTTAATCAAAGTACAGGCCGCAATTATTGTCCCATCCTATCAAAAATTTTCACAAGTAAGTTATGCGATAACGATATTTACACTGAAGCAAATCGGTTCAGATTTAGGTATAGCTCCAAACAAATCTCGCTCCCGATTTGACTTTTTCCGCTCTAGAAACCACACATTTTATTGCAATAGCTTCACAGTACATTATAATTCAAATAGAAACATCGATGGTGAAAGTGGGTCAGATTGGTTTAGATTTATACAAAGCACCCATACAAATTTTGCTTTCTGTTGGACTATTTCCGCTCTAGCGACTACATACATACATTCAAAAATCATTCCCGATATCACTTCTTCCCCGAATTCAATTGGAGGGTATCATATAGTCGGCTCCGCCCAACTTCAATCTTTCCTTACCTGTTTTAAGATCCATTTTTTGTTCTTGTTTCTTTTTTATATTGTTTCAAGTTCATGTGACTTTAGGATGTGCTACAAATATTCCCTTTGCGAGTTAACATTCTCGTGTTTTTCTATTTAAATAACTCCATTAGATTTTCATTTTTCAACTAAGAAATATTTCAAAATTTGTTTCAAATTGTGCAATATTTTACGGAATATCTTAGTCAAAGTTTGAGATAACATTTATTTATACATATTTATAGCATTTATGTTTATCTTTGCAATATCAAAAATCATTCCATTTATATAGACATCAACTTTGTGCTAGAAGAGACATTCGAAACAAAATCTATTTAATTCTCGGCCATAAAACTATTTCGAAACAACAATTCAACAAGAAAAACGTTTGCAAAACTGTCCAAAACTTTTGCCACACACACATATGTTCGTGTGGCCTGCATGGGAAGGAAGAGGCCAACAAATATTTTCCTATAAAATCCCAACATGCCACAAAACTAAAAGAGTGTTTAAAGTCCTGTTGTCGAACACAAAAAGGAAGAATAAAAATTTCATGGAATGTCTGTGCTGAACTCTGTGCGAGTGAGCAATTGCTAAGCCAATGCAGTTTAAATAAATATTCCATGAACTTGACCAAATCCACAGCCATAGCTGAAAGTGGTTTCAACTATAATATGTATATATACGAATGTAAGAATACGAAATGTTTTCATTTGACAGAGTACGATTTAATAGTGAGTGTTTGCGTGTGTGTATGTGTGTGTGTTCTGCAAGGATATGCTACAAAGAGAATTTCTATGATAGTTGCGGCAAATTATAACTTTTATGAAATTCTTTAATGGAACCAAACTCCAAGTATCATTGTCATCATTTTCATAAAGAATTAGCCCGAGGACTCATGAAAAAGGAATAAAAGTCACGGTGAGCAGTGTTCATTGTTGATTATATGGAAAGAGGCCAAGTGCTCATTGTCCACTCTAGCAAAAATAATAATAATTCCTCGTAATATTTAGAATTGTGATTGCATATGCTTACCTTATTAAAAATCATATTATTTATAGCAAATGAAAGACCACATCATTAGCAATTGAAATTGAAAAGTGAAAATGGAAATTAAGAACATACAAACAGAAATATAATTTGAAACTGAGAAAGTATAAATTGATATTGACAAATTAAAACTGATACAGTTAACAGAGAATTTAATAAAGAGAAAAACGAAATTTATTTGATTCAATTGTGTATTACAAAATTTATATTTATAATGAGATAAGCAATTCCGAAATTGGAAAATAAAAATGGACTCCGTTGTCAATATATTTTAGTCTTGACTAATCGTCAGAATCGAAGGCGTCATAAAATTGAACATTTAAATCACAAGAGACTTACACCTACTCTAGATTCAAAATAAAATAAATGTTTAAGGAAACAAAGAATTCGTATGACTGGGAATGCAATAACGTCTTTAATGTAGACGATTCGTTCGTCTACACCATTTCCAAGTGTAAGTCAGAGAAGACGAATTGTAATTCAGAAATTCCTTTTGAAATGCAGAACTCATCAATTCAATATCAATTGATGTGTTCTGATTTTCAAATGATAAATTCTAAAGTACATTTGGAAATGGCGTAGAGATGAAAATAGCAATAAAATTTTTGTAATATTAAGGGGTAAAGTCGGTCGGGGCCGACTATATGATACCCTCCAAGTTCTACCCCATTACAAAAAGTGGTATCGGGAACGACGTAGGTATGGTATATAGAGCGGAATAAAAGTATAAAGCGCTGCGGCAAGTTTGAAGAAAATCAGTTAATTTATCTGGTTTCTAGAGCTGAAAAGGCAAATCTGGAGCGAAATTTGTAGTAGAGCTATATATAAATCTGATGCGATCTGACCAATTGTTGTCTGTTGAGTAGACCATTTTTGCAGAATAAACGAATAGTCCAGCTGGTTTGCGTTTCTTTTACAGTTTTCATTTTTTGGTCGAAGAGAGCATTATTCTAAGTGAGAAAAGTGTTGTAAGTTAATATCTGAGAGAATTCTGTTTGTCAGAACTATATTGTGGAATTTTATGATGATCTTTTTTGTGAAGATCTTAACCCTCTAGCTTCTCTCCTTATTGACCAATTTGACCTTTTTTGGAGAAAATAAAAAAATCGTGTCAAAAAAGAACATTTAAGGAAAAAAATATTCTACTTAAAACAATTGCTGGAAAATTTCAGTGGGGCCACCAAAGTTGTAAATGAAGCCCACATGCTTTAATAGCAAAAGTACACGTCAACTTATATAACAAAAATAACTAGGGCTGTAATTTGTTCTTGCTTTTCTATGGGAAATCAATCATTTTAGACAAACAATGTGAGCATTTCGATAGAGCAAAATTTTCATTTACGCGGGAGATATGGCTAAAATGATTTTATGCATGACATTTTTCTTTAATATTTTTCTCGCGATCTATCCAACGGATCCAGTGTCGCTTGTAACATATATATGCAAATTAGTTAGTAAGTCTAAAGTCCAGAAAATGAGATATGAAAAATTTTCTCTTTACTTTGATCAGATTTCTAATTTAAGAACTCTTCTTTTTTGCATTTATTGAAAATGTACCTTTACAATGAAACTTCTCATTTTTTGCACACTATTTTATTTATTTAAGTGATTCGGACAATTTGAATAACGTATAAAATGAAATTATTTGAAAAGTAAATAATAATTTCAATATAAAGTTTCTAGACGAACAACCTGTAAGTGCGTCCTCTGAAAGTAGTGATTCACTTGGAGGTACAACCGTTGTCGATTTTTTATAAAAGTTCTATATAGTACTAGGATACTAGGTACTAGGTTCTATATAGTACTAGGAAACGGATAGAGTTTGACTTAGACCACTATCATTCTAACTGGCACATATGTATTCAGTCGCAAAAATGCAATTGTTGCAAAAATCTACAATTCGCGGTTCCAATTACATTTATATCGAATTTCTCTGGTTTTCTGAAACATTTCTGCCACAAATATTCCCTATTTCATAGAATAATAATAATATTTCATAGATAATACAAAAATACGAGGGTGTTTCTAAAGGCACTTTTCACTTTTTTTACTTTTAGTCCTTTTCTTTTCCTTTTTGCACTGCTATTTTATACGTGCATTGGGCATTGTATTTTCCACAAAAAAATTATTGTATTTTTCTATTTTAACCTGTTTTTTATGGAATATCTAATACTACTGAATATTTTATGTCTACGTTTTACAAATATTTGATTATTTGTATACACTCCACGAGAGTATTCTGTCTTTGTGCATTTGTTTGTAACATCCAAAAGGAAGCGAGATAGACCCATTGTTAATTATACCGATCGACTTAGAATCACTTTTAGAATCGATTGAGCAATGCCAGTCTGTCTGTCTGTCCATCTATTCTTGTAATCAAATTACAGGTCGCAATTGCAGCCAGAACTAAATGAAACTTTGCACAACGAAGTTTTTCGGAATAAAGAAAGAACACTATTGAATTTGAGGAAGATCGGTTCAGATTTATATATAGCCCCCAACGAATTTCTCTCCCGATTTGACTCTTTTCACTCTAGAAACCAAATATTTTAATAGATCTTCTTCACATCTTGCAAAATATCTTATATTTCAACTAAAACAGCCATGGTGAAAATAGGTCAGATCGGTTCATGCATTTTCACCGAATTTCTTCAAACTGAGAATAACTTGTTATACTTGAACCAGAAGATCCTATTGTGAAAGTGGGTCACTTCGTTCTATGTTTGGATATAGCCCCAATACAAATATTCTTCTCGATTTGACAAATTTGGTCAGGGCATATCAGTCTATGATTAGGAAACATACAAAAATCCTTCCCGTTTTCACTTTTTTACCGAATTGAATCGTATTGGGATATAAAGTGGCCTTTTCGTACTTGTTAGATTTGGTATAGATTTTTAAATATTTTTCCTCAAAATCCACTATTTCATTTTTCTCTGAAAATTTTATGCTGGAGATTCAATGGAAAACCTAAGATTTGGGTCATTTGTGGCGGAGGTACCAGAAGAGTTGGTAATAGTTGATATGTGCAAACAACAGCTGGGTTAGAGGGTGGTGTAGAGTGTCACTGTATCGCCCCATCGCTCCATTTAACATTAGCATGTCCTTTCTCGGTTTCTTTTATTGAAACAAATTGATTCCTAATCCTCGGGTGTTCTCTGCCTTCAACAGTTCAGCAGGAAACTGTGACAATTCGCAATACCTTCACATTATTCTTTATTCCGTCTGTTTGCGCCGTCCAACCTTAGCAAACAGACCTAAAATCACACATTCCAAAGTGCCCAGCCACATGCAAACATTGTTTCGTTGCGCTCCACGCTGAACGATGTACATGCTGCTGTCACACATTCCAGCCGGAATACAAACAAACACACTCACTGAGGAATTTCAGTTTCAGTTTTTCTGCTTTAAAGTGAGTGGAAATAAAGGAAGAAAACATCATCACCGCCACTTTTTTATGGCTTAAAACGTGTACATGCAGCTCGGCCGAATGAATGAATGCTGAAACAACATGACTCAAGTAGAACAGCCGGCCAAAGCGGAAACATATATAAACGGATTAAACGACTTTGCGAATGGGAAATTGGTATGGTACGCGTTGCGATACGCCGTTGATTCGTCGTCGTGTAACGGCCGTTAGCTGCGAACAAAAAGTGACCTTAAATAGTAACACAATGATTCGCTGTTCATACACGCTCACACACGCAATTACACACGTGACTGTGGAAAACTTTTGCATGGAAGGGAGAGGACCACACAAACTTATACAGGGAGATGATAGTGAAAGGGGAGGGAGGGGTGTGGATGGCAGAATTCCCCCCAGTAGTCCGTTGGTGTTTGCTAATATCCTTTCGGCAAAGGTATCAACATGAAAATGACACGTTCTCAAGGTAGATAAAAGTTGTTGCTATCCTCAAAAGGTCACTGGGGAAACTATTAAGGGGAATGTTCTTTTATGAACAACATTGGAGAGCGTTTCTAGTGTTTCGAGATTTCTAACAGTTTTCAATTTAAATTTTCTAATTATATAAAAGGATATACAAAGTTTGTGTAATTCACTGCCGAAATCTTTTAAATTAGTCTGAAATTATTATGAATGCTAATTTCTGGTATTATATCAACAATGACCATTCTGAAAAAAAGTAGGGAAAGCTAACGCGGGTAAAGTACTTGCTGTCCCATTAAAACATTTTTGTTCCAAATCCCAGATGACTTACAATTTCAGTGAAATTTAAATGACGATTGCACTCGAAATCGGATTCCAATTTTATGGACTCTGAACTAAATGCGACTCTTTACGAAACCAAAAAAAAATCGAAGGTTGTATAATTTTGATGAATATTGCTGAGCATGTTTAATATTACAATAAGCAAGTAAAAACGGAGATAAGTTCGGCCGGGCCGTAAAAGTAGAAGTAGTAGTAGAAGGATATTATAAGAAAAAATGTTGTGCTTCGGTGGAAAAATATTTTTCAATCAACTCAAAACCACATTAACCAGAACGGATAAAGTGTGTCTGGGCCACTAGAATTTGACATTATCTGGAACATCCATCGGTTCTCTTATCCACAAATGGCATGGAGAGAAATGCATCTATTTCAAGTCAACTTTTCTTCACATGTCTCTGTATTATTTCTCAATATCAATTAGTATATTCTCAATACCAATTTCATTTTTTTCCCATTTTCAATTTTTCATTTGTCAATATCAAATTGTGCATTCTCAATTTGAATTTTCATTTCCGAATTTAAATTTGTATTTTCTCAATTTCAATTTACATTTCTGGGCGAAATTGCCACGCCCCTTCTGGTACTTCCCACACAAATAGCGCATATTCCAATGTTAAATTAAAACCCACATAACTTCCACACGGTTATTCGGAATCGGCTATATTTTGGTATTTGATAATTTCTTTATAATCAATTTAAGAGTACTAAACATGACGGGTTTTACCACGCCCTTTCCAGTACCTCCCACACAAATCACGCAAAACTACGTAAAATTAAAGCTGTTATAACTTATATACTGATGATCGGAATACTGTGAAATTTGATATTTAGGAATGTTTTTACGGTGGTTACATTTGGAATATGGGCGATATTGCCACAGCCCTTCTGGTACCTCCCACACAAAGTGGCATAATCTTTGGTTACTATAAAACCGACTACGAATACTCAAAATCATTAGCAATTTGATATTTGAAAATGTTATTATAAACACTTTAAACATAAACAAGTAAAAACGGCGTTAAGTTCGACCGGGCCGAACTTTATATACCCTCCACCATGGATTGCATTCCACAGAGGTTGTCGGTTTTCGTAGAAGTACAGTAATATTACAGGAAAATATAATTTTTTAATATAGCAAACCAAAACAAATACAAATATTGAAAAAATAATTTTATAAATAAATATAATATTTTAATTATTTCAAACCATTATTTATTTCAAATCAAAAAATAAATATTCTTATATTTATATTTTCAAAAAGCTTAAATACCATAAATATTGGTATATAGTGGGAGCTACAGTTGGTTGTATTTTCATTCTATTTTAATTCCAAAAGTACAAAAAATCCATTATCAGACGTACATAGTGCAAAATAACCTAACTTCATGATTCAACCAATTTTTGCCATAATAGAAAAGGTACAAATTTGGAAAAAAAACTTTTTATTTTGCGTGTCTATGCAGGCAGAGGAATGTATACATCGAATTCCATAATTCCAGCTGCGACCATGTGGTTGGTACCATTTTTACCCCCTTGACGTTTCTACGCAATTAGAATTTCATCATTCTAGCTGTAGTCATTTAGTTGGTACTATTTTTATCCCTCTGTACCATTGTATCCCTTGAAAGTACGAATTTCGAAAAATTCGTTCATTTTCGGATTCCTACGCAATCAGAGGAATGTATACTCCGAATTGCATGACTCTAGCTGCGGTCATTTGGTTGGTACTATTACTTCATTTTAACCCCAAAAAGTACGAATTTCGAAAAACCTGTTTATTTTAAGTGTCTACGCAATCAGAGGAATGCATACACCGAATTTCATTATTCCAGGTGTAGCCGTTTGATTGGTACCATTTTTATCCCTCCGTACCCATTGTATCACTTGAAAGTACGAATTTGGAAAAAACCTTTTATTTTTCTTGTCTACGTAGTCAAAGGAATGTATACTTCGAATTTCATGACTCTAGCTGCGGTCATTTGATTGGTACTATTTTTATCCCCTTTTTTCATATTAACCCCAAAAAGTACGAATTTTGAAAAATCCGTGTATTTTACTTGTCTATGCAATCAGAGGAATGTATACACCGAATTTCATTATTCTAGGTACAGCCGTTAGGTTGGTACTATTTTTATCCCTCTTTTCCCATTTTACCCCTTAAAAGTACGAATTTGAAAAAAAAAACTTTTATATCATTTATCTACTCAATTAGAGGAATGTACACACCGAATTTCGTGTTTCTAGCTGTTGTCGTTTAATGTGTACCATTTTTATCCCTTTTTTGCCCCATTTCACCCCCTACAAATAAGAATCACTTTATGGTGCAGTTTTTTGCTATAAGGGTAATACGCATACCAAATATCAAGCAAATATAAACAGACATATTCAAAAAACATGCTTAAATACGCTAAAGTAGTAGGGATTATTATGGGTATTTTTAGTCCTTGTGAGGGAAAAATTTTTCCCTTTGGGCCGATTTCGCCCCATTTCAATCCCAACCGATCTACGACTATAGGACGCATTTATGGAAAATTTGGACGTCCTAGCTCCTTTCGTTTAGATGCTAGCGTGCTTTCAACAGACGGACGGACGGACGGACATGGCTAGATCGTCTTAGAATTTTATGACGATCAAGAATATATATACTTTATAGGGTCTCAGGTCAATATTTCAAGGTGTTACAAACGGAATGACAAAGTTAGTATACCCCCATCCTGGAGGTGGAGGGTATACAAATATTTACGCTTTATCCACGCCCCTTCTTGTACCTCCCACACAATTGTCTCTGTCGTGGGTAATATTAAATCCTTCAGAACTTCTATTCTGGTGCATGGGATCCACTATGACTGAATTTTTGATCATGTTTTCACAATTGTTTTATAAATGTGGAAGCTGGGATCATGTGATACGAACCTCCAAGTACCTTCCACACAAATTATACTGCCCTACTTTAAACTTAATTTCTTATATCTTCCGTATACATATTCTCTGAGAGTGAGGGTATATATAAGTCGGTTTAACCGACTGAAGCTTACTTACTTGTTTTTTATACATTTTATTAAAATATCCAAAATATCAATGATAATAAAAATTTCTTTCTACTAATCCTTTTGGCCATAACTAATCAATTGGTGAAAACTTAACAGTTTGTCCTTAATTTAATATTAGAAATCTTGAATTTATTATTACTAAAAATATTTGAATACATAAAACCGTTAGCATAAGTCAATAAATTCTGAACTAAATTTAGTACTAAGTACCAAATACCGACTTCTGTCGTCGTGAATTATAAAGAAAATACGATATTGTAAATCTTCTTAGGAAGTTCAAAAGTTTAAAAAGTTAACTTTGTCAACACAACAGCATTGGTGAGCATTTCCTCTCTTTCGAATAAATTATTATATTCAAATCGAAACTGATTTCGTTTATTTATTTATTTCCTTTTCGCTTTACAATTCGTCATATTCCTCATTACATTGAGGAATTACACGACAATATGCTTTAATATATTACAATCTACTGGAGGTCGTTCTGGTGTTTATCGAGGAAGTTTCGCCCACATCGTCATACAATCCACACTAGCAATGAGCAATATCTGTGGTTGGTCATAGCCTTGTGACGTCATCGGTTGAAAAAGCAAAAGTGGTTCACTTTGATAACCCACATCTATCACAACATAAGAACGGATCAGCAGAAGATTACTCTCCACTCCCAATTGGAATCCACCAACCGTATACTTCTTCAAATTGATTTAATAAATCATTCAAATATTTTGTCAATTCCTTGTTCATGTTTAAATATCCACTGTGCATTATTCCTCTGCTAAATAGGGCTAATTTACCAAAATTTGATTTTTCCACTTCACCATGTCTATGAAGGACAATGCCACCAAGAGTATAGACTAAAAGTATTATCTGGAATTGATTAATGGATTCTACACAAAGATAGCTGAGTAATCTACGACTAAATTTCTAAAACAATTTTTTGTGGCCTAAAATGCTTGTAAACGAATACTATTAAGCAAATCATCGTAACTTTCATTTCTCTTTTCCGTCTGGATTCCAAACAACAAACGATAAAGAGTCAACTCACATCCTCATTCTCATCCTCTTAATTGTCACCTTCGTCATCATTTCAATGATAGCACGTCAAATAGGTTCCTCGTTTGCGGCTCGGAAAAGTTTTCTTGCCGCAACAAGTTGATTGCAGAAGGACTGCCGTGGTAAAACCACTTAAATCCTTTTATCTTTAATTATAATTTAATTCGGAAATATTAAATGCAAATAATTAGTATAAAATTTGTGAAAAAAATTAAATCTGCTTCATTTTGTTTGGCATATGTATGCTCCTATGAATTTCATATAAATCATCATCCATTTGTTTCATTGTTAAAACATGCGTAAATGTTGTTCATTGTTCATTGTCCTTTGTAGATTGTGCTTAATGATTTGTGAGTGCGAGCATATTTGGAAAATCATAAATTAAAGCGGTCAATTGCGTAATGAGCGGTCGCTGGATTAATTGTTGTCATTGATGATGTCTATACAAATACATAGCGCTTCAGCGACTTATAACGCAATACTACAGAGCAAATTTAAACGGATACATAAGGTGGGTCGATGTCTAAAACTTTACTATCAAAATGTCCGAGGGTTACCTCGGATGAACACCCCATTTTTGGATAAAAAATCATCTGTAGTCACAGGGTGCATTTTTGGATGTATTGCTATGGTAAGAAACAAAATTGTCGTATTTTGGACGACGTTTATTCAAAGCTAGTAGGAAAGTTCCAGCCAGTTAAACTATCTTATCCATTTCTTCACCCATAGAATATTTAAAAAAATAATTACAAGTTACAGAGCATTTCAAGCTCTAGCCCATATTCGAGCTGAGTACAACGTCTATTAAGACATTGAGCAATATCAAATTACAGATGATATTCTATAGAGGTTATGACGATTTTTTTGTATTTATAAGGAAACAGGGTACCATCTGGGACTGGGGTAACTCGGGATAAGAATAACATCAGGAGAGACCATAATGTGATTGCCAGCATTAAACTAGGTCACGCTAGAATCATACAAATCATATTTTAGTCACGGACTTCAATAGACAGTCTAATTTTTAGAATAACTCAAATATTACTTTTGAACATGCCCTAATACAATGACGAATAATAACATATTTGAAATACTGAAAATTGTTCATTGATCAATATGACAACTTATATTAACATTTTTCAAATCTTGCAATCTTTACAATTATATGTAACTGCTAAGTGTACATGTCCTTAGTGAGCTTAAGACTGTTGTTGTTGTATGAATTGATTTATTTAATAATACTGTCCAACAGCATTTTTGGAACAGAGTTCCGAATTCTGATAGGGCATAGTGATCGTGTAGATCATTTTTGTAGAATAAACTTATAGTCCAGCTGGTCTGAGTTTCTTTTTACAGTGGATCAAAGATTTCATTTTTTGGTCAAAGGGAGCATTATGCTACGTGAGAAAAGTGTTGTAAGTTGATCTCTGAGAGAATTATTATTGTCAGAATGGTGGAATTTTATGAGGATAATTTTTGTGGAAAATCTTAACCCTCTAGCTCCTCTCTTTATGGGCCAATTTCACACCTTTTTCAAGAAAATCAAAAAAGGTAAAGACAAATATAGAGAACATCAGAATGATGCAAAATGATGCATATGTTTGCTGACTAAATGAGAATATTTGTGACAGAATTGTTTCAGAAACCCAGATAGAGAAAGTTCAAATAACCGCGAATTTTGAATTTTTTTTATTTTTTCTGAATTTTTCCATAACCTATTTTTTCTAGGATTTTTCATTGTTTTCATACTTTGAACTAATGAAAAAATTATAATTTTAATGCTTTCTCACTGTAATTCTGGTTGATTTTGTAAAAAAATATCGAAAAAAATTAGCTTAAAAATACACATAAGCACACTACTTTGCAAAAACTATAAAAAATCTAACCCTACACACACATCAATATTTTAAACGTAATAGAAATTACCTTCAAAACAAGGTATAAGACATTAAAATCGTTAAAGTATTTTAGGTATTTCAGGCGATTGCATGAACACACCCCTTGAAAAAAGTAGTATTTTCTCACTGTTAATTTGGTCATAAGTCGTGAAAAATATTTAATTTTTTTTTTCTAAAAACACGTATACAATAATTTTATGAGAAGAATACATACACAAACTTTCAAAATAATCGCAGCTATCCAAGTCAAAAACCTTACCGCTTGACATGGAATGACTCATATATTTTTTCCATATTTCCGTATTTATATGAGAAGGAACATTCCAAACTATAGAGGCCAAAAATCATACCGCTTGACATGGAATGAATTAATTTTTGCTAGATTATGGTGATTTGTGTGTCAAGGGGAACGTCATCATTAATAAATCTCAAGCTCAAAGTTATAATAAAAACATATTATTCCGAATATCCATATGCAAGTTATATTGTTACATGTTATTCTGCATGAACGATTTGAGGGTATGGTTATCTGCCACGCTGAGATTATCTGAATTGTTCCGTCCTTCTGGACGTCTGCCCATTTATCAGTTCTTAAATCTGTCCGTACGTCTATCTTGCAGTCAGTCCGGTTCTCCTCCCGTCTTTCCATCCTTTTTCTTCCAAGTTTTTTTATGCTTGGCTACTTTCTGCAAAATGTAAATCCTCTAGGATTTGCGTGAAGGCCAACATGGTGCTTTCAACAGACTGATGGTATAAGTGGCAGCTAACAGAGCGTCAAGAAGTGTTTTAAGGCTCCTCATCCCAACGAATCTATAAAAATTATATTAAATATAAATTATAGGTTATTACACATCTGAACCAGTTACTGATATTATTCCTAGTTTACGTTCTACCAATGTTCATGATTTTTTTTCTTTAATTCGTTTACTTTTATATTTTTGGTTACTAATATTGCATTTTCTCAATTCTTTCGCTTCAAATTAATTAATATACTAAAGCTTTGATATAGGGATCTACTTGAATTTCACATGAACTATACTTCCACCCTTTCGACGCATATCCCGCTGGCTACTGTCTTTGCTAACTTTTCAACCGGAAAAATAAAAGTCAAACACCAAATGTGCCGTTGCAAAAGCCATAAATCAACGCCACAACTGAGACACCGAATTTAGTTGGTAACTGCATCGAAACGTCCACAAAAACAGCTAAAGCAAAATGACAATAAACCATTTTTTGGCTATTTTAAATGCCAGAAAATTCCAGTTTTTCGTGAAACATAGTTCAAGGTTTGATGTCACACGCTTTGTGTATACACTAGGGTGGCACAAAATCACAAACTATATACAGCAGGTAATGAAGTGTCACAACAATAAATAGATCTAAAATAGTATAAAGAAATTATTGGTAACGACATTACGACACTTATAGTGAAAATTGGACGATTTAGATATTGATCAAATTTGTGATTTCCACAGGCGGACAGCCGTGCATGGTCTATGTCGTCAAACATGTTTATAACTGTTTCAAACCGAATAACAAACTTCTGATGTAAAGTGTTTAAAAACATAAAATTAAAATGTTGTCGTGTGTATTTTCGTGTAATGTTGGGCCACTCTTATACACATATTTATTAATAAATTTTATAATATACAGAATATTACACAGCAACTATCAGCGAATGTTCAATTGTAGTCAAGGCCATAAATGCTTAACGCTCTGAATCTCCCAATAATAGATAACCATTCGAAATGTATGCCAATAACTAAAATAAATGAAATTCTATAGGAAAATAAACTGAAGATGTCTCATAAAATGACAAATTTCACAAATACTTTGCATCGACTTGCTTGAGATATTAAACGTCCTTACAGCTTGTTGTTGACGTCCTATTTTATACTCTCTACTATGGTAAGTGTTTATTATACCGATCGACTAAGAATCAGTTTTTATCGATTCAGCCATGTCCGTCTGTCTGTCTGTCCAGCTAATTGTGCAATGAAAGTACAGGTCGCAAGTATTTTCCGATCCAAATAAACCAAGTGATTTTTGCGGGCCAGGGATGAACGCTATTAAATCTGCTAACCGGTTCTGATTTAGATATAGTCCCATATAAATGACCTTACATACAATTGTATCTCCCAATTTTACTTTTCCGTTTTGGAAACATATTTTATCCAATGTTGTTCAAATTTCCTATATTTAGTAATTCCAAGTGAAACGGAATAACAATTTTGATTGTGTTGTGCTATTTAAATGAATGTTAGCAAATTTGTACTTTTCTATATGAGTCATTTCATTCATTTCATGACTTGCAACTCCTGAAATACTTGATACATTTTAATGTACTGTGCCTTGTTTGGAAGGAAATTTTAATTACCCTTAATATACTGTTATCCAAAGTTCTTTTATTTTTGAACTGATTACATTAATATTTTTTTTAAATTTCAAACTAGAGTTCTTAGAAGTGTTCTTTAGCGACTGTGTGAGATTGTAAGTGGTGAAATGATGGATTATATTTACGTTTTTTTTGTAAAATCAACCAAAATTTCAGTGAAAAATCATTACAGTTATTATTCTTATTATTACAGTTATATTCTTTGCGTAACAAGAATCTGACCAAATTTTGACCAGACATAGAATGGTGACTCCGAGTGAGCAATACCCAAATAGTAGCATATGCTGGGATGGATAGTCGCGCTCTTGAAACCATTTATTTTAATCTATATTGGTCGAGTTTTGCACAACAGCTATTTTGAACCTAGAAACATTTGATATCTGGTATATAAAATCAAACTGCGATCTCACACTTTCACCGCCAGTTGAAATCATCTACGATTGGTAATAAAAGCCTTGTAATGTGGTAGACATTTATCAAAAAACATTGGCACAACAAAAAACATTCCATATCAGTAAGGTGACCATCCATCCCGCTTTTCGCGAGATTATCCCGATTTTTGATGTCCAATCCCCCTTAAATTTTTCATCCCGCATTATCCCGCTTTTTGAAAAAAAGTCCCGCTTTTTCGTTTTACATTATTTTTGGTACGTTATAGTTTCAAAAGTGTCCCTTTGGTAACCGACAAAGGTCCACAATTTAAACATTTTCTACGCTTAATTTTCAAAGGAAAAGGCAACATTGTTAGTAGTCATTTAAACTGTACATAGATAAAAGTAATAAAAATGGAAATATAATTGTTTAGTTGTTTAGTTAACAAAAAACGTACTTAATACTTCTGATGTACATATAGAAATTAGTTGAATTTATTTGATTTCTAAGATTAGATTTGATTTCTCCTTTCCCGACATATCCAAAATATGTAAATATGGTCAACCAAATACGATTAAAACAGCTATTACTTACTACTACTTTTGATCTTGCCATGCTATTCTTTGAAATGATTGATTTAGACAAATCTAATAAGTGATAAATTCCAAAAACCTAGCCATGAAAATGCTAACTTAATGTGCATTTTGCCAGGCCATATTTTATAACATTGAAATTCGTTAACTGACTTCCTATTTGGAAAATTTTTTCAAGCTACTGAAAATAGAAAGTCTGGAATTTGTAAACTCCTATCCATTTAAAAAATTTAAGGAAATCAAAAAAAAAATTCTAATCCCAGCAATTTGAAAATATATTAAAATATCCGATTTTTTTATTTTTCACGTTTTTTACGATCCCCCTTTTTTCCTACAAAATCCCGCCAAATCACGCTTTTTGTATTCATATATCCCGCCTTTTGGCCAAACAGAGATGGTCACGTTGCGTATCAGAAAAGCAAGACAGGAAAATTACGTACGGTTCAAAAAGATGTCATTGAAACCCGTGTTCCTATCAAATGCCTCCTCCAATAGTGCGAAACTTTAGGCCAAATTTAAACATTAATAATAGCTTATGAACCCACGGATGGTATGCGACAACATCATCACCAGAAATGTCATTGCCTGTACATTGAGGCGATGCGCTACAGCACAAACTATTAGGCCAATTTATTTATTCTGCTTTCGTATGAATGCGAAGTCAAAAGGACACTTAACTTTTTAAGATTTATTTTATTGTACAATTTGTTTGCGTTGTACACAAATCGTATATTACGTCGACTTGACAAACTTTCGATAATATAAATTATCAAACTGTTTTGTCATCACAAAAGAATAATATAAAATCTGAAATAAATTGGTCGAGAAGAAAAAACAAAACCGTTTGCTTTTAATTTTGTCTCATCGGTTTCTATAAATTCGCAAATAATGGCAACAGTAGCTGCCAAGTGCTTTTTCCGTTGTTGTTTACTTATTTATCGACATGTCGTTTGAAATGAAATCGTCAAGCACGTAGTTGTGTGTCCACAAACACCGATATTTTTTGACAAAAAGAGTTGTACAAAAAATCTTCTTGTGTAAACAGCACTAAGGGAAAAAGATTTAAAGCCAACGCAACAGCTCAAACACGCAGACTCTTGGTATTTTTTTATACCCTATACTACTTCGTTGAATTAGATCTGAATTACAAGTTAGTTTTACACCAACTGTTCGTAATGCCAAGAAATAATCGAGCTGTACCCACCAATAAGAATACGGATCGGCTTTGAGTTATTAGTAGATTCGATGTAACGATGTCTATCTATCTGTCCGTCCGTATTTTGTTCGCAACGTACACTACGCAAATGTCATCCCATCGCCGTTAAATTCAGCTGCACTTATTTTTACTTCAAAAATCGGGGGATTGGATCAAATATTATATATCATATATATATGTCACCTACACCATTTCCAAGTGTAATTCAGTAAAGTCCATTTGTAATTCACAAAATTGAAATTCACATACATTGAAATTCAGAACTTATCATTTCATTTTCAGAAATTACATTTGAAATTTATATCACATCATTTGAAATTCAGAAGTTATCAAATGATATTCAGCTCCATTAAAATTCTACAGAGAAACATATCAAAACCATATAAGCACGAAATGATATTGTAACTCTGGGTCACTTATGTGCTCGTACACTGAACGAATTTTCAGTTGAATGCTAGCAATTCTCATTTCTCCTATGTTAACTCTGAGATAAGTACCCTGATTTAGGTCATAGACTTGTTCATTGCAAAGATTCTCGCAATGAATATATTGGAAATATATTTGTTTATATTGGAAACTTCAGTATAAATTATTAATATTTATGACGCTTTTTCACAAAATTAATGAAGTTTTTTAATTGAATCTATGAAAATTTTCATAAATTATATAATGAAAAATAATGACAAAAGTTCATTAAATAAAGAGCTGCATTTCTAAGAGATGTTTCATAAATTTTATGACACTTTTCATTGATTTGTGGTCTATAAAACATGTTTCATATATTTTATGAAGTGCTTCTTTGGCGACTTTTTCATGACATTTTTCACTGAGGTCATGACAAAATCATAAATATTATGAAGACAATTCTTTCAGTTTACACTACATAGCAGTCCAGTACGTGTGCCTTACAAAGTAAGAACTCTGGAATTTCTGTAGCCAAGCGACATTGCTGTATTTATTCTATTGGGAAGTCTTTCCCTTGGTTGAATACACAACAGTGAAATACTATTATACATTACAACACCTGCAGTAAACGTCGACTATATTGCTCCATGTTTTGATTTAGCTCTCATACAAATAGCTCCCCAATTCACACTATTACTCCTCTACACTACATACTAAAGTAATTCAGAGTACATCATTTGAAATTCAGAAATTCCATTTAAAACTCGGATCGCATCATTTCAAAACAAATCATTAATTTTCAGAAATTTCATTTCATTTTCAGATCTCATCAATTGATTTTCAGAAATATCACTTGAAATTCAGAAAATATCATTTAAAACTCGGATCGCATCAATTCAAATTCAGAACTTTCCATTTCAAATTCGGAAGTAATGAAATGAAATGCAGATGCTCCATTTTAAATTCTACAAAGATTTTGAAAAATATCAAAATCATATAGTGCCTTATGATATTTAATTATGGCCCCCTTGTATACACTACATATTATTCCCGTACAAAGTAATGCAATTTATGTACACATGTTAATTTAGTCCTAGCCTGGGAGAAAATCCTAATTTCAAATGGAAAGTTCTTAATTTTAATTGATGAGTTCTGAATTTATGGAAATTTATGACAATGAGACATTCTGTATTTGAAATATAATTTCTGAAAATCAAATGACGAGTTCTGAGTATGAAATGGAATTTCTGATTGTTCTGAATTTCAAGTAGAATTTCTGAATTTAAATTGATCTATTCTAAACTACATTTGGAAGTGATGCAATTGTACTATAGCAACAGCCCTAAAACCCACATTTTACATTGGATTTTTACAAATTTTGGAAATCATCTGTATTTCACATAGAAATCCGTTCATACTACTAATGACAAAAGTCAACTCGCACTATTCGGGACAATATAGATTCACATTTCGATATGGACGACATAAAAATGTTCCACATAATTAGGGTTTTGGGTCCGGGAATTCCCGAGCCGTTTTCCCCGGGAAAAAACTTTAAATATCCCGGGAATACGGGAAATATTAAAAAACATTGATTAATTTGATCACTAATTTAGTTTTACTATTTCAAATTCATATATTTACGTTACTGGCAATAATAATGAGCTTTTGTTTATATTCATCGCTATTTTTGCGAATACAAATTTTTAGTGAGGAGGATCTAAATTGTGAAACAAAAATATACCCACAATACTATGGCTGACATAGTGTCAATACTTAACCCAACCAACCCCAACCAATACTTAAGTTTCTTGTTTTTCCTAAAGAATCGACGAAATAAAAGGTGCAAATTTTTTAAATCAGAATTTAATTTACATATGAAACCAGTAAGAAAAAAGTGTCTAAAAATAGTGATACAGTTAAATTTGTTCACCCGGGAACTTTCAAAAGTAATCTAATATGAATATAAATAAAGCCTAAATATATATATATAAATATATGGACGATTTCATTGTTTTAATTATTTTATTAATATTGAAATTGTTTATAATGTTTCTTGCTTTTCAAGTTTAGAATATTTCCCCCCTATTTCTGTAAACATTTCTAAATGTAGAATGGATCAATTCAATTGAAATTTAGATCACATCAATTGATATTGAATTGAAGAGTTCTGAATTTCAAACGGAATTTGTGAATTACAATACGGTAATGGTAATGACGAATGAATCTTCTAAATTAACATTCTCAGCCAATGTCAAAATTTTTGACGCTTTCAATTCGGAGGATTAGTCTAGAGTAAAATATTTGTAAAATGAAAAGTAATTTTTACAATATTTTGACAAAAATATTAGTTTTTTATTTTAATTAATATGTAAGTATTTCAAAAAAGTACACCTGTTACTAAATGTTGAAAAAAGTCCGACAAACCCCAAATCCTACACATAATGCACTTTGTGGTGAAGGACATATAAGACTAGTTTTAGGTGATCTTAACTATAGTTTTACTTTTTGATTTTACGCTTCAATTCCTTCTACAGATCTATTTGTTTTACATTCGAGTAAAAACTCTGAAACCAATAGTCAACAATTTACTTTGATGAAACTGTCACATATACTGCCTAAATCTTCCAAACTATTGCATACAAATCCTTACAACTATAATTTAATCAATCCTGTTTAAATTTCGTACAGAATGTCAACTGTGCCATAGACTCCGCACACGAAAAAACATACCAAATGGAGTCAAGGCCATCAGGTGTCATAAATATCTGCGGAATATTAAGCAGCATTCGTAGATATCGATGCCAAAACCAACGAAAAACGAATTGCAAAATATCATTGATGTCCTGGCCAAGCAGTGAATGAATGAATGGCCAACGAACACAAAGACAAGTGACAAATTTCCATAGATCTCGAGGAACAATTTCAATGGCTTGAAATGCTTTGTGATGTCCTGTTTATTCTGCTTCTTTCTATTGCTTTGATTTTCATACGTCAAAATGACACTTCTTTGTGTGTCCCTACACACACACACATACACGCATTCATACATTCATACTTACAAAGGTTCATATGTTTATTTGTATATCTATGTACGGATGAATGTATGGCATGTTGTTTGTATGTATACACTTGTCGAATGTATGTTATTCTACTCAAAGCACGCATTATAAAGCAACAGGAGGATATGTTTGTATGTGAAGGTGTGTATATGCGTGTGTCTGTGTGTACCTTCTCATTTGTTCCGTTTCTTCTCGTTTATTCTCGGTACTCCTTTGTCGTTGTTATTGCCAGAGCAAACACACACAGACACAAACCAAAAAAAAAACAAACAAACCGACTAACTCTTATACAAAATTATGAAATGCTGCTGCGAATATAGTTCACACTCTGTTCCACTTGCCGCCACTTGGGCCACTTGAGAGTAACGGTGTTGCACTGTTAAAATATTCATGTTAATGTTAGTAACAGAGTTACAAACACATACATACATCTGGATGTATGTTCCTTAGGCATGGCAGTATATGGAAGTGTTGGTAAGGCAACAGGACAGATGGGTAGGCCATGTTGGCAATCGAACCACCATTTGTTGACTACCTCGTGTAGACTCACCTTTAGCTTCCCCCTGAATTTATAACGGAAACTTCGGTTCAAGCCTTTTGTGCTAATTTACTATGAAAATGGGTCCTTGTTATACCCTTCGCTATGGAGTACCCATATCCATCTGTCTCCTGGAAACACGTTAGAGCCTAAAAGGTAGGAGGTGTTTACTCAATGAATTTTTAGTAAAAATCCCAAATTCGGTACATAGTTTCCACACTTTGGAAATTTTGTTGGGAAAATAGCAAAAACGTCCTAAAAGGTATAACTTTTTATAAATAGCGTATTTTTCTGTTACATAACTATAATAAGATTTTCCTGCCCCTGCACTATAGGTCAAATGACCCATTTCACTGGCTAAAACTCGAAATGTAATATTATATATACAAAAATGCATAAAGAATGATTAAAACGCAAAAAATTAAACATATTCCACGCTCCTGTAACTTTGAAGTCCCTTAACCCTTTTAAGACCAAAATTATTTTTAATATTGCATAATTTAATTGTATTTGGTAGCAATTATTATTATTAATTTAGATTTTAATATTGCATAATTCAAATGTTTTATTTAAAAGTACATGTAAATCATTTCATCATTTCTTTTCATCTAAACTATTCTTGATGCTGTGTGCGAAAGAAGTGCTCTCAAAGAAACTCTGGCCGAGTTGTCACTTACTAATATTCCTTCCGGTCGGCTCTTTGATTTTACTGCAGCAACTTCATTGTAATGAGGATAAATGTCACAGTTTCTAATCTTACTTTCCCTGCGTATTTCACAATATTGTTGCATAATAAAAAAATAAAAATAAATAAAAATGCCAAGGCCTCATCCGGTAGTAATTTTATGGGCATTCGCCCTTCTTGAAAGATTTTTTTTAATTTTCGCTGGCTTTGTCGGATTTTTACAGTTTCTTTAAGCACAGTTCCCAAAGTTACCTGCCCATGTTTACGGGCTGATGTTGCTGCTGCACACACCAAATGATCGGTGTCGCCACTACATGTTTCTGCAAGTTCCGCTGCTTCTCTTCTCTTCCCACGATCAGATTTCTCACAGAATGGAAGTCTCGGTCGGATGTTCTTTGTGGAATATCAAATGTAATCGTACCTTTAAACCAATACAATACGAAACCAATTTTAATACGATATCTGTCTGTAGCATTTTTGCAACTTGTCATACATCTGTTTACAAAACAATCTTATTTTTTCGTTCAAATAGATAATATATTCTTTCTCTTCACTAATTCAAATTTTATCAACAACGTAAACGTAAGCAGCATTTTGTCTTTCTGTTTTAGTGCGCTCTTTAACCCAGACTTCAAATAACTCGACGTTTTGAAAGTATGTGTGCCTGGAAAAGATGGCATCTCTATCAAAAACGCACAAAACTGCAAATCCAGATATGATTAATTAAAATTGTAACATGTCGACATTTAATTTTCTGTTTTACTTGCATTCGCCAAACGATGCCAACTTTTTAAAAGCTTACATAACCTCAACATTAAAATTTTCAGCCTTCACTTTAAGGCAGCTCTGAACTTCTTAATATTTTTACACATTCAAGAAAAATACATATCGTCATGTTTTTTTATTAAAATTATTGAATACTCACTTGGAACTTCATTTTCCATAGTACACTTTATTTTAATTTTTGACAAAATTTAAGGAAATACACACTTCAAAAATGATATGCAAATAGACCACTTAAACACTGTTGCAATGACACTTCAATATCACAAGTTTGACAGCTTGCCACGTAACGGGACATTTATTTTTACAAATACCAAAGGCATTTTTCTTAAATTTGATGTGTTTTCTATTAGATTATAACAACAAACTTTTGGCCAGTGGAATGGTTCATTTGACCTATAGTGCCCTGGTGCGATATCTCTTCTAAAAATTCCACAATTCCTAAAACACGGAAAATAAATCACAAAAATGTGTTTTTTTTTAACAGCCATTCCTTAATTTAGGTCAAAGAGGATCAGAAGAAAAACAAATAAACACGGCGTTAAGTTCGGTCGGACCGAACTTTATGTACCCTCCACCATAGTTTGCATTCCACAGAGGCCGTGGCAGAAGTGCAGTAACTTTACAGGAAAATGTTAAAATGTTTTTAATATAGCCAATCCCAAAACAAATAAAAATATTGCAAAAATAATCTTATAAAATTTTAATTATTTTAAAACATTCTTATAAGACAAGGCTACAAATGTGTTCATACTATATGTATCGAAATAATACAGCAAGTAAATTCACAAACTATATATAAGACAGCAATTTTCAGAAAAGCTTAAATACCGTAATTATTGGGGGTAATAGTGAGTACATTCTCGGCTACAGCAGTTTGGTTGGTTGTATTTTCATCCTATTTTATTTTCAAAAGTATTAATTTTGAAAATTCATTATCTCCCACGCACACAGTGCAAGATAACTTAACTTCATGATTCTGTTTATTTTTGCCGTAAAAGTAAAAATGTACGAATTCACTGAATTTCATCATTCTAGCTGTAGCCGTTTAGTTGGTACCATTTTTATCCCTCTATTCTCTTTGCATCCTCCGAATATCTTACCACAAGCTGCGGCCATTTGGTTGGTACAATTTGTATCCCCTTTTTCCGTTTTACCGCCCTAAAAGTATGAATTTCGAAAAATCCCTTTACATTACGTGTATACGCAATCAAAGTAATGTATGCACCGTATTGGTTCCATTTTTATCCTTCTATTCCCATTTTACCTCTTAAAAGTACGATTCTGGAATTAATACTTTTATATTATGTATCCACTCATTTAGAAGAAAGTACACACCGATTATCGTGTTTCTAGCTGCTGTCGTTTGATAGGAACCATTTTTATACCTTTTTTCCACATGTCATCCCTTTTTGATATAAGGGAATGCGCATACCAAATATCAAGCAAATAAGCAGACATAATCAAAAATCATGCTTAAATACTCGAGGGGTATTTTCAGTCCTTGTGAGGGAAAAATTTTCCCTCTAGGCCGATAACGCCCACTTTCAATCCCAACTGATCTACAACTTTTAGGCGTATTCTGGGAAAAATCTTTCATTTAGATCTAGCATGATTTCAACAGACGGACGGACTGGTATGAATTTAGAATTTTATGACGATCGAGAATATATATACTTTATATGGTCTCAGGTCGATATTTTAAGGTGTTACAAACGGAATAACAAAGTTAAGTAAAACTGATTCAAGAAGACATTAAACGCGACTAAATTATAATATTATCACGAAAAATAACTTAAATTTTAAATCGATTTTACGTTGAACAACGCAACTAATATTCTTGCCTTTCCTTCTGAAACCAAAGCTAATGTTTACACTAAGGGCCTCCATATAATTCAACGATTATATTGCTCTCATACAAAACGTCATCTTAATAGTATTTTGCATGTATTTAGATCACTGTTAACACTAAAGTCCTTCATC